>CM052339.1:4839478-5002262 GCA_028455595.1 Lasioglossum vierecki
AATGAAATATTATAAATTTGTAAAAAAATGTCATATTATTTTTCTGTTTAGCTGGTACAGTGGCTGGCATTGTGCTGAGTGTTATCGCTGTGGTAGCAGTGCTGTTCTATTTACGCCATCCGGATAAGAGAGTCTACCTACGCTCTTGTTGGCATCCATTTTCTTCAAGAAGAAGCAGTGGACGTGTCCAATACTGCAGAGTATGATCATTATGCATTTTCTTTGCAACTCATTCACTGTGATATCACAAAATATCTTGAATTTTGAATTGAATTTCTTATTCGTTAACGTTCATTGCTTCAGTAAAAAATTGGTATTCTACATTTTAGGTCGACACCACGGAGGAAGCTCGACTGTTACTGGACGTTGATCCCACACACTGTCAAACGGACAGTGACGATGATCTCTTGGTTGCATAGTCACGTCTAATTGTCCTTTTAAGTGAAGTTTTTACACTGTATCCTATCTAGGTATCGAATTACGTAAAGAGATGACAACCGTAATCGAACCCAAATATTTTCTATGTAACTGGTTCCTCGATAACAAATTGATGAAATCGATCGACGTACACAATCTGTCTCTCAAAAGCGTAGTGGTAATTTTAAAAATTGACGCAATTTGGAAAAAAAATTCAACGTCGATCGATAATGCATGTTTTCCATGTTTCACAACCATTGATACGATTATCAAACCATTAAAACATGGTAGCATGCTTTCCTCGTAAAAGAATTGGTACAAAATTTGAGTTTCATTATGTCGTTGTTCCGTGCCATGAAATAATGTAAAACACTTCTATACAGTATAGTAATATTACATTCCCGGACAAACTGATAGCTCGATCGTTCTTATGCACCTGTCAGTGTTCGTTTCGTTGCGTATGATTTAAAGTGATCCTGCATACGGGTATCAATAATTTATTTTAAACAGAAATAAGTCTATAAATAAATATCGACGTACACGCGCTCAGCGGGCCATGATTACTGTTAAAAAATTAATGACATTTTTCGTCGTTTATCACTTATTGTATTTATATTCTTTTTTTTACAATAAACTGCAAAGTGTCACTAATTTTTCGAACGTGATCGTTAGTTATGGCCTACCTTGTATAATAGAATACCTTCATTTCAATTTTAAAATATTTGGACCATTCTTGACAGCATTGTAGACCAGGGTTGAACATTAATCGATTAAAATCTTAATTTAAGATTGATTCAATCCATTGATGAAATTAATCGTCAATCGTTCATTAAATTTTTGCCTAACTCTGTTGATGCATATAATATGTCTTCCGATTTTGGAAATGTCAAATTCTGTATAATTTGAATAGCATTGCTATCAAATGTGATTTTAAGTGTGATTTTTTTGAATTTGATATGATACGGAAAACTTTCCGAGATCGACAAAGAAAATTGAAATATTAAAAAATTTTGTAATAATTATTGTAATCCATTGTAACTCGTGAAATTATTCATTTTCATATTACATTCTTCTGTGGAAATAATAAAGATATTTTTGTGTTCCAATATATTATATAAATAATATAGCTGACCATTATTAGTTTACGTATGTATATGTATGCATTAATAGAAGAATAGAAGAAGAAATGAAAGTATGTCGTTCAAGAAGTCAGAATAAAACTAATGCCAGACAGAATTGAGAATTCAACTGAAAATTACGGACTGTGAGAGATAATTATTCAATTATCATTTATAATTCTTAGCTAATTAATTTTTTACATTTATAAAACGTACATTTTTATAAATGCATCCTTATTTTCAAACGAATAACAAAGAAAACTTCAAACATTATAAAACATTATATTAATAATAATAATAAAAAGTAAGGAATCTTTATTATAACCACAGTTATATTTCAGTAAGGAAACTTGTGTGCTTTCTATAATGCTTAAAATATCTTTGTGTGCGAACGCAAAATATGCAAACGTAACATTAGAAAAGTTTGTGATGAGTTCTATGTGTATGATAATTTAGTCTGTACTTATTAAGAAAACGTGAGTGTCTCACTATACCTCAGCGATATAAATATGTAATTATAACAAAATCCTTAGCGTGTAAATGAACCAGAAAATTTTTAAATGTTGTGTCTATAAATAATACTATTATTATCTATAGATATTTATATTCATTATTGAACTTAAGTGGTTAAATGGTTTTTTCAATATACATGTACAATGGAATTGTTAACAGACAAAATATTTTTCCAATCCAAGACAAAATCTACGTCATAGATTATTTCTGTGTGCTCTATCTTGTGATGTAATCTTGTAGTTTCTTAGCTTCGCAAATAAATTGCAAAATATCCTACAAATGTGTCCAAATTTTTTCTACTAGTTGAGATTATGAAAATATTATTTTTGACATGCATTCAATATGAACATATTTCTTATTTGCACATGGTACTTCGTCAATCATGTATTAGACGAATTCAAATAATTATACTGTTTGTTTATAAGTGTCTTTCCAGTGTTTTATATTTCATTTAGTTAATTTGAGCAGTCAATTCATGAGATAACTGAGCACCTAACCCAGACTTTTGCATAAAGATCCACTGTCTATTCAGAGGTAAATAGCAGATCTAATAGAAAATTCGGGAGAGGGTATAAAATACTTACGCACTGGTGCTACGTATCAAAAAGCATGACAACTGCAGGGCTAATGTGTACGTTAATTTATGTAATATTTCAATCGTTTCCATAATACACGCCAAGACATGATTCCAACGGAAAATTCTCGTCGCGGTACAGTAACGTGCTGCGCGTCGAAACTAGAAGAGGAGAATCCGGAACGAAAGTCCATTACGCTAAGCAGTTCATTTGTACGACGTGTTACCACTGTGTATCAACATAATACAACAAATTTATTCTCGTACATTCGTTATAATACGTATATATAATTTGGACATTAAAATTAACATACTCGAAGAAAAAACAAAATCATTTCAGAACGTGTCACATCCGGTCCCATAATTACAGTACCCATAATTCTCTCTCTCTCTCTTACGCGCGCCCGTTTGAATCGATAGAAAATAATACGGAACGGTGTATTTGATTGTTTTTGTCTGGGGAGAATCTATATCTACAAAGGTACGATGCGAACCAGATTTGGACAAAGATTTTTGCCCAACTCCAATGCGAAACCACGACCGTCTCTGGCCAGTAAGCAATCTACTAAATTTTGGACCAACATAATGCGGTACATAGAATGTACATATAAATAAACGTAAAAGAAACTATCTGCAGAAAGAATATAATATTGTATTTTCAAAATATACTGAAATAAGCCACGGAAAAGAAAATTGAATATTTTTGATTTTCATCATTAAATGGAGTAAATATATAGAAAACGTAAAGTAATTTTCAATTTACGTTTAATGCAAGTTAATTGCTGTATTTCAAGAAAGAACTCTGTAATTCGATCGAGATGAAGAATTAGGATGACAGTGAGCAAATTCATTCGAGATTAAGAAATCGTGTTTCGACTGGTACTAGAGATAGCCGTGGGGTGAAACCCGATGAGAAACGGTGTTCGTCGAGTGTTGCCCGTCGTGGAAAAACAAAGCAGATCGAACTCGCGGTTCTATCTCCGTGTGTATGTTAACGTTGTGACCAGTGTGTACGTGTGAGTACTGTAGCGAGATGACAAGAAGGTTCCCGGAGCAAGACTTGGGTTATCACACTACCTTCCCCTTCCACCACACGTTTCGCCTCTGACGTGTAAGGAACTGACAGAGAGAGGGTAACTTTCCCCTTAAGTCCTGTTCCCTCCCCTCATCTGGTCACATTTTTACCAGGGACCATTTTGTGTCCCCTCTCTACCTTCCCCTTCCACCACACGTTTCGCCTTTGACGTGTAAGGAACTGGCAGAGAGGGGGTAACTTTCCCCTTAATTCCTGTTCCCTCCCTTCAACTGGTGACATTTTTGCCAGGGACCTTTTTGTGTCCCCTCTCTACCTTCCCCTTCCACTATGCGTTTCGCCTTTGACGTGTAAGTAACTGACAGAGAGGGGGTAACTTTCCCCTTAATTCCTGCTTCCTCCCCTCATCTGCCAAGGACCTTTTCCTGTCCTAACCTAACCTAACTTTCCCCTTCTCTGATGTTTCTCCATACATTTATATTTTCTTTCCCCTAAAGTCGTACTCCCCTCAACTCGTCCGGCCCTGCTGCCAGGAATCTTCCTGTCATCTCCCCAAACTATGTGTGTCGTCGTCGACAGGTCAGGAAACGAATTGAGTCGTGTAACAGATCGATTTGTTGTTCGTTCACAGCACATTCATTCGCGATACGTGAATTGTTCCGTTAGCTTGGTCGCGGTGTCTCGATCCCTCGCTTCTGTATCAACGGCGCGAATTCACCACCGTTCGCAACAGGCATTCCCGGCCGGATTCAACGGAACGGAAGTAACGGAAACGGAAGAGACAGACTCGACGAAAAGAATCGAACGTAAAAGAACAGAACGAGTTGGTTCTCGCCAATCTGCCGCCGATGCGTCATTCGTACTCGCGGACTCGCCGGATGTCGAGGACGAACAACTGAGCCCATACATCATTGGCAGGTTGTGATTAGAAAAATCGGGGAGGCCTGGGTCGATCATCCGGGAACCGACGGCCTCCCTTCGAACTAGTTTCTCCCTCATCGACGGATTCGTACTCCTCCGCTCGAGTTCGCGTTCCCCGTGAAAAGACGCTATCGTTTATCGACATCTACGAATGTTATCTAGAGGGTGCACAGGAGGAGGTTTTTATATACTCTACAAGCGTTCCCTGCAACGCAAAACAAAACCGAAAGAAGACGCGTACCATAATCCCGCTCCCGTTTGACACGTTCTCCCGCTGTTTCGTTCGTTTCCGTAATTTTTCTTTCTACGCGTTCGAAGGCATCGATTCCTCTCTCTCTTTCCCATTCCGAACAACTGAAATACGCGCGACACGTGTACACACGCTCTCCTCACCCGTTCGCCTAAGCCCGCGCATCGTTTCGCTATACGTCGGGGACGATCAATGTCCGGCATGTAACACCGTCTCTCGTTCACTTCTCGTCGCTCAAATAACATTTTCTCACTCTCTCGCTCACTCTCTCTCTCTCTCACTCTCTCGCGCGCGCGCTATTTTTTTTATCATCTCCCACATTTACAGTATTATGTACAACTGTTTGGCACCGAAATTGTCTCTTAATCGAATGATGCCAACGAAGGGTCCATGGTATGAACACGATCCACGAGGCTCGAAAGCCTTGACAGTGCGTTTAATCACTCTCCGTTAAGCCGATCGAACAACCATCTCTCTTTCTCTCGTCTACTCTCCCAATTTTAACGTACACACGTTCATCGTTGCTCGATGGTAACTGATCAGCCCTACCGAGAGGTTACGTCCAAACAGCGCGAAAGTGACAGCACGTTAGAAGTTCTTTTGGCATGGTTTAGAAATGTACATGTCCCATTTGTGCTCGACCACGTTTCCAGTGGAATGTGTGTTGCCTACCGTTGGCTCTCGCAAGCTTCCCTTCGACCGGAAGTACGTCGCCAGAATCGGCCGGACGGTAAAAAGAACATTGCCAAGTCGCCTCAGATTCTACCATTTCGTCGAGAACGGAATTCATCGTGTTCTCTCGCTATCTCCCGCTCCCCCTCCCCGAGATTTCGTCGAGACGAGTTGACAAAGCGCTTCGCCGTCGATTCACCCTCGCTGGAGGCGATTACATCTGCTTGCTCTCCTATATTTATATATAATATATATATGTATATTTTTATGTATATATACATATATATATAAATATAATATATAAGTATAGATTTATATACTTGTTTTTTGCTTTTCTCGTATCCTATGAAATGACTGACTGCCACTGGTATTTGTTCTTTTTTTTTTTTGCTTCTTATAAATTCCAGACTGCCCAGCAGTCAGACGCACAACAGTTATCACAACTTAAAACCGTATAATACTAATACATTATTCTCTTGTAAATATATTAATCATAAATATTATGTATTATATTAATAACAACTGATCTTTATCGTGCCACGATACTTACGGTGGATTAGTAAAATACCATACGAAACGTCATGTACAACGGTTCACTTCCTGTTCATCCAAAGGTGTTCGTAGGTTAAGGATGCAAAGGGACGCAAGGGTTCTCCAGAGTGGGGTATACGTCGGATGGGCAAGTGAAACGGACTAGAAAATGAAAAAGAAGAAACGATAAATGCCAAGTAATTCTGCCGGCGGCTGTCAAAGCGAATAAACAGGAGGAAAAACTTGCTCGCTCGAATACTGCTCTTATTCCTCGTGTAATTCACGTCTCACGTGTGGCGCGAAGCCTCGACGAGTTGCTCGTCGTTTCGCCGCGATTGTTCGTTTCTCAACCCTTCCCCTCCCCCTCATCCATTGTTCGTCTTTGTTGTATCGTTCGCTTCGTCGTTCTTCACTAAAAAAATATCGATCGAGGCTACGGTACGAGGCTACATAATGGTTATTAACATTTAAAAATGAGATCTACAGTTTTCATCCGGTAACTCGGAAGGAGGACATTTTCAAAGTTTTGCTCGCTAGCTCGTTAACGAAGTGTCCCTTTTTTTGCGCGAGCGTGCGCTTTTGTCCAGTGTGGCATATCTCTCTCGTTCGGTGGCGTTTCATTCTCGTTTGAAACGCGTGATTTGTCGTCGTGTTCGTGGTTCATTGTCCTGGCATTCCTGGAGCAGCTTTTTACGTGTGTTTTTCTCTGGTGGCGTGGATTCTTGTTGTTGTCGAGCGTTGTCGTTGTCGGTGAGATACTTGAGTCGTCGAGTTTTCTTCGTTTCGTCCGCGGGGATCGAAATGTGAGCGTCGGCGGGGCCGTCGTTGTCCTCGGTGCGTCTCAGACAGACGATTTCCGTGGCTGATCCCGTTTCTTGTGGGTGACAGAGTCGCGGCGCGGCCGGTTTTCCGCGTGCTTTCCCCGCGCGGCGTTTTCGTTTCGCCTGCACGGGGAACGTTCGGACACTCAGAAGACTTCCGGTTCCGGTTCGCTCGAGGGCGCGGCCTGAAGGGCCAGCTGCATGCTGGACTCTGTATTACGCCGTTTCATTTTACCCTTGGTCTTCTTCAGCATCGTCGCCTAGGAAGGGGCAGGGTCACAGGGGGCGCATCAACCAGCAATTGAGAAAGAGTCAATGCCATTCAGACCAAGTTAAACAACAATATCTCGCAACTCCTTAACAGCCAGGATTTTTACAGACCAACAAGAAGATATATATAGATATATGTATATTCGTAGATGAAAAGAACTAAGAAGACTTGCGGATTATTATGCACGATTTTTCACCTACGTTCTAACGCACACACGAGCTAATTGAACAGGGCGTCTAGCAGGATCAGCATGGACTTATCAATCAATTCGATATTTATTCGGAAGCTATAAATGAATATATTAACGAGAGCAAAGAATGAACATTCAGAGAAGTTTTGTAATATTTTTAGAGGAACGTTAACGAGTTTTTGAAAGGGTTAGAATAAAGTATAAATAATAATAACTACTCTGTAAAATTGTAGATGTAAATTATTATTTCAGCTATTAATATTGACTCATGACTCTGATAGAATTATTTCTTTTCAGTGTCTCCAGGAATATCTGAGTTAACGAAAGAATTAAAATTTAGGCCTTTCACCCTTATATTACCCTTAAACGAGGGGAAAGATTTGAAATTTTAAAATAATAGATAAATAACAAAGAATAAAATACCCATGTTTATCCTGCTTGACTTACCCTCTGTTTCCATTCTTAATATTTTTAAAAGATTGGGAATCTTCGTATATACACTGTTTTATGCATTTTTAATGCATAAAATCCGCAGTCTAGTAATAACACAAGATCGATCACCACTTGCAGGACATACTTCTCTTATTCGTGACCACGTGGAATGAACGTAAACTGAAAATAATTTTGGAACGTGATCGTCGAGTGATCGGGTATTTTGAAATTTCGTGAAGTCGTATATTAAAATATTTACAATGCTCTGCAAGTGGCGGTCGATTAAGCTGAAAAATACTGTTTGAAAAAATATGCATAACAACTAGATCATACACAGTGTTGTGAAAAACAACAGGTTTCGATTCGAACGAACTGACTATGATTTTTCAAGTATTTCATGTAAATTTTAACTAAATTACGGCGCACAGGTTCGATCCTAAGTTTATTTCATGTAAGTTTCAAACATTAATTAATATCGTTCCATATTGGAATAAGTAGTAGTCGAAAAATATTACAAGAACGATTATTATAAATATCAGTCATCGATATATCCAGGAAACTTGCTTTTAAACATATAATACAAACATATAATATATAAAGTCCTCTCGAGTTTCGTAAATAAAATTCCCGTACACGTGAAATGATTACGCTGAAACAAAATATTTAGTTGGATCTGCAATTTTTCACAACGCTATTACGACAAGCTTGAATTGCTTTGAGCATTCAAATTATAGAGTAATCAATGAATTTCTGGACAAACTCCGGTACGTTGAATTTATTTACCCTAACCCAAGCCTAGACCAGACCTTTACATATCTCAAGATCATTGAAATCAGTGATGAGTCCTCTTTTCTAGCTATCAGGTCGTTAATCCAGTATCTTCAAACAAACATAATTTTCTCTAGGTGAAACTTATCGATTAAAGTAACCATTATTGCAGTCGTCATATCCTGTGGAAAAGTGACGAGTTTCTCGATTGTACTACAGCCAAAATTGAATTTTTCTACGAACATCCTATTTAAGAACCTGTTCTAAAGGAAATGTGACCGGAAGTTGTCCAGCTAATTCGCCGATCGCTCGGATACATCAACAATAGTGGCACAGAGGGCTACATGCGACGGGAACATCGAATGGAGTTTCAACTATACAGGAAGAGTACATGTACGTGTTCTATATTTCGCATGGCGTTGGTCACGCCGAAACTCCCCTCAATTGTTGCAGAATTTGTGAGAACAACAGTCGGGGAGTCTAGGCGGAGCACTGATCGGAAACTTGAATCACGAATTATGTAAATCATCGACTAGTTGCAAGCTGCGGTTAGGTTTTGTTGGTACACTCGTCCGTGCTCTTGCCCTCCTCCCCGTTAGCGGGTGGAATCGACGGTTCGGTATTCCGACGCTTGATCTTATTTTTCTTCAACATGGTTGCCTGGAGCGAACAAAGGAACAAGGAGATAATTAGTCAGAGAGTGCGATTAGGGGAGGATTGCATGCGCTGCCGGACACCAGCAGTTACGGGTGAGAATAGCACTTTCATATGGAGCACTGCGTCAAAGAGCGTCATGATAAGTAAGATTTAGGCGGCTAGTACATACAGATGCTCCGGCAGAGAGTCAACGTGCGACAAATATGTAGGTAGCCCCATCATTCTACATGAAATCGAACAGCATGAGTGAATATCGACAACAAAGTCCCATGGTGTCGGGTATACCAATTTCATTATAGCTAACCCTTTGCACTTGAAGTCCTCTTGGCGTCAACTGTGTTTCAGTTTCTTACGATGTCGTCGCACATCTCGAGCTAACTAAACATAATCTTTCATAGACATATTTGTACAAATTTTTCATTCAAACGAGAAGTTACTGAAACATGTGAGGCAAACAATTTTAACCCCTTGCAATGGAAACCATAGAACAATGTGGACTGCACATGTTTCATTTGTAATACTTTCTTTGAGAGAAGAAGTTCTTGTAATAAGAGCTTGAACCAATTAATAGTAAAATTCGGTTTTTAGAATTACAATTATTTGTATTTAACCCCTTATCGTACTTTAATAAATCACGCGAAAGAGTTAGGGTGGTTTGGGCAAGTGAGAATGAGAATGGAATACTATACAGGGAAGTTGCAGTGTAAAGGGTTAATTGGAGAACACCGATGCTATAATAGAAAGGAGACAGGTGAGAGAACTTCAGTGCCAAAAATAGGATAGTTTACTCTTACGGTGCATTACACCCACTCTGTTCTCTATTTCAATGGAATTATGGGGTTGTTACGGATGTCTGTACCAAGATTACCGTCAACGCTGATTTTAAAACTACGATATGCCCGGCACTCTGGACCCATGGCTCTCCATCGACTTGTACCGGAATATCGGACTGCAAATGAATCTTTATGTGTCCTCCCTGCGAGAGAGGTACAAAATTCACATTCAGTACCTCGGAGTTCGTTGTTCGAGTATTACAATTTTGAAGACAATAGTAAAGCACAAGTATCAGAGGAATTAGAATCACACTGAAGACAGGTCTTACCTGGGCTATCCTCATTCCTCCTCGCAGACCAGACTGAATTTGCCCGAGATGCATCACTCCTGTGACCCCAACCACCTCCAACATGCCGTCCCAATGGTTTGGTGTATGAAACTGATCTACCTTCGTGTCTGGTCCCCAGGGATTAGCCCCAGAGCCCCAACTGTATAATTTAAAAAGTAATAGGTATGACAAACTATCTGTATTTTTTATTAATTATAGTGCATGCAGTGAGAAGATATAAAATACCTTAAAATGTTCAGGATAATTATCCCTTCGACTTGGGGTAGCTCGACGAGCTTTCCGTCCACCTCCAACCGAATTTTCGTGTGCAAATCTTTACAAGCTGTTTTCTTCATTATCTGTCGAATTGCCATCGCTACATACATCTGTTTGTTACGAAATCTGCTTTTGAACTTGTCTGGATTTTCTTCTCTGGCCTTGTGGAAGGCCAGGCACAGCTCCGCGTCAACGCCAATACCGAAGTAATTGTTCATCACGTATATTTGCGTATTGTCCTCGCTGGTAGCACCGGCTGTAACATTGTACAATGTGCACAATGTACAATGTGAGTATACTTCGTGCGAAGTAATCGTTTCTCAAAATCATATAGAACGTTATTCAAATGTTTTCCCAGGTTTATCAGATTCTAACATTCAAATTAGAAACGTCACGAAGGAAGACGAATACGGGACAGATTAACTATCTTGGCAAAATGAAGTTGTTATAAAAAATTGATATTTTAAGATGTGTTAGGTCGGTCTTAAAGATACGTTCGTATTTTTGTTAACAGGGTATTTATGCGTAATTTGACAAACCTCCTGGGTTGTTGAGTAACTGTTTGTCTTCTTTTTCTTCCGTGTGAAAAACTACAGTCCACCTATCCAGCTGAGATTCTTCTGCATCGATAACATCTCGAAGCAGATTCAAGGGATCTTCGTCACCGGTATAACCGGAACCCCAGCAAAGGACACGCGCAAGGTCGTTTCCGGTTCCCAAAGGAACAATGGCGCAGGCAGGCGAGGAACACTCGCTGTCCTGGCCCACATTATCCAAACACTGCAACACCCATCCTATTGTCCCGTCCCCACCGCAAACTAAGATTTTGTAGTCCCTTATATGGCGGAAAACGTAGAGCCTGAAATAAAGAACGCAGGATAAGTATCTTTTCATTATTTTTCTTATATATGTCTATCATGTTTAATAAAGAAATATGCTTTTGTCAGATGCACTGTCCCCTAGACACATTCGTTATGTATACTTTAAATTCTTCTTATTTTAAAGCTAACATCTCTTATTTGATTATTACGTACCCAGGAAGTGGTCCTCCATTGTCCAGATCGAACACTTGATACGGATTTAAAAGTTTACGAAAGCTGGAGATCAATTGGAGCCCCTGGCAACCGCCAGATTTCACGTTCACGAAGACTAGCAACGGCTGCACCCCTGACGGGACCATGGTTGGCTCGATACTCGGCAGTGGCATTACTGTAATCATCGAATTGATTAATCGCATTTCTATGGAAATGGATATTCGCATAATTATTCAGCTAATCGATACATTCATTGCCACCACAGTCGCGTATCGACGATAGAATTCACCTTTATCTTTAAAAATTAATTTTTGTCACAACTAGACTGTTGTTTTCATGCATTGCAGAACAGTGAGAACATATAAAATATCTAAAATCACTGTTGTATCGTTGTGGACTAAATAAATGTCTGTGTAGCTTCTGTACTTTAAATTAATACAGACAATTGAGCCACCAATAATAATTAACAATCAATATTGTATATTCTCAATCTTTTTCCTCAATGAATGAATTAAATATGACGAGGTTATTTCGAAGGTAATGAATGACAATATAAAATATTACCTAAAAGGTGTCTATCCTCGTATTTTGAATCTTCCAGTGTGTACAATGCCCTGACTGCCTTATTTGCATCCTCGTAGATAATCACCATCGAGCCATACTCGTAGTATATGGTACCAATTGAGGAAAATTTATTTTCTAAACGCAATTATACAAACAATCAATCATTACTGCTGCAAAAGCGATTCCTTTCGATTTGTCTTTCCTTTTTAATATTAGTTACCTCTGCCCACGAGTTCAGTCAGTATATTTTCATAAATCCTTTCGGGCTGGTTCACTGGCAGGTTTCCTACGAATAAAGCCAGATTGGGTCCATGGGGATCTTCCTTCAGTTGCAGATAAAACCGCATCAACTCCATCTGTCTGATCGAATCTTTGCCCAGTTGCTTCACGATCTCCCATGGCTTTTCCTCCCGAGACAATACTCTCTCAGTGACTGGACAAATGCATACGTTTATTGCTAGCAGCTTTCATTTAGACATTTGAGTGAAACAGGATACGAGTATTTATCAATAATTAAATAGCAGAATAGCATTGAGTCGGTGCAACGACTTCGACGAGGCTTACCACCGCGATCTAGAAGAATCTCGCTACATCTGTAATCTTCGGAATTGAAGTTTTCTAGACCGAACTTCTGGAGCGCTTCTTCGATTAGGTTCGCCACCGTTGTGTTCTCATTGACAGGTACTAAGCAGAATGAATCTGTCACCTGCAGCTTGCCTGGATAGACGCGTACTTCGCCGGAATCGCTATCCCTGCAATCGAAAGATTAAAGTATGTCCCTAATAAACAAATAAAAATTTATTAGTTAAGGAGTTCGATTCGTGTGATTGGCACCTACTTAAATCGTAAGAAGACAGCCGGACGTTTGCCTTCTTTGCGATTCAAGTTTAGGACTGGCGTGGGTTCGCATAATTCAGTCTCCTCCGAAGCGTACACGTCGGTGAGGTAAAAGTTGTCTGTATCGAATAAAAACATCGTTAGAACACGCAATTTGAATCAGTAAAATTCAGCAGACTCGAAAAAGACGCTTTTGATTCGGTTTAACAACTGTTTTTCTTGTTGCTGAAACATTCTATGTCTTACTGTTGAGCCCAGTGAAACGATAATAGACAGTAGGCACTCTATGACATAGTTGGGCAAAAAGTAATTGCAGTTACAATTACTAATTAGTGTAATTTGTAATTGCAGAAATAAAATTACAATTACATGTAAATCACTAAATGTAAATCACTTAAAAATTCAGAGATTATAATGATTTAGATAAAATCAATGATAAAGAATATCTACTACAATTTTAGCGTTGGTCCTCCCGGATAGCTCCATTGTTTATAATATGGAATAATCGTAGAATGTCATTGAAAGATTAAAGTTGAAAATCTGACCGATGATTGCCGAGCTAAAAGCAGACTCCAGATTCCCGTGCAGCGCATCAGAGATTTCTGAGGACCGTCTATTGATTATCGGATTATGGGTACGTGAACAAAAAAAAAGTTCAAAGTTGAACGGTGTGCAACTGGCGAAACGTTGACCTGGCCGTGTCGAAACGGGTGGAGAGAACGAGAGATTTTGTACGCACTGGGATCTTTGGTAATGTGAAATGCACGTAGCGCCGCCGTCAGGACCTGTTCCGTGTTGGATTGCCGGGGCACCGAGATCACGCGAAATATCCGTCGGTTGAGGGAATTGTTGCCGTCGTAGACCTTGATCATCTCTGTAGAAATCGATGGGATCTCGGTAAAAGGTCGACCATAAAGGGTTGGCCGCATAAAACGTATTGAAATACCTTCGTCACCTCTATCTTTGTCTTCTTTCTCCTTTGGTGAACGAGGATCGCGGCTGTGCGCGCCGCTCGGCCCCGGTTCTCCATTGTCCCGACACCTCGCGTCCCCGCTGCTGAACTCTTCTGATATGCTTCGCGCTGGAAAAAGAGATCGAACATCGGATTTTGTAACGAGTGTCGCTGTTCCTGATCGCGGGTCACACGCTTAGCCTCCGAACAACACACCAGAAAATAAACAACTTGGGTATACCAATAGAATCGTCGTCGATTCCTCAACTACCGTTATCAAACGAAAATGAGAGAAAAAAATGATAAAGAAACGATGCAATTATAGTAATACGCTTGGCAATCATTACTCAGATAACATTAATGGTGTACGATATGAAAGCATCTATGGAATAGCTAAGAGACACTTCTCCAGTCAAGTTCTTTACGGGATCACTGGATACTAAGTGTTATACTGGCTGAACCTTGAACCGATGGCACGCTATGATACTACAGTAGTGCTCGCTTAAATTTGCCAAATCTGATGCATTCTCGTTCACACGACCCGGGAAGAGAATGAAATTCAAAACTAATCAATTGTTTTTCTTTGATATGCCATTTCTAAGACCCCAAAATCTCTGCCATTTGGTAAAAACGTGTATCCTGATACTAGGAAATTATGATCTTCATATTATATTTAACAGTTTGGACAATTTTTAGTCACGTTAAAGTTATACTTTAATATTTCTGCTGGAGCATTTGTCGAACAACTGACGAATGGACTTGGACTAGTTTCCAAATAAAAATTTGTATCATTCTATTAATCAGCTAGTACCTTTTCACAAAATCTTTGTGATTTTAAATATATTGGTTAAAATTGAGAATGGAAAGATAATGTGGAAATGTAAATGTTAAAATTGCTAGCTTGATTTTTTTCGAATATGGACTTGGACCACTTTCCAAATAAAAATTTGTATCATTCTATTAATCAGCTAATACCTTTTCACAAAATCTTTATGATTTTAAATATATTGGTTAAAATTGAGAATGGAAAGATAATGTAGAAATGTAAATGTTAATAATTGCTAGCTTGATTTTTTTCGAAAATGGACTTGGACCACTTTCCAAATAAAAATTTGTATCATTCTATTAATCATCTAGTACCTTTTCACAAAATCTTTATGATTTTAAATATATTGGTTAAAATTGAGAATGGAAAGATAATGTGGAAATGTAAATGTTAATAATTGCTAGCTTGACTTTTTTCGAAAATGGACTTGGGCCATTTTCTAAATAAACGGATTATTTATTATGCATCTTTGCATTAAAGAGAAATGAGAAGGCGCGTCCCTCACCCTGATAAACCACCCGCTTAAAAAAAGTTATCGTCTTCATAAGAGTGCCCGAACATTAATAGTAATTCCTTAAACAGGAGCACTACCTTGTGACGGAAGAATTTGGTCCCGAAACTTTGCAAATTTAAATGAGTACTACTGTATCGTTAAAGCGCTAACATATTGAACGGAGGGAGCTCGTGGTGATTGAATTGAGCACGGTGTTGGTGGAAGTTACGTGTGAGATGTTCTGAAAGATTAATGCATAATTGGGCTGATGGTACTAGATAGCTGAAAAATAATATGTCGACATTTTACAAAAGTTGATGGGCTAGTTTGTCAGATCCTGATATCCAGAATATCCAAAGATGATTCAGCTTAATCTTCTCGGTTAGCGGATGTAATATAGTCTTTGTTTTTGATCCTACGGTCTTTTTTTATATCATTCTATGAATAAAATTGCATTGGACATTGCAACCACAAGTTTTTTCGACTTGATTCAACAAATGTCGTATGTTCCATGGATCGCGAACCATGTAATTTCACATAATTCGGTAATACGCTTATTCATTATGAAATAAATAATTTGAACAATGATAACAACGTATGCATGCATTACTTCAATTGATAACCAGCAACTTCGTCTTATGCACCAAACATTTCAGACATTTCATAAAGTGCGACGTTTGTAGCGATAAATAATACAGCATTGCTTCGAAAATCTTGATCATCAAATTCGTTTCATAATGTACATAAATCACAGATAAAATTATTCCTTATAATTTCTCATAATTTTGTGCCACTGCTTATATAACATTTATTAATGATTTGGATAAATAGTTTTAGACATACAATTATGTATTTTTAAAAATATTTTTAAAATATATGAATTTTAGGACTTTCTTAAAATTCGTCTACAAAAATTACTGATTGCTTGAACATCTTTATGCAAAATAAAAAATGTTTGCATTGATAGCAAGACGCGGGAGCCAGATATATTGCTTTCTTCTTTTAATTGTCTTGTCAAGCTGAAATGATAATAATACACTGATGTCCACAATAATATTAATAATTAATATTAATATAACATATATATATATTAATTAACACATTCTTAATTCGTCCACTGCTTTAAATTGTGCCTGTTCATTTTCGCGATAAGTGCATAAAATCCGTAGTCTAGTGATAAGGAATAAATAAATTAATAGATAGATAGATTTCTAGCTAAATTTAAATAATAAATTTAAATTTCTTCGACGATTTCATCGTTATCAGATGACGATTGGCGAATTTCAACGACCCTCGAAACCCGCGACCGACCCAGACCAAGTTCTCAAAGTTTTTCGAGGCAACGCTGCAACGATGCTTGGGAAAGTATAGGAGAGGAGCACAAGTGTTACATGTAACGGCGCTACAATGCAATCCTTTCTTTTAAAAAAATCATTTTCTCGCTTCGAATACTTTGGCAAATAAATGGCACCTCTTACCATCGGGCACGATGGGTTTGCAGAACACACATGATAGGGAGAGATTTAGTCAGTAGTATTCTTGCGCTTCGTTCGCACTGCATAGTTGTGTGATAAGCGTCACGGAACTCGGATAGCATCCAGCGGGCTGAGTGTGACAGTACATGCACCGAAGCAACACATATAAATGCATGCTAGAACGTAAATATTAACAAAGTGACAAACATTCATAGAGACAGTCAAGAACCGTGGCGCGCGAGGTGCGTTTTCGATTTTCGTGATAGCATTTTGTTTATTCCTACGCTCGCTGAAATGAAAATTCATCGTTATTACGTTGCACAAACACACCACGAAACAGAGATAAGTAACCAGGCCGGATTTACATAAACAATCTCAACACGTTATCCACTAGGTCTTCTTTAAACATTTATGATTAATATTTAAAACGTTCTTAATTTATGCAATGGCGATAATTATCAAATTGTCCACTACACTTTTCCGGAGACACCCTGTATACCAATGAATTATCTCCAGTAATCTAGCAATATCTTTTTTGTTAAGGATTCTTTAACTCTAGCATGGCAAGATCTAGTAACACCATAAATAGTAATAAATATAAATAAATAAATTAAATACAAATAAATTTGTCTTAGATCCCGACAAATGAATTTCATAAATATCCTCGTTATTTAATAAATTTGGGATAAACAATAGCACAGGATAAAAAGTAAACAGAGATTTAATTTTATTCATATGAAAATTCTTTTAAAAAATCGGAAATTGGGATCCTACCTTGCGAAGGTTAAAACTAGATTTTTAAACTAATTTTCGCCATGACAGTAGACAATGTGTTGAACAAGCAAACGTTTACACTTACTTAAGCCGAACAAATGATGATATTTACACCAGTTCATGGTAAACGTTGCTCGCAGCTGAATTTACGACAGGTAAAGTAAGTTTAAAGTTTAAACTGCCTTTTGTTTACTTATTCTTGTTACATACTGTGTTCTTGTTGTGTTCTTTGTGATACATGGTCCTGTCAGTTAAGATGGTTGTGTACCGACTGCCACGAGACACGACACGCAAAGATACAAAATTGAGACGTTAGATGTATGTAGTAATGAGTGCTCCATTTTCCTTGACGGGATCATAACTATTTTCGAGAAAATAAAATATTTTAGACAAACTTAGAAAAGTACTAATGGAATTTTCGAGACGACCATTATGATTTAAGCAATTGTTGTTGGCTTGTGTAAATGATGATTGGAAGAAACATTTATGTATTGTATTGTTCAGGTTGTTTAATAATTATATATTCGTTATTTGTTGCTCGAAATAATGTTGGCTCCTACTTCGTAATTGTTTGTGTCGGGTCGTGCCATAATAATATTATTAATAGGAACATTTAAATATTGAACAACAATTGTTACAGACACAATATGTAAGCAACGATTTCAATTTACAGTCAATCACGAAACAATTCTAATATTGTGCAATATTAAATAGTCCTTGTATTTTAGTTCGTTTCGAAATTTTATATCATATTTATGTCAAATGTTTTGTGACTGATTGTAAACATTGCCCAAAGCTTTGACAACATATATTTCATAATTTTCATTAACGAAAGCATGAACTTAAACACCGTTCTCGTGAAATTCAGTTATATAACCACCTGGATAAAAAAACATGATTATTTATTAATACATTTAATGTTATATTAAATTTCACTTGGTTCACCATATTCATAGAAATTATATGGTTTCGAACAGAAGGTATCACAACGCGTTTCAAATAAAAGCACATGAAAGAAAGGATAAGAAAAAGCTCATTTTAATATGAAAGTTTTCTCGTAGCAAATTGGAATTATTTTTTATTCTAACAATTGGTTATCGAAATTAAAGTATTAAACCCTATTCCGTAGAAATATTGATATGTACAAAACTAAGGTGCAAGGGTATTGTGAAATTAGTATTAACGTAAACTATTAAAGAAAGTACCATCGTTTTTAGTAGAAACGTATTAGTATGTCCGAAGCATTCTCGAAATCTCGAAATATGGTGTGACAATTCGAGGCATGCACGAAAGAATTTTAAATTCATGCAATTAAAGATGTTCAAGTATATTGTTAGTGTTAACCAACAATTTATTTAAATTATGACAAAGGTGAACGAAAAATCGAAGATTCCGTTGTTGAACAATTTCTTTTGCAGAGAAACAATTATGCTATTTCCAATCATCTCTCGTTTTAATGAATTGCGTTGTACGCGTCATCGAATTCACAGTGAAATTTACACGAACAGCGAGTGTTTAAAATTAATATTTTATGAAACTTTTTGAATTTTATACTCGTGGCCAATCACGGAAGATCCATAAAATATTAATCTTCAACAGGTAAAACTTGAATTTCACTGATAATTCAGTGGCACTGTAAAATTTACAAACTTTAATATGATTCTATATAAAAAAAATAAAGTTTCGGTATTCAACTTTCTTCTTCTTTAGTCGAACAACGATCGCCCGTACTTAACTCTAAACCTACCGGTCATCGAAAGCGATTAAAATGTTTCAATTGCAATTTTTATCCGAAAATATGGTTGGATAAAAAATGTATCAAATCAATTTCCACCTAAACAACTTCATAATTCCAAAAATTGTAAAATTAAAAACAAAAAACCGTTTATATTTGACCGACAGTGGTAGGTTTAGTGTTGAAGTGAAATAATATGTATAGAAAATAATGTTCTGACAGCCCCGACGAGGAGGGGAATATTTCTTTGTCAACAATACGTTGAACGACATACATACATGTGAGGTCTCCTTCATACCACGAAGACAGTGAAGTGGAAGTTCCTTCAATCGGCAGAAAAGTGAGAGAAACATAGGTTGAAGCGGAAATCAGCGAGGCAAACAAAGAAAGCAAACAAAGAAAGCAAACAAAGAAAGCTGGGATCCTAAAACGTGGTGCTAACACATTGTCTCTAACAGCTATGAATATTTGTAATGGACAAATTTTTCTCTTCGTCGAAAACAGCTGCACGTATAGACGTTTGTTCCCTTGGAATTCGATTGATCGGAGACTACAAATAGAATTAGAAAATTAATTAATTAACTCGATTAATTGATTCGATTGGACTTCGGAAATTTTGGTTAGAGGAATGTTGCCAAATCTGTAGTGATCATTGAAATCAAAGTTGATGTTCTTGGCGCACTAGTTCGATCAATTTAATTGAAAGCAATTTTGCAATGTATTAATTTCAACGCTTCTGTCTTGGTTTAGATCCTTTTCAATAAAATAATGATTGACTACGATAAAAATTTCCAAACAATTAACCAGCTAGTTCATTTTTACAAAATCTTTGTGATTTTAAATATATCAGTTGGAATTTGTACTTGAGAATGGAAAGATAACGTGGAAATGTAAATGTTAAAATTGCTAGCTTGATTATTCTCGAAAATGGACTTGGACCACTTTCGAAATAAAAATTTGTATCATTCTATTAACCAGCTAATTCTTTTTTAAAAAATCTTTGTGGTTTTAAATATATTAGTTAGAATTTGCTTGAGAATGAAAAGATAACGTGGAAATGTAAATGTTAAAATTGCTAGCTTGATTTTTCTGGAAAATGGACTTGAACCACTTTCTAAGTAAACTAATTAATCTTGATTCCACCACAACATCAAAATCCAGTTCTTTCACGGACATGAAAAATGTTTGCTATCTTTTGTGAATCGAATTCAAATGTGTTTGGGATTTGACCTTTCAAGGTTTGAAATAACCGTCGAATATCGATTGGCCTACGCATCGATCGATTATCTGATTCGTGACTTCGGAGAGTTTCACAGTTTGTCTCAGTAACCTATGAGTAAGACATGAATACAGTACCGTGGCATTGTTTCTATATAATCCTTAAAGTTATTTCATTAAATTATTATTATCATTAAATTATTAGTTATTTCATATAAGAATGGTTTCAAATGTGTCCACTATCTTCTTGAAAAGTTCTAAAACCAAGAACGAAACGTCTCAATGAATATATTGCAAAATTTCAGCTTTAAATTAAATTAATCGAACCATTGCGCCAAGAACATCAATTTTGTTCAAACGTACGATCAACAAAAAGAAAAGTTACGATCATTGAAATTATATCTCGCGAATGATTCAAATCAATTCGTTGTTACTCACGATACAAGGTGTCCCAGAAACGGTGAACTTTCTCGAAAGGGGTGATGCATGTTACCACACGCTGTAGTAAGGGAAAAGTGTAAAATCAATGCGACCCGATAGTATACCACTGCTAATGAATATTACATGGCTAGTGTTGCCGGTCAATGCCATTGTCAGTTTATACAGCCGTCTGCCGAACCTGTTATCGATGCAAACTATTGTCGGTCAACTCTACAGTCGACGGTATGCTGTCGGTGAAACCTGTGTCGGTGGTTTAAACAGAACCAAATTAAATCTCTCTCTCTTCTGTATTTTATATTACTTATACATTCCTCGCATTAATATTCATTTCCAGGTTAAACGAAACATTCGACAAGCCGCCGTAAACTTTTCTAAATGGTACCAGTATTTAAGGATTTAAGGGTCCAATCAAATTTGAAGGTCTGTCTTTTTTCTCACAATATGTTCAAAAGAATTTACGCTTAGGACTTTTGACTATTTATGGCGGTCACAGTTATTAATTTTTTTCACATATTTTTTCGTTCACTTTTTTTGTGATGAATGTTAATCTGTTCGTTAGGATCATGCGAATAATCAACGATTTAAAATGGGTCAAAGTGGATCCCGATCACGTCATCTCAAAGTTAAAAGACACTTTCCAGTTACCGTTAGAAGACCTTCGTATTGATTAAACAAGATCTAATATTATCTTGGGTTTTATTATTAAACCAAATTTCACCGCTTCAGGGACAGTTGCGATTTTGTAAACAAATCGGTACAATTTATAACAAGCTCAGGTTCGAAGTGTTGGTTAATGTTTAAACAAGAAGTCATTATAAGTAGATCACGTTCTCGGAACTTTTACTCAGAAAAAAGCGTAATCAAATTTCCTCGAGGATGAACAATTTCTCAAGCAATTTGGCAACTTTCCTTAATGGCAAGCCTGGGCAACTGATTGCTCGCGAGCTGCCGATATGCTCGAGCCGCTACCTCCACTCAGAGTAGGACGAAAATTTCTATTTAAATAATATTTTTGCCACAAAAAATAATTAAGAAAATACTTTATCGATTAAACTTCCTCAGAAATTACTTTCTGGCCAACTCAATGTTTACTAACAACCCGGCGGTACTAGATTTGAAAAGATAAGGTCTACAGCAGAGTTTCCCAAACATCTTCTCTGATAGAGCACTTCAAGGGACTTTAAATTTCTACGAAGCACCTTGTGCAATTCGAAGGATAAATAACTACACGTAATTAATAAATCTTTTCAATAAATATTATTTCTCGAAGCACCTTCCCGTGGAGCACACACACAGTTTGGGAAACCCTGTTCCATAGTGACAGGGCCTATCTTTGATTGCTGGCTAGAACGGTTCTATCAAAAAATTCTCATAATAGGAATTAATTTAGCAGCGCAAGGTTCGATCAGTTTCTACAACAATTCCAATCCGGATCGACACGTTTGGGTATGTTTACAAACTGTGCTAGAATCGTTGTAGAAACTGATCGAGCCTTGCGCTGCTAAATGAATTCCTATTATCTTAATATGTCGATCGAGATAAGAATTACTTAAAAAATTCTCAGCTGCAAAAAAAATACACGAAGAAGATAAAAAGAGACAGAAATGGAGAGAGGGGGGGTGGTGGTGGTGGAGAGAAAAGTAATAGAGAAGAAAAAAGCGCAATGTGCAGAGTATATATGTACAATAGTCACTACGGGCAAGATCTGTTCGTACCGTTCGACTCGCGCTAACATCTCAACATCGATTATGCTCACACAGAGACGAATGTCATATGATGGTAATATTCTAGATACCTTGAACATAAGGAGGGGAAGCATGACAATTTCCACGGCAGCTACGTGGCAAAACTAGTGAAAGGCGCCTCAAAGCTTCGGCTAGGCGGCCTGCAGCCCCAATTTGTTCACTCTCATTGTCAGCGAAATCGAATTGCTCTCCGATGTTATCTTCAAATAGAAGCAAACGGTATACCGAGCTTTTTTATACGGTTTACCATTACAAGTCTGATCTCTACACAATGTCCCTTCTCTCGCTTGCTGTTAACTAAACACAGAACGTATCGGTGCCCGCGATTTAATCGTAGACACGTGAACGTCGCGTTTCTCGACACATCGAGAGCCTCTTCAACCACGGAGACGCGACTTGTTCGCGCTGCGTGAAATATACGGTCGGGAATTAAACTTCCGATAAACACGACATAGCCGAGTTTCAACAGTTAACTTGTTGTATAGTGTTTCCACTCGGAATGTTCTTCCCTTGTTGATTAATTATTCGTGTATCTCATACGCGCGAAGCAAAGCCTGTCTCCGAGCGAAAAGGCTCAAACTGATCTGTTCTATCTCTAGAACGACCGTCTAACTGTCTGCAATGCCAGATCTTTGTCACTGCTCTTTGTCAGTAATGTTAGGAACACTTTTCTATGGTTATTCAGATTTTTGACAAGAGAAGCGTGGTTTGACAAAGCCGCTTGACCAAAGATTTTTGCTAGACTGCGGATTCATGCTAAATAAACTGTGTCGTTATAAATTAGAATAAACCAGCAGGATTTAATTGAACGACATTCTTGAAATCTCACCTCGACGTTTTTAAATGCATGAAATCCGCGGTCTGGTTTATGTACTCGAGACAGAAAGAAGACGTTTTCTATAGGCGTGAAACGAGAACTGATATACGTGACACTTCAGTGCAGTCTGGAAGGCTTCAATCAAGGAGGTGTGTAGATACAACAATGGAAAGAAAGCACTGTCTATTTACAGTTCTAAGGAATAAATCTATCGTGGCACCGTTCGATTCTCCTCTTTCTTGGTCGGAATTTTCGTATTATTTAACACTATTCCAGATTAACCGTTAAGTGGTAGCGGTGTTTACTTAGACTACGAAGTACCCCACTGGATATTTCTTAAGAATATTGTGGAAGTATGCTAAAAGTGAAGGAAATTTGAAAAATGTCAACTTTTGCAAAATTCATTGATTTGTTCATGTTTTTGGTTAATCATTCCTTAACCAAATGACGAAGAACGTTTTCGAAAAAAGGAAAAAGTTAGATATAACCTTGGGAATTATCCCTTTCAAGGAAGTAGAACATTTTTGGGACACCTTGTATAGATAAACGACCAAGTACATAGAAAGCAACCCCAAGGAATTAACGAAAAACGCAGGACTTCATTACCGTGTGATCGACAAACGTGAGATTTGCGTGCTGACGATTAAATCGCGAATGCTCGTGTGTACTAATTGCTGTTGACTATTTTGTACGCAAAGTGATTGTCAAGACTATTCTACTTCGCGTTTGTTTCGGCTTTCACCTAATGGATAATTTCGAACCGTACAAATAATTACAGGTGCAATTCAAGCAGACGTGGTAGCGTATCATTAGTTTCCATTTCGGAAAGATATTTACTGAATGTTCGCGGACACAACGAACGGCTTTCTTTCTTGCTATTTGCGTAGTTGTAACTGTAAAGCAACACGAATCGATGTAATAATCATAAATGTAATTACGCTTATTAAATGCACATCAAGGGTAGCGATTAATAACAGCGACAGCCACAAAGCTAGAAACTTTACAAGTGTACGCAAACTATTGTAATCGGTTGCTATTTTGCTAAAATTCATAGGACGTGAAGAAATTCGATAACCGTTCTTCAAGCTCAACGTGTGAAGTAAAACGAGATTGTGCGGATTAAATTTTCTACTTATGCGATGAAGTTGAGTCGTTTATTCTTGAAAACTTAACCATTGAATTTTATTTTTTCAATCAGGCACGAACTAATGCAACCGTCTGATATAATATAATCTGATGGAATACAATTTTCGATGGGCATATAAGTTTAATGCACTCTCCCTTTCAGCAACTGTTGTTTTCTTTTCTTTATTCCTGAAAAATATTCTTACTGACTCTAAACAATCACGCCCAGAAATAGTGTCAATACTTGTATTCCGTTGGAAACGGACCTTTATGTGTATTTTATAATTTCCCTACTTTAACCATTCTCAAAATTCACGATACAGGTACCTAAACCTTCAGACGAAAAGTTATATTTCATAATAAAATCTATTTTCACAAAGAGGATCCTGTAGAGACATCCGGGCCGTGCCATTACTTTTGTTCGCCAGTGTATATCGATAGAGTGCACGGATGATATGGGGCACACACAAAGATTCGTGACAGCATTAAGTTCGAGAGTTGAAAACATGAATGGGATTTCTTGATTTATTCGATAGATCAATCATCGTGTGCACTGAAAGAAGAGACACCTATGTACTATGTACACAATGGCACAGCCGAGAAGAAGGTGATCGTGCATGCGAAAATAGGTGGGCAATATTGAACAGTAGCTATTCGACTTTAGCTTCGTTAAACAAATTAAAAATTACAACAGGATCCCGCGTGTTTCAATAATTAGATATATGTCCGACTATCGCGCGATACTTCTACTTACACGGTGAAGACACGGTCGCTATTCTTCTATCGATCTTGTTTTATTTTTATATTTATGGCTTTGCATCATATGTTATAGGAAAACAAATAGCCAAGTATATTCGAACCAGAGTTGTGCTAACTCAATTAAATTGTAAGTCAATTATTAAGTATTTTAATCAGATGTATAATTGAAATACATTATAATTGAAATACAATGTATAATTGAAATAAATAATAAATTCCTTCCGTTTGAAACCTTCACATGGTTTTTTCGACCTCTCCTTGCCTATTACTTCATTTTTCATAATTTAACTACAATGTATTTTATAAGTGTAGCCCATTGCAATTACGAATTACATTGTAATTTAATTGAATGATGATCTGAATTATAAATTACAATATAATTGAATTACAATGTAATTTTACAAATAAAACCACTTTACCCGAAATTATTGAAATAACATCTTTTCCCAACTCTGATAATGGTGCAATTCACTGCATAATGTTTTTAATTGAGATGAAAAAATTTGAAGGAAATCAGTGTTTTATTTAAGGGTAAAATATTGAAAAAAAATGAAAAAATTTTCAGAAAAATAAACATAGCAAGAAAACACATTCTTAATTTACTATATACCAAATTTGTTAGCTGGGTTAAGTTGTTCTCTTTCCTGGATCGCTGTTGACAAATTTTCTTACATCCCCCAGTGATCACCGGCTTCTCGGTTGCGACACTACTTTTGCAGCACGTTGTATATTACAAAAGTTGAGTGGCATTATTGTAAATACGAAAGGAACGAATACCAAAGATCATGCAAAATGTTCGTGTCGAGAAGAATCGTTGATACTCGGATCGTTTTACCGACGGATAATGAGAATTATCTTCTATCTGCCTCCCCTCTCTCTATATCTTCGCGATACAAGATAATCGACATTATCGTGCCGGTGCAGCGCGCGTCCAAGGGAAATTTGTCCCTCTTTGGGGACGTTCGTGGAGTTCCTCTGATGCGGGTGCGTGTGTGGGTGCGCGCGGAAATCTATCGATTCGAAAGAAACAAAGAAACGAAGGAAAATATACTAGCAAATATTGCATATGTGATCGGGGAAGAACTATCGGAACACACGAGAAAACATGTAGAAAGTGAGATCGATCTATCTAAATCTAAAAAAAAAAGTAACAAAATGTCTTGGCATGGACGTGTCACTGCTATGATCTAATTATGCTATTAGGCGTTTTATGCATCCAGTCGGAAGGTGATTACAACATGGATCGGTGTTTCGTAAATACTTTCTTTTCTCCACGGGCAACTGATCGACAAACGACGGTGGTGACATCCATAGAGACAGCTTGAGAAACGGTGTAACTCAAAAGTATATGCGTTCGGGAAATATTATTCTAGCGAAAGATTCGACCGTCTCTGAAACACGGAACAATCTAATGGAGCCATTATTTGTTATCTGAGCGTAATTATGCGAATATCATCGATGCCCAATGTTCGCGCGTGTTGAACACGTTCAAGATTTTTGTCGAAGAATCGAGAGCTAACACGGATGTGCAATGTGCAGTGACCGAGTGTAGAAACTAAACGAAAGATCCTTTTTCTTCGAGTCACTTCCGTTCCCTCGTTTTTCCCACGAGAATCCATCGAATACGCTATAAGTTCGATTTCTTTCTTTGTACACAGAATTAGAAGTGTTTGTGTCAATATCTGTCGACATTCAGCTGTACAACAGTAAACCGTAAGGTACGTGTACAGGGTGTATCAGAAAATATGAGCACGAACAATTTCAAACCTATATACCATAATCGAATTCGTATAAAACATATATAAAACATTGTTTAAGCATGTTTAAACAATCATTGAAGACAGAGAGACACCACTTTTGCACACATTTTTGAGGATATTTTTCAATTTATATAAAAAAATAAGGATCCAGCGGAAAATCGAATCACACGACGCGATTGAGCAGACTTTTATCTTGAGAAATCACTCTTTCAACTTTGCAACGTCGACGTTTTTTTCGATCTAGAGCAACTCATGTCGGCCACGGATATTTTGTTTTCTCGTCAGAAAAATACGTCGACGTTGGAAACTTGAAAGTGTGGTTTCTCAAGATAATTTTATAATGTGTGAAATAAATGTTTGAAAAAAATAAAATTAAAAAAAATTATGACGATTTAAACATGTTTAGTGAGAATCAAAACTGTTTTCGGCTGTTGGACCGTATAATTATTATCGAGGATACAGAAGTTGTGGAAAGAGTAATTATTTAGGATGTGTAAGAGTTGCCTCTCAATAGTGTAAGATCGATATCAAGAATAAAGAATTGCTGTCGCGGTTTCGTCTTTCAGTAGTCGAGGATTAAGAGTCACTCGATTGGTTTACAACTTGCAAAACAACACCGGAAAATATTGTTCGCCGTTGATTTCCGTCTGGGAACGTGTACGAAGATCATTGGTTGAATATTGTTCCACCTGTTGCCGATCGTCCGGTAGGTATAACGCTCGCGGTTATGCTCTTGTATTTTATTGAACACCCTGCACGTAGAGAGTGAGTCGCCTGAGTTCTACCGTGAGATAAATAGGTACTCTCTGTCTCTTCCCCCACGTTTTCTATTATACTGATTCCGTGTATCGGTGAACGTGGCACGCGTGTATGCGACTCCAGGTGACCCACCCCTTTCTATTTACAGCGTATGTATGTACACGTACATGAACGTAACTTCATTCCACTACTTCGGATATTCGGTCACGTGTTACGCATTCCCTAATCGATATTTTAGAGGTTTATTTGTAGAATAGACACTTACGGCAGGAATACTCACGCGCCAGGACTTCGTTTCGACGTACTTGCACACCAATGATCGTCTCCATCCGAATCTCCGTACGTGGAATACTGACTGCGTGCGGTGGTAGGTAGATTCGTTGCAAGTTCCCAAAGGTGCATTCTTGCGGTATATTTTTATAACAGTCTGAGTGTAACTGAAACGAGACCCGACGTGATAGTTGAAAGGATTACGAACAGCTGGAAATATGATGCAGCACAATATACTCTATCCAACAAATTTTTTTTACAACAAATATTATTTTTGATATATATGTAATTTTATCTCGATCGTAATATTAATATAATAGGAATTAATTTTAGCAGCGAAAGATTCGATCAAATTCTACAACTCTAGCAATGTTTGTATGCATACCCAAACGTATTATATATTATCTTTAAGCGACATAAGGAAATTTTTCTTTTTTGAAAATTGTTCTTATAGTTTTTGAGAAATTTGAGTTTGAAAAGAAGACATATTTTTTAATTTTAAACAAATATTGCGATGCTACTATGAATATATGTATTATGATTGTTTAAACTTACGACACGTGCGAATGTTTTCAGTAATATTCAACCCTTATCGATTTTGTGCATGCATGTACAATGACTGCGCGTTAGTGGGGATGATGATGTGATAATAAGGAGGTCGATAATGTTAGTAGGGGGAGAAAATACTGTAATTGATATATTATAACAGAAACTCGACACATTTCATTGTTTAATGTCACAATCCCGACGAAGTGATTTCATTAGCTAAGGTGAGTGTCTGGTGTAACTGTTAATTAATAAAGTTTCACCAATATAAAATGTTGAAAAATATTCTGTAATTATTCAAAGTCAGAACTTTAATACTATACCTACTTTTCTTATATCTCTTGATATTGCTAGATTTTTCTGCAAATCCAAGTGATTTGTTTCCCACGATATGCTACAATTATTTTTTTATATTTCTTGGTATTGCTAGATTTCTAGATTCTGTAAATCCAAATGAAAAAAGGTTCCCACGAATATGGTATGGTAAAAATTTTTTTTTTCTCTGGGAAACCCGAAATTTGTAATGTACGGGTTTAACAGATTCAACCTTGTCTACAGGTACCCAAGATTTTAGGTCATCCACGCACTCTTAGGTATTTAGTGAATTTTCAAAAGGATGATGACTTGAAGAATTATATTACCGTCATGCCGCACCACTCGCAACGGAACCCGGAAAGGCATTCGGCAGAAAAACAGTTTTTCTTGCAGACAGCACATTTTGAACTGCTGGGAAGATTGCCTTCTCGCCAGAGATGAGTGTGTTTTACCTGCGACAAGTCCTTCCCAGGTAAGAACGTGGCGTTTTCTTTGCAGTCTGCCACGGCAAAATCCTGGCACTCCGTGTGCACGAAGTACTCGCATACTGAAACCAAGAACACGAACAACACATTCATATTAATTTTTCATGAATTAATTTAACCGTGGAACGATTTCAAACGACATTTTCTATAACCGAAATCAAATTCTATTTTGGTTTTATTATACGATAGATAATAAGTTTTCTCCTTTTTTAGGAAACTACGATCTACAAAAATGTTCTAATCCTTGAAACCGTAAAATAAATCGTAAAATAAATGGGATAATCTCATTGGAAAACAAAATACCTCAGTATCAGTTACTTTTATAATATATCATATCAATATAATATTATAATATCATTATAATATATTATTAATTACTTTTATAGTATATCGAGAACGTCGGGGAAACATACTTACTTTCACAGTGTATGGATAAAGTATCATCGAGCCGTTTACGACAGACGTTGCAGAATTTTCTTCTACGGACCTGTTCCTGTTCGGACCAACAGTGTGCAACCGGGTTCTGCAACGAGAAAATCACTATTCTTTACCATAAAGGATGCACTCACCTAACGGCGTTTACGGAAACAGCTCGTCACAGAAATTACAATGGTTGTCCCAAAAGTAAAACATTTGGATTCAGATGGAACACTTGTTAATTTAAGGGAGAATGGACTCCGCCATTCAAGGATTAAAATTAAAGGCTGACAATGCTTTCGACTTTTTAAAATGGTAACAAAATTAACCTAACCCTGAATTTGGGTTTTAAAGAATTCGAAAAATGGACTTCGCCATCCGAGGATTAAAATTGAAGGCTTACATTGTTTTGACTTTTTAAAATAGTAACAAAATTAACCTAATCCAGAGTCTGGGTTCTAAAAAATTCGAGTTTAGATGGAATTGCTTTGACAGAAAATGGACTTCGCCATTCGACGATTAAAATTGAAGGCTTACATTGTTGACTTTGTAAAATGGTGAAAAAATTAACCTAACCCAGAGTCTGGGTTCCAAAGAATTCGAATTCAGGTGAAACGCTTGTTACTTCGAGAGAAAATGGACTCCGCCATCCGAGGATTAAAATTGAAGGTATCCGCGTAACACCGCGCCGTAAATGATTACGCCATCTAACGTTATCTCGCGTCCAGCTGCGGAACAACAGGAAAGGGCCGAGGTAAAAAGATTTATGGAAATATTATAATTGCCGTCGCATACGCTCCGCAACGAAGTTAGCTGCATTGTGAGGAGAATTTTCAACGGAGCCGCGACACTATGCAGCAGAGTATTCTTCACCGGTGCGTAAATATAGGTCGCTGGGAAGAATTCGCTCATCTCCGGTCGCACAAAAGGGGCAGGAACAGAAACAGAGGGTATTCTTACCTTAATGAGGCTTGCCGCGATGCTGGAGCAGGGAGAGACGACGGCCTTGAGACAGCGGTCGTGCACCACGAAGTTGCAAACTGTAAGAAAAAAAGAATAGGAATTTCACTAGGACCTCTCTGATTCGGTGAATCGTCCTGGATCCAGGTCAGTATACCAATTATCATACGATTTCCCAGAAGCTAACTTCATTTTTTGGCTGGAGAAGAAAATTTTCAAAAGTTTGTTTTTAACAACATATATAACTTTGTAAAAATTATTGGAAGCTAACAAACAAGATTGATGGTTCAAGAAGAATTTTATATTTCAGCATTTTTTGAATGTTTTCTTAAAAGCCATAAAGAACTGCAGTCTACTAATCACTATAGCCAGAAAATAAATAGTCCTGCAAGGGGTGAAGCCTTTCCTCAAATAAAACTATACGACACAAATGAAATAAATGATATAAAAATAATTTAAATTAGAAACTTAAGAGAAATTACATTTTCGACACTTCTGTTGAGTTGGAATAATTGATTAGGCTTCCAAACAGCTTTAACCCAGAGATTCAAAATTAACGGTCCGCCGCTGGGACCAAAAATGGTAAAACATCGATTCGCTGTAAAGCAATCAATGCAAGAACGCGGGAGACAGTTCCGATTCGGATTTTATAGTATACTAATTCGAGCGAACGTTAATTTGGGTACGCTCAAACAAAGTTTGATTCATTTATTTTAAGCCCCTTTAATCAGAGCGTGAAATCCTGTGCAGCTTTTACACTACGCTACAGCTAATTGCATAATCATGACAAATATTTGATTAGCACTTGATAGAATGTAATTAGGATGCAACTATTATATGAACGAGATATGATCAATATATAATTATCCGCGATAATAATGCTTTAATAGGAATCGAAAGAAATGAAGCGGTGAGTTGCCAAGAATTCTGTATTAGAAATTAGAACGAACGTTATATTTCTCCGGAGAAAAGTTCCTCGTGTAATTACTCTTATCATTAGCTTGTCTTTATTGTTATTTCCGACCTAATTATCGATTTATTGACACTTAACGTGTTATTTACGAACCCTTTAGTTTCCACTAACATTAATAGCAGATATGAGTTGCAAAATCTGTTAGAACATATATTGGTTCGTATCGATATTCCATTAAACGTACTATTACACGGGGTTGATCGGAAAATGTAACGTTATAATAAGAACGCTTCGCGCGTCGTGTGAAGTAGTGTTGTTGCATCGTCGTTCGTGTCTGTAAATTACAGTGACATTATGTAGGCAGCGAGATTCATACACTGATGCTATTTGCAGCATAAAATAAGTACCATCTTCCGAAGAAGTTTCAAGGAGGTACAACACCTTTGAAACACCCTGTAAGTGTATTGTTTTCTTGCGATCAATTAATAATTCTTACAGCTCAATCCTGAAAATGATCGATCGTTCCACGTATTTATAGGAAACGTAAAAATACACGATACCATAAAGCTAAAAAACTTGCTCGGCAACAAACGAAGCTCTCGCTTTACATCGTCAAGCTTTTCAAAAATAAAGTAACATTTTCTTCAGTCTTCCACGTTTATGAAACAGATTGTCTTTACAGTTTGCGGAGCAAAGCAAACTGCTTTATTTACTTATATTTTTTTAAAACGTATTTTCGAAGGTACAGTAAAGTCTTGATATCTAAGAATCGAAAAAAATCTGGGATTCTGTGGTTGTACCATTTTCATTTTAATCAGAAAATTGCCACAAATTAGTCGACAAAAGTTGCATAGAAAATAACTGCTTTATTTACCAATATTTTAAAACGTATTTTCAAAGGTGCAGTAAAGTCTTTATATCTGAGAATCGAAAAAAATCTCGGATTTTGTGGTTGTAGTATTTTCATTTTAATTAGAAAATTGCCAGAAATTATTTGACGAAAAGTCGCACAGAATAATACAAAAAAAAATTTTTAGTCCGTTTTTAAAAACGTGGTATTTTTAAAAATTTATTTTTATTTAAATAATTATTTTCTACTTTTTAGTCTTGCGTTAATACTTGTAGCACTCTTTATTAATACTTTGTATACTCACTAAGCTCACTGTAAATTCCATTTGGTAAACAAAGCGATGACACACTACCGATCTTCGCGCGATGATGTACTATATTACCGATCGTCGCGCGATTATATACTATACTACCGATCGTCGCGCGATGATGTACTATACTACCGATCATATCTATACTTATCATATACTAAGCTCCGTCGCGCGTCGGGGCAAAGTGGGTCCGTGGAGTGGGGACGAGTCAGAGTGCGCACGCATAGTAAAGTAGAGAGGGTTGTCGAGCGAAGTGGGGATCGCTGAACGCGATGACGTAGTTCGCGGGGGGATGAAAAGGTAAATATTTAATTGTTATTTTCTCCGAAACGGTAAGACTTTTTAAAAAAATTTTTTTTGAATAATGCATTGTCATCCAGTTCTGAGCCATGTGTGCAATTTCAAGTCTCTAGCTCATCAGGAAGTTAGTTTAAAATCAATTGCAAAATTTGCCACCGAACAAACAAACAAACAAACAAACAAACAAACAGACAAACAAGAAAGCGAGCTAATAAAAACGTGGTAAAATACAGAAGCTTCGTAATTAGATTAGGAAAAGGATCAACGCCCAACACCGTTTACCGGGCTGCTATACATGTGGAAAAAGCAGCCCGGTAGTAAGACAGTGAACGATAAAAGAGACTATCACAGTGTGCGCAAGTAAGTAGGTCCAAACGAATGTGTCTCGTCTATTGTTCCTGTAGAAATGATCGTAGCATGGTTCACTTTCCACGAATGGGATTTTCTACTTACTTGTGGCCAGTGTATTTATTCAGTGCATCGGGAAGGCAGATCTATTGTAGTTTGACAGTCAGTCGCAAAGTTTTCAACGGAAGTCCAGCATCAGTTCGCGTTGCGATTCCTGGCTTTCAGAGTTCCCACTCAATTGTAAAGTTTACGATCTGTTTGTTATCTTCCGCCGACAATAACGACCCGTCGAATGCACGCGGCAAATGTACCGTACCCTACACTTTTCATAATGCACGCATAACACTTGGGACAAAATTGAGAGAACGAAAATAATTGACAACTGCGGAACTTCGGCGTTGTTTAACGCCGCGAGCCACTAGATAACTTCAGGAGAGAAAAAACCACCCCCGGAGTCGAGTAGCGGACTCATTCACGTCGTCCGCGGTCGCCAGTCAACTAAAACTGATATGTAATTCCATTCGGTGTTTCGCGAAATTTTACAGTTTATCGCGTTCTCTTTATTCCCCGATTTAAATGCGTGAAATCCAGCTCACCCCACGAGCACACTGAATCTGCATATAAATCTACATTTTTTTATGCACTAATTCACAAGGTCAAATCGATATTTGCACTTTGCGTTAAGTGTTTCAGCAAGTTAAAAATACTACAAAAGCTTTAATGAACTTTCTCGACTATGAGAGCTTCAGCCAAGTTACCATTTTAGTATGTTTAATACACTGGAAGACATTGCGAACGCACAAGACGCGACACGCTGCACGACGCGACACGACGAGGCTACCGATAACTTCTCTCTGCGAGTAAACGGTCAGCTATACATGAAACGAGTGAGATACTTCGGTATCGTTTCTTTTACAAACAACTAGAGCTGTGACTTATGAGATACCCGGGTAAACAAACATTACTCGGGTAAACAAACATTACTTGGGTACCCGGGCACTTAGGTAAACAAACATTACTCGGGTACCCGGGTAAACAAACATTACCCGAGTATCCGGATATCTCATGAATACACTGCGGATCTGTATGCAAAATAAAAATCGTTTGCATCAATAGGAAAAAACAGACGATTACTTATTCTCTTGAACGATTTTAATAAATTTAAATTAATATATCAACGTTTTAAATTGCAGGAAATCATTTATGACTTACGTCTTATGAGATACTCGGGTACCCGGATACTCGGCTATCTCGGGTACCCGGGTAAAAGTCCGAGTTCTAGTGAAAAGGAGAACTTGATATTTTAGCACGCATAATAAACTGTGCTATTTTTAGTGAGAAGGAAACGTGTGGCTTGATACCACAATTGTTGATAACGACTCAGCGGATCTTTGTGCGATACAAAATGTCTAGACATCGTTAGTAAGTAATTGTAATCGAATGGGAAGAACGTCCTCGTATTTTTATATTTTTTAATGTTTTTACTGTTGCATTATGCATCTTGCCATGCTCAGAGCACCATTATCATTGCATTCACTCGATCGTTCGATAATGATTAACATTTAACTTTCGAGCCGACACAATGAAACTCCATTGATCTTTTCGTGTCACCGATTTCAGCAATTATCGAAACAGGTAGAGAAACACAAGTCCCCGCTCCGTATCCTACAGTTCCGGGTTACTAAAAATACAGTTAGCCTTGAAAGCTGGCTCTGTTATTCTACAGTTTTCATCATAAGCTTTTTTCATAAATTTCTTTTTGACGATGCGAGGAGAACGACTATTAATAAGTTGAACGACCTTGCTCCAGGTTCCCGAAATTCGACTTTGAATACACATGTGTACACTGGAACATATAGGCGAAAGGAAGAATACAAATAGGAAGAGAGAGAAAATTCTAGTGACTAACACTGCAAAAAAATAATAATCGATATAAATGAAAATAATTAGGTATGACGAAGCTGATTGAACAACTACGGTTACTTCGTTGAATCTACCTTGCACCGACTGTATCGCACGGCTTCAGCATTTTTAAATGAGCTCCATTGATTTTCTAGAACCGACCCATTATGTTTCCGGAACATTTAGGCCGCGCGAGATCGTATTGAAACGTTACGGTTTCGATTCAGCCAGACAAACGCCGTCGTAGTTCCCGGTTTTCTAGAATACACACGTGTGCATCAAAAAGGCGGCGCTGTTCCGCGATGAAACGAGCCATTCTGTGCGTTGATGCTGTTTTCTTAGATCCTCCCGCGCGGCGGGGCGACAAAAAGTTGATTGACCATGTGCTCCGAGTAAATTCGCAAATACACGCGAACGAACCCATCAGGCGTTCCGTTACGACGGATTTTGCACGGATATTCGGAATATTTCTAGACTCGATATTTTAATTTTAGCAATCGCGCGATATCGAGGCGCGATCGATTCGAATCGACGATTCCACGGATCCCGATAAATCAGGCCTCGGAATTAATGGCTCGCGACAGCCGATTTTCGAAGACTACTCCTTCATTCCGTCCCCTTGTCTCAGTACCATAGTTAATATATTTAATAATGAAAACTAATAATAATTATTTCATTTCTTGAAAATAAACATGAAAAAAAATTTCCTTATGTCGCTCCTAGAATTGTTAATAACTAATACATTAATGTTATCGACACACTGGTTCGATATCCATTGTTATTTTAAATAAACACTGTTCGCAAATTAAATTATTAAAAAATTACAAAATATTTAATAATGTAATATTAAATATTACATTACAATATTTAATATATAATTTTATTATTATATCTAATATTTTACATTACACTGTTCACCTTAATTTCAACGTTTTATTATGATCTAAAGTAAGATCGAAACGTTGAAATTGATGTGGTAATTTTCCGAAGTGTTTTCAAATAACAATTGATCGAACCAGTGCGCCGATAGCATTTCTATTTGTTATTAACAACTATACGATCGATACAAGGAAATATTTGATGTAAATAATATTGTGAATAATGGTACAGCAATTTTTAGTGGGATCTAAGAGTCGCCGTTCGAGTGATAAGGGTTAAGATGACCAAAGGAGAAAATACGTTCCTTATTTGCTTCTCTATCAAATTCATTATCATCGATTCCGTCGTTCTCCGAATCGAACGATCCGAGATCCAAGTTCCCAAGAGCGACCTAGAAATTCTTATTACCGTCCGGACGCTCCCATAACAGCCGAGCCTCATGAATCGAGCCGATTGTTCGATTAAACGGTACAAAGTTCCGAAGTGTCCACGGATGCTTATCCTTTACGGGGTTCGCTCGTCAACGAGCTCCTTGTCCCCGTGCACATCCCCCACCCCACGCTCCATGCCAACCCTCTCGTCTTGTACTCGTTCCTCTCTCCGGAATCAACTATATACATATAGCTGGTAGCTACTACCCCACACCATCCACAGCCCTCCCTTCTACATCCCCTCCTCCACCCCCGCCACGATCAATGCTTGTGAAAAGAGCCGATGCGCGCGCCCTCGCCTCGAACCGCCTAATATCTGTTCGATTTCCCTCAACTGTTGAGTCTAGCGGAATTTCCTAGCTGGCGCTCCCTCCCCCGATTGAAACCCTTTTGGACACCGTTCAACCCCCGATGCCTTAAGAACGACCAACAGGTAAGAGGAGCTGACAACGGGCACACGGTATCTCCCCGGTATTGTTTTCTTCATATTCGCTTTGCTCCGCGCTGCAAAGGGGTAAACACTTGAGCAGGAGTGTGCGCAAATCGCGACGGGATGGGAAATGTGGCGTCCTGTTATCGGATTCCAAAGATGGTGGGTTTGGACCAAGCGAGAGTCTTCGCGAGGTGGAATAATTAGGGAAGCTCCGTGTGGGCGCCGAACGTCGCCCATCTACATGACAGGCCAGATCAAAGCATTGTTCGATCGACGATTGGTGCGATGTTGTATCGAGAGATAACGATCGATGTTTGCTCCGAAGAGCGATAATCAATAACGTCGAGAGAATTATTCGAATTCGGATAGGAGCACACGGTGGGGGAACATGATTCGTTCAAACTCGTACCCTCCTACACCCCCTGCCCCCATGGCGCGCGAAAGATAAACGGAGAAGAAGGAAATTTCGATTGACCCAATTTTGTAATAGCAACCCCTGCGAAGGAAGCAACATATGCGAGTAACAGTCGCGTGTACGCAAACTGCAGCTACACGCAACGCGAAGGCGACGTTGCTGAGACGAGTTGGCGCCAAGTCACGCAACACAGACCGCCCTTTTTCTCCGAGTGTTAGCGAGACTCTCGGATCCACGGCGAGAGCGTGTATCTAGGCTGGCTTTCGTAGAGGTTTGGGTCTGTCGGGGACCGTTTCAGAATGGGAGAGCTCCGACGACCGTTCTTTATCGGGGTCAGAAGGAATTAGCACTTAGCGGCTTCTGCATGAACGTGCCACCCTCTACACACACGGTGAATGGGCACTTGCCATTCATCATTCCTGGAGGTCAGCCAGTTTCAACTTTGCACGCCGACCAAGGTTTCGGAATCCGTGAAAAGGCGGGACGAGCGTACTCCGATGGCAACGCGTCGCGTATTCGATTTCGTTACCGAACGCGCTCATATCGATCGGCTCTCTCTCTCTCCCTCTCTCTCTCAGCCTTGTGGTGTTTCCTAGAAAATCTAACCTGGCGTAGAACATTTCACGAAAGAGGATTCTAGTAACACGACCGCTAAGACACCACCTCTCGATCCCTCGACATCAATCAAACTCAATATGATCCTCCCCGAAGACCCTATTCAACGACTATCTCGAAATGAGCTCGATGATCGTTCGTAGAATTCCAAGAATCAATGCGCAGGATTTGGGTGAACCCGAGAGATCATGGTGGACTACATACATGACGATTCGAAATTGTCTTTAATCCAATGGATGATCCATAGCGACACCCTTTTCCCATACCTAGGGAGGAGTGTACATGGGGTCTATAGCATATATCAGGGCTACGGAATCGGGGTGGGGTGTCGGACCTACCTTCGCAGATGTACCCCTGCTGTATGAGGCCCCACAGCATGTCGGTGCAGCTATGGCAGTACGTCGGCTTGTGAAACGTCTTCTTGCTGAAGCTGTGCCCATGGCTGGCTGGAGTCTCAGCTGAGACCGACGCCATGTTCCCCGTTCCACCGCGGCACCGCTCACGCCAGAATTTCACCGTGAAGCTACACAGGGCGCGCCGCGCGTCGATGACAACATAATTACACGGCAGCCACTACGTGATCTCGAAACCGTACGCGTACATAATTGCGTAGCTGCAGCTGCACCCGTGGCTGGCTGCTCGGGTCCCTCGCGTCGTACCGTCGTCCTCGTCGCCGTGTGACGTGCCTAACACGCATTATTCCCAAAACTGCGCCCCCAGGACCGACGACCGACGACCGACGACCGACCGACCGACCGGCACGGCACGGCACCGTCTAGCGTAACACCGTGGTCGCGTTTGATCGTACGCCAGTCACCAGACACCACTGTGTCGTCGCGGCTGACCATCACCGTGATCGGCCGCTGCTACTGCTGCCGCCTCCGCCTCCTTCGGGAGCTTTACTCGCGGTACGACGGCGATGCGGGTGTCGCGTTCGCGCATCCGAGCCACGGAGCGGGCGCCGAGTGGCCGCACTGACATCAGCCCCTTCGTCACCACCGACGTCCAGTGCCGGAATCAACCGTGGCCCACGCTGGGGTTTTACACGAGGGAGCCCCCGTTCGACCCCTCTTCTCCCGTCTTCTTCTAACCTCTACACCCCACACCTCCCCCTTATCCGCCTTACCCCCCTCGAGTAGTTTCTCTTCTTCTTTCTTCCGGGATGATCCCTACCCGGGAAATCGTTCGATTTTTCTCACAGAGTGACACGATACTCCTCTCTCCAGGTCAAGTTACTCGAAACTTCGCGGTCGAATGCGTGCACGATTGTCCCAGTTTGCTCGTCCCACCGGATAACATGGTTCCGAATGTTCCTGATCGGGGCGCGCAAAGAGATGATCCCAGATTACATCGTTCCGCGTTTCACGTTAATGTTGGAGGAAAGAACGGGGCACCAAGGCGTCGTAGTTCGGTGTCGTTGCTGACGGAGGCAACGTCGGGATGGTGCGCGTCGCGAGGCGACGTCCCGTAGTCTTGGAGCGCCCAGTTCGAGCGTAACGACGGCGCCGCTCCACCCCACTGAAGCCTCTGCTCAGCTTTGCTCGCTCTTCGTTTCGTTACGCGCCACACTCGGCTTCCTTCGTTTCCGCTTTCGTACACGCTCCGAAATATCGAATATTCGGCTCGCGATACCAGCTACCCCCGCGGCCCAGAGCAGTTTCGTCGGCCCAAAACCGACGACGGTGCAAGCCACTCGCACTCGGGAACACACACCAGCAACCGCTTCGAGGTCGCTCTCGACTCGACTCGCCTCGACGACGTCAAAGCGACGACCAGCCGTCGACGCCGTCTACTCGCGCGCATCGACGCGGCTCCGCAACGCTCTTCTTCTCCGCGCAACGCGCTCCCGTCACATGCGTGCACCAGCCATTTCGCGACGAATCGCTCGACAGACAACCCAGCCTTCCTTCAGACCTCCGCATGCTTGATCTTTCGCGAAATTTCACTACCGACCTCCAACTGAAATCATCGAGGGCCTAGCCGGTTAACGGATTGCATAACATAGTTCAACAGTTCAGAAAATACAGCTGCAACTAAAAAATTATCGTTTCAAATTATAATATGCTTTAACAGTTCAGAAAGAAACAGCTACAACTACCAAAAAATTATCTTCATTTACTTCAATCAGAAAATCTTTACGCACAATGAAATTGTTTTACCTACATTGCAACAAACAGGAGTGTAATTTATTTGTTTCGTTGTTATTGTTTCTTGTAATTTTGCAATTTTAAATTACGCCTGCTCGTTTTTGTCATAAATCCATAAAATTCAGCTACAATTACCAAAAAATTATAATCGTTATCTTTTTCAAAAATTGTTTTACCTAAATTTACCTAAATTGCAACAAACAGGAGTGAAATTAAAATTTATTTGTTTCCCTGTTATGCTTAGTAGGTTGCGAATGATATAATAGTATGTTTAAATGTTTCTAATGTTTTTTGTAATTTTAAATTACACCTGTTCGTTTTTGTAGTTGTAATTAAACCACGACGCAACCTAACAAAGAATATCAGAACAATCAGAGACAATGTTAGTGATAATACCTTATTATTGAATTCATTTCCAGCATGTTCGCCCTTCTTCAATGTGGAATCTGTGTATCTATTGAGTTTTTCATTTTTCACAACCAGAGTTTGCAACTAAAAAAAATCAGAAGAAATTCTTGAAAATGTGTCACATCTATTTGGAATATTTAAATACGGTTCAATGCCGAGAGTGTAAGAAAAACTGGTTCTTTTGTTTTTCTCTGTGTCTACCCTTATACAGTCGCGATATAGGGTTAAAAGTTTGCAGGAAGGGTTTTTGCTTGGTAAGTTATCGAACGAACCATTTCCGGCCAAAATTGGCCCTTTCCTCTTGCTCGGTACTCACAGTGACCTAGAACAGTGTCACAGTGGGGCAAATGCCTAATCTAGGTGGAGAAAGTTAGAGCTATAAAACAGATATATTTTTCGTTAATTCTTTTTTAGGAAAGTTAAGCATAATAATTAATTGAATAACCACACAAGTATAGAAATCAATACATGAAAACTCTGCTCCGTAACATGACGAAATTTTACACAAAGAAAATTGTCACAGCAATTAGAAACTTTCTTTGGACTTCTATGTATATTTGCGTAGACAAGAATTGTTGAAATTTAACATTGAATGCATTAATTATATTATTTGCACCATCAGCGATTTCTTATTAAATATTTGGAAATTTCAGATTTTTTAAAGAGAAGAATAATTCAAATTAGACTAATAATTGCTATTCTATTTGACACTTCTCATGATTAGTGCCAGTCACTCAATAATTTTTAAGTGCCTGAGCTGGAAGTTATTTGTGACCCGAGCCAACAATAGCTTTATTGTTTCGCGCACGATTAAAAAGCTATTCGAGCTTTCCCGGTACCGATTTTTAGAAAATGTAATGTACTCGCGAATGTGGTACAGAAATTAACAATCGTTCTGATAACAACTAGACAGCGGATCTTTATGCAAAATAAAATGTTCTACTTAATTTTCAATCAACTGGAGTAAAATAAAAATTTATTTTCTTTCGTAGTATATTTAATAGGTCGAAAATAATACAACAGTATTTTTCAATTATTACACCTACTTATTTTTGTCATAAATGCATCAAACCCGCTGTCTAGTAATAACAATATTATGTACGAATAATACAAAAATTTGTTGACAGAAAAATATAAATAAATCGTTTTATCATTTCTATTTCCGTGTGCGATGCTCGAACCCGAAAATACCCACGTTCATTCATCCTTGTTACGGTGCTTATCAAATATTAAAAGCTTTGTTCACCCCTTGACTAAAAAGGGTGGCAACGACGACTTCTGCTAACTTTGCCGTCTACCGTACTTTGCTAAATAACGTAACATTGTTATACGTGACGCCATTGTTACTCATCCACTATTGCGGCAAACCTTGAAATACGTAATTCACAATACGTCCTGCAGACATTTATGACGAGAATCTCGACAGCAGCGGGGTGTATAATCTTCTTCAACGCCGGATGTGTCTTGTGTTCGTGTTGACTTTATTCTCTTCATTCAAGAGTTTAATGCATGCCCAGACAGGAACTTGATTTATAAAATTAAACATATAGGACGCTCATATCGATTTACTCAACTTACAGTTCGCTGCTGACAAAAGGGTAAATTTTTAAAACAGATATTCGCACAGTACCAGGACTCGACACGTCTTTGAAAGATAATATAAATATAGAAAAAAACACAGATTCCTGAATACAACATTTACATTGTTCTACTTTAAAGAACTAATCAAAGTTACTTCAAATTACAACATTTCTGGGACACCCTGTATCTTATAGAAAATATTCGAATTAACTTCCTGGTTTTTGTAAATCATTGGAAAACAATTATCAAAAATAATTGTCACTATATAACTGGTTAATAAAACAGTTATTTTAAAATCGCTTGTGTTCGAGTTCCAATCTAACATAAAGGAGATGCAAACTATGATACAAAGAAGCAGGGGTGTATAAATGAAACTGTACTTACGTCGATTTCGCAAGAAGACATTAAAATTCTACTCGCGCCAAGAAAATTCAACATAAGCGCCGATATACTTTTGCATTACAGGGTTTATTATGGACGGAGCACAAAGCATCGTCTCTCTTTTCAATACAACATTCATATACTTATCGTATTACACGTCCATACTCTTAACATTGGTAGTGTTCATAATTCTGTTTAATAACCAGCTATACCGCAAGTCCTAACAAATTCGCGCACTTAATCGCTACTTTTGATTGCATGAAAGAACTGCGTGTAACATCGTTTGAGAGAAACTTCGACGGTACTGTGTGTGTACAATTGTACGCTCAACAAATAGGAATATAATTATAATAACTAACGTGTGTGTATCGGAAACTATGCCGTATACAAAAGTATTTAAAAAGTACAGAAATTAATGCTATAGTTCTGTATCACGCACGCCATTGCTACACGTGTATAAATGCAAAATTACCTGACACGCATTAACTAACATAGCCATCGTTTTCTCCGACTAAAACTACACAATCCGTCTGATGAAATCATGCGTGAAATTCGTGCGTTACAATTAAAGTTAAAAAAGAATCAAGTACATAATGTGTCCGGACAATATACTGTATCGTAAGTTCCAAAATACACTTATAAAATTGATTACACGTTTTCGTTTCGTTAGTCTAGTATATCTCTAAATACATTGGAATGAGAATGCCTCGAGTATAAACAATAGGAATACTTGTTTATGAAAATAAAATAACGTTGCACCAGTCTCTTTATCGAACTATAGTTATGGTGTATATTCAAAGTTTGAATATCGTTCTCATATTCTGCATAGTTTAAATGTACGATGTAAATAAATCTATAGTTTACGTGGTAAACAAATTTGATTTGCTATATGTGTAAAAGTAGTTAACAGAAATCAAGTGAATAATTTCAGAGCTTTTAATTTGTAAGATAATTAAACCACAATAAACACGTAAAATACTTTTAATTGTTGTCCATGATTTCTTCGAGATGCCGATCACTCTGTTTTACTTACAAATTAATAGTTAATGAATACATTTTCATCGAACTAATGTAATTGAATTCTGAAAATTATCCTGACAATTCAAATATTCTCTTAGCTCTTTCAAGTTGAACAACTATAGTATCAAGTCGAAGAATAAGCAGTAATGCATGTAACAATAACTATGTGGTTTTAATATAACGTTAAGGTCGTGCACATAAATATAAAACAGTATAGTCAATCGTTAAAAATCGGAACATTCAGTTGCAGTAATGTTTTAAACATTTTTGAGACCTGTTAGGAATGTGTATAATTAATATGTCGATGACAGCCTGTTAATATAGATATAATTACTCTGTATGCGTATCGAAAACATTATAAAATAATAAAAGTAGTAACTAATTGGTGTACTATGGTATTAAGACAATTATGTGAATAGTTTTGTTAACTTTATATGAATTCGTAACTGTAGTCCTGCAAATGTAAATACTTTTGCTTTTCATATATATTTGATTAAACGATAATAAAATCAAACGAAAAACTGTATATCTTTTAACAACTAATTCCTTTTCTAACAAACATTCTTCTCGCAGCGTTATTATAGTTTGGCAATTTAATATAATTGCTTATACGAGAAATCGTGTATCTAATGCCCTAATTCATTCTGTAATACTTGAATTGCTTTCATCGATAATTGCTGTTGTGTTTTAGTACTTAAAAACGTTTAAGTTGAAGTTATTCGTTACCTTTCCTACATAACGCACAAAAATATATTTTTCGATTAAAAATTAATAAGGCGCAACGAATTTTATAATACTTATGTATAGTTTGGTTTCACAAAGTAATTACATGTAAGTGAATATCCTATGAGCACCTCGTAAAAAATATGTGCACGTAGATACAGAATGTTCGAAACTCATTATTTAACCCTCTATGTAAGAAATTATTATAGAAAATATTATAAGTACGCACATCAAGTTTTGAATATAAGGAATCAAAAATTTGAATAAGAATGAGAAATTAAATATAAAACTTAATGACAATCAATTCATTGGTATGGCGAACTTCAGAGGATTAAATAATATAATCTTTATGTAATGTATGCAATAAAAAACTGCTATTACTTTCACAAGAAGATTCGATAGTGTTGAAGAATCAGTTATAATTACTAAACAGCGGATCTTTATGCAAAATAAAAATTTGTGTTATGTTCAACAAGTTGAAAGTAACAAATAGTATTTTTAAATTCTTCTAATATTTTTAAAATCTGCTGTCTAATAATCACCTGTAATAAAACTATACTCTTTTATTATCGGTGTTAATTCAATTCGAAAAAAAGGACTTTTCATTAATTAGGATTCATTTAGTGCTATACTCTTAAATGTAATAAACATAGTAATATGGTAAATACAATTTTGGAATGTTCGGAGCATCATTATAAATCCACTTACATTAAATTCGACAAATTGTCTAGGAAATATTATCCCAAACCATGGTCCTCGAAGAATCCCTGTGGAGTTTCATCCTGAAACAGATGATCGTAATCGTTAAATTAAAATTGATCTCGGTGAGAACACAGCTAAGTATATATGAAGAGGGATCAATTTCTTTGATGCTGCACTTCATCGTATAACAGACAAATAGAGTAATGAAAATATATAAGTATGCACATACCTACTTTGCAATTAAGTAATCTCCTTGATGCAGCTTCAAATGGTGAACTGAACCCTTTTCATATAACAGTATATACTTGTATGGATACACAAAGCTGCACAAAGCACATATTCATTTATCGCCTTATTCGAAATGCTTAAGCATCAATCAAAGAAAATATCTGTGTTGCATGCTACGCTCAGAATGTTTTTTGCACTTATGGTTAAATGGGTGTGCATACCATAGACTCGACCAATTTTTATATAATGAAATACCTTCCTAACAAACAATAAATAAATAAATAAAGAATCCTAGGAGCACTTTTATTGGAAGTAAAAAAAATGAAAAAACAGTTCAATAAAGATACCTTAGTGAAACAAAAGACCTGAAATTACAGATTATTATACGATTACAACTGGATTAATTACATGGAAAGGTAATACATAATTCCGTGTACAGTTATGCGAAAGTTCAATTGTATACATTTATTACGGATATTAGTTTATTCTGTGTTAGAATCGTTAACATTAAAAATTGACACTGCTTATGTATATACACGTACACACATACAGAAAGTGATACCTTCAAGTATTCCTCTAATGACATACTAGAATAAATATTTTCCACGTACAGAAGTATAAAGGGGACTATACAAAAATGTGAGAAAATAACTTCTTAAACGATTAGAAAACTATGTAAACACTATTTAAATATTTCTTTTTCTCGTGTGTTTGTAGTCACATGTGAATTATGGCCGTATCTAAATACAATTAACTTTATTGCCATAGTACGGGACTAAACTATGCTAGAACTATTATCCGCTAAGTACTCAAATGAGAAGCAATTTTGTCGCTAACAGGACTCTTTCTATGAGATACTATACATATATATTATATTAGAATATATAATATATATGTATATATTACTCTTCTTTGCCGTCTATACAATAATATATGGGTTTATATGCTAGGTTCGTAGGGGTTCTCAATGTTAAGTAAAAAACTGATGCTCAATAACTATAGAAAAAGTAGAGATGTATGATGGTATCATTCAGCGGGTGAGCCTGCTCCAAGTCTTGATTCATGTGGGTTGTCACATTGGCCATGATGGGCATGCAAGAACACAGCACCTACAAAAGCCCTATCTCCCGCAGGGCACCTTCCACAGCTTCGTCCTTCCACAAACAAACAAATATTCTAGCTAATCTTTAGTGTATTTCTGGTTGTGTCCTTAGTTATGGAACAATAATGTTGGAGCTAAAGATTATATCATTAATTTTACAAAATCGTAATACAATTACAAAATAGAAAAACAAAAATGTTACACTTCGACGAGTTACAAAAATTCCATTAAAGATTTATTATACAAAATACCTTGTCATTCTGCGTCAACTCATGTTAAAAACAAAAATTAAACCAATAAAAGCAGTTACAGTGATACCGTGCTTACACGTATAAAACAAAACATATTTTTCTCCTCAAGGAATATGAATTAGAATCATTTCTTTACACATATACTTCTATAAGAAAAGAACAAGTAATTATACAGTGTTTCATTAAATGTCAAGCAGTTGTCTAAACGTGTATGTTTACAAGTCTAACTTAAGTTAAAAAAGAAATAGATAAAAATATCCATTCAAGAATAAGCAAAGTCGGCGATTTTATAACTTCAATATTAAATGTAGCCTTACGAATTGTAAATAGTTAACAATAAACTAGAACATTTGTATTAAACAATGAAAGTGAATCGATTATTTAATTAGGAATTTATTATGTAGTATAGTTAATACAAATCCATAGATATGACTAGTCATTCTAGTGAACTTTAAACGGTATCTAGATAAAATTGTGATATGATTAAATATACAAAATATGGTATAACTAAAAGATTAATCCCCTATAAAAATACTTATGACTAAATCTATTCTTTTTTTTTTGCTTTAATAGGCTCTTATATAATAATTTCTTAGAGGTAAAACAAGTGATTTCTGATTGTTTACGAAATGATGACTTCCATGCTATGAAATTATGCAAGAAAAAGAAAACTTAAAAGCGATCTTCCGAATCGTAACAACTTATAAATATTGTTCCAGATTATTGTATTGGATCATGATTTATAACATTATATGAAATTATACCATCAATATAATTGGTAAATGATTAATATTTATTATAACTTGAGAATATATACATACATTTCAACAACTAGCTATGAACAACAGCATTTCCATAGCATAATGAAGTTTAAACATAAATTTCAATAGTGTGTGATAATATTACTGCAAGTGAATACGTATTTGATCTACTCTTTCCTGTTCAACTAATTTCATTTAAAAAAAAAACAAGATATTTTCCAGCAACAGAAAGTAATAAAAATCTTCAGAGACTAGATATATAGTTAATTGTAAACATTACAGGAATACTGCTATCAATCTATCCACCTATGTTATATAGAAAGTAAATATAGTGAACATACACACCAAGCTACTTAACAATTACTTAGACAAGCTGTAAATATAAATGGAATACCTAATTATACGTTTGAGTTTCAAAAATAAACCTTTAAATCCAATAATGCATTAATAATTTAGTAAATAAAAATGTAAGTACAAATACTGTGGTACAAAATCTACTGTGAGAAATTATTTGAAATTGTTGATTGTCTTTGAGAGTATTATTACAAATTCTTCATTAGGATACTCACATGTGCATATGTAGATATAACACTTCTAATAATATTTCAACTTTGACGAATTATTGTATTTCATACAGATCTTTCTTATGGGAACAGAATAATAAAAATGATAGTAAATATAATGGCAAGTGTAGACGCAAGTAGACTACTAGAAAAGTTTTAAATGTTCACAGGATTATCAAAGGAACTGATTATGCGACAAACTTATCTTATAGATTATTCAGTTTGTACTTTATAAAGTACCATATATATTAAAGTAATATGTATATACTAAAAATGTTTTAATGTGCCCACAAAGTATAGTATAAAAATTTTCAATCGGCAATATTATGTTGGTCTTGTAGACAAATTTTAAGAAGATTATTACTCCTTAAATGGGTGTAGAATATTAGAAGTTAATTTGGCAAAAACTGGATTTTTAAAGATTTAGGAAAAGTGGTCACAATGAATTAAATACTTTATCAGAAATACCTAAAGTTATGAAGGAACTTTAAAGTGAAAATAGTTTCATGTTCTCATTGCATTTGTGTACTAAAACACGATATTGAACATGGTATTATATAACAGTATTCAATGTCAATGTAATATGGCAACAGATTTACATAGATTAAAATTTCTTTTACTACAGATATGCTGTTGCGTACATTATGAATAAAATTTTTTACAACACATATAAGCCCACTTACATCAATAAAAGAATAAGCATGTAAGCATTCTATGCACACAGCAGTAGCTATTCAAAATTACAATATACAGTATCTTGAACATAAATTACATCTACATTTTACTGCTCGCGTAGACATTACATTTAATATCACTGGAAAGAATGAGCAGTCACTTTTCATGCTTTCCTGACCACACAATATTTTCTCTAAGTATATATTAAGAATGCTTTCAAAATGTAATCGTTTTCAAAGAGAAGTCTAAACCATATTTGTAATTAGTAATGATAAAAAAGTGTTACCAATCACACTATATACATATTATTCATAACAAGGTTTCTTCTAATATGTATAACATTTTTATATCAAGCATTATAACAGTAATCATTGTGCGTAACAATGTTAAATACTGAGAAGAATTTCGGACAAGTTAAAACAAGACTAAATAATAAACCACAAAAGGTTTCAAAATCATAGTAATGTACATATAATACACAAAACTGAAAAGGACAATAACACATTCCTCTTACAAAATTTCAACTTGAAAGGGTTACATTCCATCATGCAATTTAGATAATTACACTGTTAATAAACAAAGTGTCATGACAACCCATTTTTGCTAGGCATCGAAATAATGCAGTGGTTGCTGTATTATTCGAAATAACAATATTTGCAATACTATTATGTCTCTTTAAATACTATTTTTCTTTTTTTAAATATCCTGGTAGTTCCACTTATACTCGTTTTTTACGTATAAAGATATGTAAGTATCTATAACTTCTCTTATGTAATAACATAGTTATATGTACGTTATACGTACAACATTGTGCAAGTATCATTATGCATAAAATCAAACAAAATACTTCAATATAAGAGACATTTTGTTATACCTTCGACACCACATTATTTTACCCAGAATAAAAACAGGCTTCTAAAAACATGCTACATATATAAATCATACAAGAGGTTTTGGTATTTCTTGTGTATACCTCTTACTTAGTGTTGATTCAATTACTTTGAAAAGGACGTAACACACCAACTAATGAAAGTAAAACATAGTTTGCGAACCGTTTTAACAATTTTGCAAAAACAGATAAGAATACTATGAGAATGCTATCAAAATGATAAAAATAGTATCAACTCTTGTATAACTGAAAGTTGACCAAGTAGTCGTGTTAACAGTTAAAACGATTCAAGTATATCACTATAAAATAACAAATAAAAGTTATAAATGTCATTAAAAAAGAAAACAAATCACAACTCAATGGGTACATCCCCATAACTAACCTCCTGTAGTAAATCCTGAGATGCAATGGCTTTTAACACATTTTTTTTGCTAGTCTCTTGAATTTCACCGCCAAGCAATAGTTCATCTAAGATAAAGTATGCTTTTTCAAAGTTGAAAATTATATCTAACTCACATACCTAGTGAAACAGAAAATGATATTACTATTCGAAATAAATGTTATGCAAGTATAAAGGCTATAATCTAACTGGTAATCTCAAAGAAGATTAGCAAGATTTTAAAGCTTCAATTAATTATGTATTTCATCCAAATGGGTTACCCTGACCTTTACTGGCAATCATTTCAGAGACAAAGCAAACAGATTTATGTTTGAATTATACTTGAGGATCAAATCTAACCAAGCATTTACAAGTAGACCGTGTACAGTTAAATCTTGATAACTCGAAAACCTCTATAAAGTGAAAATTTTGTTTATTCCCTTCCTATAATCAAAATAAAATTTCCTATAACTCGAATTGTTTCCCACATGTGTAGAAGCTAAATAAGCTAAAACATCCGTAAATGTTTCACGAAGTTTCGTAGGAAGATGCAATGATATTGAAGAAAATGTATTCTCTGTTTTAGTTACTATTTCAAATACCATTGATTGATAATCTGTTCATTCATTAACGCAAAGTGTAATCAGAGATTTCTTCAATATGTAATACTGCTGTCATTGAAAAATTTTTCAGTGAGATGCTTGTAAATGAAATTGATTGTCAATGAGGTCAAGCTATTTAACCCACTCGAAATATATCTAATGTAATTAGAGCTATACTTACACTTCCAAAATATTTATCCAATAATTCAACGTAACGATGTATAATTTCTAAAGTGAGCAATTCATTTTCATTTTGTTCAATTGCACAACAAAAATATAAACTTGCGTATCTAAAAGAAAATCACTAACGGTTTGTATCATGGTAAAACATTTAACGAGAAATTCGGTTACAGAAAGAATTGCAAATCATTGTATAAAATGATGATTGACGTGTACCTTTTATAGACAACTTTAACATCTTTCCATTCTAGGAAACTGGACATTTTCGGCTTTCGCGCTAATATTGTCGTGATCAATTCCCTCGTAATTTTTTTCTTTTTCTTATCAGGATATGCCACATACCATTTTTGTAGACGCAACTTTCCTTGGCGACTGAACAATAACATAAATCGCATCTAAAAGAATTTGATAGCTTACTAAAAAAGTCGATTTACATATTTTTTAAGTATCGTTAAGATTTAAGTTACCATATCGATCGAATTGTGTGTAGAATAAACAATGAATATTTACCATTTTTAAGAGTAAACTTCTTTTGATAAAATAACCACAAAATTAAACACAACACCTTTCACTAAATCACAATACGTGAAGTGGACGTCGACTTTTGACCGCCGACGAAACACTACGAAAGACTACCAAGCCCCCTTACCATTCAGCAAGTGAACACAAGTGGGCGCGGGGATAACGTGGAGCTTACAGTGATCTGAAATACCACATTGCTAAAGTTCCACCACCCACGAGATAGTCACCGAAAAATCAATAAAAATATAATTGATTTATGTATTCTGAAACTTTATGGATAAATATGAAAACCCTCGGACGACCATAATTTCGATAAAGCCAACTTTCGTAATAATAAAAAAGAACTCTACAGAGTTTCTTAGGATTAACTAAAGAATATGTCCGTCGCGAATTGTCTTTTTGTACGTGGTATCAAATCTATTGTTTTTGAGCAATTAAAAATAATTTAAATTACAAACGATTAATTATTGTACTCACGCACGCCTCTTCTGTTTGAAAAAAGTTCGCCATCACAGCAACGTCTGCTTACGATTATCGAAAGCATCGAGTAGTATCGATCTTGGCCATGTACATCTTTCGATAATTTTTCCCTCAGAATCTATAACAGAAAGAACAAATTGATTAATATCAATTCACGAACATTCAGAAACTAAATCACAATTAACAATAAATAAGTAAGGCTGGGGTAGTCTTTAATAGTATTTGATCGATGCTTTGGCGACGTTTCAAGTATTGATAATGGCGCTAATTTCAAATTAGTTTCATATAATTTGGTCTTTTCGTTCAAGAAGAAACAATATTTATAGAAACTAAATGTAGAATTATTTCTTGAAATTGTAACAACTCTTAAAAGTACTATTAAATTTTTATTGTCTAATTAGACCTAGCTGTGTGTCTATTATAATATTATACTTGTTGAAATGGGGAGAAACGTATCTCTAAACTGACTATTTATTCAATTAAAATTTACCAAGTTTTTACAGATACTATAAATAAAAATAAAATAACGCTAAGAGGTAGAAATACAATTACATGGTGTTAATTTTTTATTTATTACGCATTACATAATATTAAAACGCTCATGATAATTTCTCGATACGCTGTTTTAAAAACTTCTCACGTTTAGTCAGTTTATCGCTTATACCAAACTGTTTATAGGAGATCGATACAAGTTTATATCCACTATGCTCTAATAACCTCTCACGTAATTTCACTATTCCATGAATATCGTGATTTCCGTGGCAAAAGGAGCGATAATCGTGTATCAATATGCCTAATCTGAAATTTACGTTAACAATTATTTAACAGAGAAAATTATATAACAGAGTAAAGGTACCAGTTACTGTGCCTCACCCTGAATATCAGGTAACTGGTACCTTTACCCTAATGGTTGGTAACTTTCATGTAACACTCACTTCGTTAGATCTGGTTCTTTTTCTGCTGTGTTATTTGGATCAGTAAGATTACATTTAGAATCTACATAACATTCGGCATCTGAAATATTATCTCACCATAGTTATGTTCCTTTTTAATAATCTACACAATTGACTGTTTTACATACCAACGAGGAAGCCCATTTTCGTATTTACATTCATATTAAAACACTTTGGTGATGGTGATATAGACTGTAACGTTTCTTTCAATGCCTCGATATATAACATTTTGTCTGCAGCATGTGGTATTACCTCATACTTTACAATATTCGGCTGTAGCAGTGGCCCTGAGAGTAATATTTTGTATAAATATATGAAACACTATTTTCATTTTGTTTGACGAAGTATGTATCGTAATACGAATTAATTATAATCTACCATGATAATCTTTTAGGATGTATTTTGCTGCACCGTTGATGTTTAACAATTTTGTTGATTGCGAGCAATTTATCTCTTTTGCTATAATAAAAGTTAAATATTAGTCTGTTACCAGTGTGCGAATAATAACACAGTATAACCAAGGATATCTCACCTTCAGAAAATAATGTTGTGATAAATTCTTCGTTTAATACAGATTCAACATGTGAGTTTTGTACATAATTTAGTATAACTAAGTACCAAACATAGTTTACCCAATTATCAACTCCTAACGTCTCTATTGTTAACTGTGACTTGTATTTCTATTCATGATAAAATAAAAAGCCCTTTATATATTAACTGACAATTGCATACTTAAACTTGTCTAATAAAATGCCCATTATTGTACAGAAATAACAGTTTGTTAAAGTCCCGCCATACTTGCTGTTTTCCTTATGAATTATTTCTTATTTTGTACATACCTCTATGACCATATTTGTTTCTTCTGTAATGAAGCCCAATATTGATAACGATTGTATGTAATTTAATAAAACTTTAATTGACATCTCTTGACTTTCAAGAAGCAGCTTACATATATGACTTAAAAAGTCTGTATTTTTGTACTTAAGTATCGACATAGACTTCATCATAGAGCTCACTGCGTTCGATTTCGCACTAGTGATAGTGGTTACAAGTTTGGAACTCATACTGTCAAGGAATGCCTACAATATACTTTATTTTGAACATGAATCTTTCAACAGCATTAATTAGTTTCGCATAATTACGTTGTTAGCTTACCTCATCAAGATAAGATAAAGCTGCCATACTGAACATTAGGGCTGAATATTGTCCTACAGACAAGTTTTCATTGTACTTATTGATATTATCAAATAAAAATTTTATTTCTTTCGGATTTCTCCTTTTCGACTGTGCTAACTTTAATACTTCCTGTAATAAATGAAATGTGTGTATATAGTACTGGCAATGTGTCTAAGATGGGCGTTCCGTAGAATGCTTGATCTTTCGAGCAGTATGTTAAATCATTATTTGACATTCTTTCATGTTTATCTTTTATAGCTGTAATATTTGTTAAGGAGTTACAAAATCTCTTTTGTTAATGATGACCTTCATATTACAACACCAAAGAATGAGTTTCTCGAAAGCATTTAACCTTATATAAACATTCTTTGCTTCGAATAACAATAACAACCAGCTTCTATACATTGCTGAAAAGATCCAGCATTCTATGGAATGCCTGTCGCGGACACAATGCCTGTAACATATATAATTTTTAGTTAGATAAATTGCCTTCCTTACTTGGATCATTGAAGATGTAGAAAGGTCAGAATACTTAGCAATGAAGTCATCTTCCTTCACGCTTGGTTTTTCCTTTATTTCTACTGATTTAACGTCCTTCTTAAAATTTGAACTATCAGTCTGACTATCAATATTATTTACATTGTTCTCATTTACCCACTTTATAATGGAGTCCATTACTTTTACAATTTCAGTTTGGGACAAATGTGGCAACTTTATCAGATCCAACAAATCGTTAATGTTGTTGGATTTCTCAACTTTCAAAGCGATCAGCGAGTTGCTCTTTAACGAATTGTATACTGACAATTTCAGTTTACTAAAGTTTTCCTTTTGTTCGGCATTTAATGTGTTCAGTGCTGGCTTATGGTTTTGCTTCAACTAATAAACTTTCATTCAATAATGAAACAAAATAGTGCTTTTTATGTGTCACTAGTTTACAATTAATATCATGAACAGGATTTACCTTGAAAACATTGCCAGGTTCTTGTGCAACCGATGTTGAGCTTGATGTAAATAGTGCCGTGATTCGCCAACATAATCGTGGAGCGAATCTTGCATTTATTGTACAAAAGGTTGTATTAAATTGTAACATCTTTGTCGAGCTGGAACATTATTTATACAATTATTAGTGGTTATGACGACAATGTCGAGAACTTCAATTAACATTTACGAGACTAAATGGTACTGTCATTTACTCATTTACGATGCAGGTGTTATTCAACTTACTCGCTATACAACTAATAATAATCAGATAGCAATATTGTTATATCTAATGTTCCTAAACAATCAAAAATAGATCCATGATAATGTTAGGTTATGTATGTACCGAGGTTATAGTCATAGATAGAAGAAGTTTACGTAGATTGACTTCCAACCGTTCCTATCACGTCCAAAGCAGTCCAAAGCGAAACGTTACGGATTTATGTAATTCTACATTGTTGCCACTTCTTTCTCTACGTTGTTCTATGTCGAAATCACTAAATTCTCAATTATTTTTCAATGACAAGTCCAATCATGGACATTACGATAACTCCGTTTTAATTATTTTCAAACATTTAGGAAATTCTGTTCTCTAAATGTTCCAGGTGCATAACTGCTTTGCGACATGAGCAACGCTACCGAACATTTCGAAACTATTGGAAACGTCCTTTTAGGTTACGTAAAACAACAAATTTCGATTGTAATGTAATTCAAAATCGTTTTTATCGACATGTAATTCAAATTCTTGCTCTCGGAACATTTTGTAATTAGGAAATAAGAAAAACGTTAATGATAAATATTGCTAAATATACACATAACGAGCCCCTTGCGTTATGTTACACCCTCTACTAGATTATTATATGTATAGCAACATCATGTTATGCAAGAATCATCCATCATATACAAGAATCTAATATAAACAAATAAAACAATCCATAATTGTTACATAATTATTTCAGTTTTTAAATGCAATTTCAATTAACTGCCCAGATATCACATTTTTGTGTTAAATAAAAACCCTTTCGGTCATGGCGTCCTCATATAAGCACACACTAAATACAAATTTCATTAAATTTAATTGGAAGAACTGCTTAGCATATTATTGGAGAAATAGCAACTTCTATTCGTACTATTTTCAGAATTTCACCATTCGGACTGGCGCATGTTTGACGAAAATGAGAGTATCGATAATAGTATTTGTCGTAGGCGCGGTCCTTTGTAATTAGGCTCGTTGACCTGAAGAATTAGGAATGGTATCGATATGCCCTGTTCACCTGTCACACCTTCTATTATTCCAATAAGAATAAGAACCGAATGAATGTCAACTTATCATCGTTTTGTTATTTTTTTTTGTAATCGTATCAATACGTATGATTCACGCGCTGTAACGCAATCAGAATTGTTTGACTTTCGCATAAATGAAAAGAATATAGCTCACCATAAATATTATAAAACGAAGCTAATGAAATATACAATTTCGTTATGCAAGCTTGATTGTAATGACAATACTCAAATATAATCAATAGATTATTTGATCTAATCTGTATATTTTGATAAAACAAATATGATCGATAGATCAATTTTATTATATCTGCATTGATTTCTTTTCTGATAATAGAGTTTACATAAAACATTCAATGTGAGTTGGAAACGATGGAACAGTATTTTTCAATTTTTTAAAATAATTTTACAGTAAATAATAAAAACAGAAATCGTTCATTTTATATTTAAGAATTTTTGTACAATTCTTTCGTGGTATTTCGAATTTCATTTTTCAATTGGAATGTTAAGTAATAATTATGTTTTTATGTTTTAATGTATCTAATAAATTTATAAGCGAATCCTATCAGACTTTAGCAAGAAGTGTTCGACTCTCGGTGAAAAGCTGATTTGCTTTTGAAATTAGTACAACGGCGCGGTGACGCTAAAATAGACTTCTATCACTGCCTGCAAGTTTGCCACTGTACTATATACTATTTATACTTGAAAAAGATGTAAGAATATGCATATTCAGCCTACAAAAAAACCTATATAGTCTGCCTCTCTTCCTCTCAGACGTAAAATTATTCCTGCATACTTCAAATTGTTTTCTCTTTCTTCAAAGTTTATTCGCATTTACTAAAATTACACCGAGCGACATCGAAACGATAAGAAAGGAATAACACATTACCCTCTTTGCTCGCACAGTCGGATTAAAAATAGTTAGATAAACGAAATTTAAGAGTATCGATATATTATCTACTCACTAAAAGGAAGAAATACATTATTTCGTTCCAGCGTCTTGTAAATAATTCCGGAAAATTTGGAATAATTAAAATTGAAATATTCCTTATGGAAATGATTAAAGGGTCAAATTAATTTTTCATTTGGTTCCAGTACCTTGTATACAATTCCGAAAAATTTGGAATAATTTAAATTGAAATGAAACTTTCATTCTCAAAAAATGGTTGAATATAAAATTTGGCAGAGTACATCTACTACCATTGAAAAAAAGATTTTATTCGATTTCAAATCCTTAAGATTCGTCTATATAAATTGCGAATTGCATAAACATCCGCAGTCTGGCAATTAATTAGTTAACACGAGGATTTCGAAGGAAGAAATTGGTAGAGAGGGTTTTCGGCCCCGCGAATCGTGTTCCCACCCGTAGTTGGCTGATCGTGCAAGCGCGTGACAATATTTAAAGCGACGCAGCCGTGGATCGCGTAGACGTTTTTCATCTTGATCGCGACACGTGGAGGAAACGGTGGATTCTGCCCGCTTTCCAACAGTCTTCACTCAGGCTTCTACAGACAGAACACATCGTTGAATGCTCCAACTACAATGGTGAACCGAATCGCCTCTCTTTCGTTCTCGGTCGGTTAGTACCTTCATTTACTTATTCAAATCGCTTTGGAATGTGCTGCACAGCTTTTCAAAACCCTCGGACACTTTCATTTTCATCTTTTGCTTCTTCATCACGGTGAAGTTAAGTTTTGTTTCAAAATGAAACCTTTCAATTGAAAATTCAAAAGAATTTTTCATTGGAGTTTTACGGTTCCGTTTTCATTTATTATATTGTCTTACAATTTTCACGATTTTTTTATATTAATATTACTCGTGTTTTGCTTCTCCATCGCCCTTAAATTAAGCTTTGTTTCAAAACTAAGATGGGAGATTCTCAAGAAATTATAGTAGAATTGACAATGGAATTTTTCATTGGAGTTTCACGGTTTCGTTTTCATTTATTGTATCGCCTTAGAATGTTCACGATTTTTGATATTAATATTACTCGTGTTTTGCTTCTACATCACCTTGAAATTAAGCTTTGTTTCGAATCATAATAGAGCACACTTGGCAATGGACGTTTTCTTTACAGTTTTTCGGTTTCGTTTTTATTTAATTTTTATTGTACCTACCAATGAAGAATCCAATGAAACCAAGAGAATCCAATGAAAAATATTGAAATTGTTGTCGATCGAAAGTGACAGTAAATTAATGTTGAATGCGCAAATGGTGCGGCAACGTTGCACAATTTTGGTTGTTTACAAATAAATTTAGAAAATCTTTCACAATACCGAGCAGAAGTACGATCGTACAAATGTATTGGTAAAATACTGCTTAATCAGTGAATTGAATTCTGCAGACTTGGTTGTTTTAATTAAATTTCAAGATTATAAATGATTTTCTAGATGCTCTAATTTTCGTAAAATATTTAATTCGCTTCATTTACTGACTTTTAAATGCTGAATAGGGGCATCCTGTGTTAATTAAAATAAATTGACAAAACCATGTGGTTATTATTGTTGTGGAAATATTTTTTGAATATACTATTAACACCTTAGTATAGCGAAATGAAATTTTTGAAATATCTGAGACACTTTCAATTTAAAATATAAGAACACTTGAACAGGTGGTTCTCTAATTACCGCGGCATTAATTAGTGAATACTTCATTTCTATGTCTCGATTGGATTTTTCAAATATTAAACACTATTAGGATTATAAATTTACTACCATGTTAAATTCATAGTTACTACATATAGAATTTGATAATAAATTTCAATATTATTAATGAGTATCTCTAATTAATTTTAATCTTTGCTACTGTGGGGAGTTGCTTTAAAGTATTGTATACAGGTGTGTCGTGTAATTTAGAGCTTTACACAGGTGTGAAATGTCCACTCTGGGATTAAGACATTAAAGCTACTTTTATTCGGTACCTAATCACGAATAATTAACATTTTTGTTATCGATTATTATACAATAGTATTTTAAAATTTTTCTAATGTCTTCAGTGTTTTAAATCACACCTACAAATTTTTGTCAAAACGCATAAAAACCGCTGGCTAATTATTGCTCTCAAAACAGTATAAAAATTTGTTGGACAATATTGCTTAACGAATGATGCTTGTGTATATTCATTAAAAATTCTTTGTTGCAATATCATTCGTCTCGACGCTTGACCAATTTCTCCGGGTGACCTTGAGCGTGACTTTTGTTCGAAGGGAAATGGGGAATGTTATGCTAAAGTATTTAGTAACAATACGGAAAGATAAACGGAAACGTGAGTGCCCAAACGTGTTAGTGTGTCATTGACGGCAATTGCGTACGTTGTTCAAACAAACACGTATTAATCGTATTTGGATTGTTGCATTATCGGTGTGCAGAAATGTGCGATACCAGATACTGTGCGTCAACGATGAACACCAAACGTGTTCATTTGCGTTTCAATTTCGGCTGATTGAAACGTATTGACTGTATCTTTCTACGTCATTACCTGCAGTTCGATGAAATTCGAATGTTCCTTCCTGATTTCGTACCGACTGATAAATTAGACTGCGGATTTTATGAATTTCTGACAAAAATGGGTGAATGCAATTTCAAACAGTAAAAACATTAAAACGATGCAAGGACATCCATATGTCGTTTTCAATTTATTACAATTGTTAAAGACAGGACGTAATTTTTATATGGTACGATTTTTATTTATTTTGGATTGACAACCAGTTTCTTAAATTGTCTGAAAAAAATAGAAAATCGAAAGAAATTCGTTCAAATTTCACAGAGCTCGGCGACAGTTGCTGCAGACGCCTTTGTAGATCAAAGATCAAGCGAAACATCATCGAGATAATTATTACCGAACTCGCCATAATTACTTCCTTCTTTTATGATCGTGACAGTTTTCGTTCGCCGTTTCGATCCTTGTTTGCTCGCTGAAAGAAGAATGTGCAAACCGATCTGCAGGTGCACTCATCTGAATGCATATGCAGATACAAGAATCGAACCTTTTAATTTGTCGAAATGCCATTGTTCTTCTAATCGCCGCACAATTTTACCGTTTATGTGCACACGTGACAAATTGTACTCTAATACAATAACTTTCAGTCAGACACCCGAAAAATTCAGTTGCAATTAGCGGAGACCCCCAAAACGTTTGTTTGCTTTATAATACCTCGGTAAACAGTTCTAAGACGTTTAAGACACAATTTCTCGTATTTTCTACTTGGGGGATCATAATAATAATAATGATCCTAATAAATCATAATGATGCACGTAGTAATACGCAAGAGAGTGACATTCGCAACGTGACTCAAATATGGTTATCAGATTGTGTGATTAGGGATCAACAGAGTTCCGTAATGTGTAAATGCAGTTACACTATTCGGTTACGACTGATTGTTTAGACGGTAAGCTGTTTTCTATTCGGAAGAATGGAAAAGCACGCGGTATCGTCGCCTGACACACCCACAGCTTCGCCTCTAAAAATTCGATCAGCCACTTATACTGTCTCGAACCACTTTCGTGTATTTTTATCTCTCATGACACTTTACCTGCCGGAAAGTTATCAAACCTTTGCACTCGAGTGGTGACTCTAATAATTCTTATACCATTATTCAATAAATTAGTATTCAATAAATTACTAAGCGTATTTAATACTTTTATAAACTACCGAAAGTATTGTACGAGGTCAGTATATGGATGTATATCGATGAAATTAAGAAAATCATATAAAATGAAAATATTCGGTTTTCGTTTTTTTATAGGATTTTCAATAATTATGCTGTACCAAAGAAAGCATAGAAATTTTCTTTTACTTAAATGAAACCATTGAGTGACGTAGTTGAAGGTCCTAAATTATCATATCATTAAAATATGAATATCATTGTGCCAAATGTTATAGTATATTTTAAACATTTATTTATTTATTTATTTGAAATCTTTTTAACGCATAATTACTATTTTCTTCCATTTTGGTACGAGAGTAGTTCTAAGCAATATTTAAATTGCATCTGTAGACTCCCAACATCTTTTTTGTTACTTAAAAAAAAATGGTTTTCGAATTGAGATGTTATCTCGACCTCTCGTAAAGACAAATTTAATCGACTTCAACACATCGTGCATTTACCATCAATTGCTGGTGTCACTATCTTCATTGTGCTAATAACGATTAAAAACGACTCGATCTGAGAATCCTGAATCATAATGTTCCACTCGGTGCGCGGAAAGTTTCTCAAAAATGTCGTCACTTTTCGTCAACATCATGTATAATTGTAATGTAATAAATAAATGTATGATCCACCATGTAACATCGATATTTGTTTTCAGAAAATAACAGGGGACACAAAGAAGGAACTGCGGACTTTGAAAAAGCAATTAAACTTTGCGGTAAGGAATCTGCATATTTTATGAAAACTATTTTCTTTAATGAAAAGTTCTCAACCGAGTGTTAGTGTAAATGTGATTTTACGTGTGACAATAAATCAATGAATTTTATAATTATTACAGTATTTTTCGTTCAACTTTTCGCTGAATTTTCTTTAAAATTTTCAGGGTATGGAAGGTTCCATTATGGCTTCCTGTTGCTTTGCGGCGCTATGTTTCTCTGCGTTGGATGTCAGAACGGCATCAACGCGTACATTCTTCCTTCCGCGGAGTGCGACTTGAAACTATCATCCGAACAAAAAGGTCTTCTCAACGTGGCGTTTCTCGTGGGTAAGACAACGTTCCCGATCTAATATAAATTCGACAGCACGTGCAAACCGGTAAAATTTAGTTTTCTTCGCGTCATCGGACGTCCGAAGACTTCCCGGTGCACTGCTCTTCTCGATTATTTTTGCCAACTTGGAATAGCAACGCGTTATGCAATAATAGGTTGGTGCAATAATAATTCTAGGTTCTGATCATAAATTTCCAACCTATATGTATTGCTTCATTTGTCAAGTTGAGTTGAACGTCGAACCACTGTTGCACGATCAACACTTAGTTCTTCTGCAACCACTTGTGATATTGTTCGAAGCGACTCGTGTCCCCTCTCTACCTTCCCCTTCTACGACGCTATATGACCACAGTGTCACGTGACTGATCCGTTACCGGCGGAGAGGGGGTAACTCTTTTCTCTCAATTCGAGTAAATTCGTCTCGTCCAGAGATAGGCATTATTTGGCGAAACAAATATTTTAAATACTATTTAATATTTTAGACTTCGTTTTGCTTAATGAAAATAGTATTTTAAGTACGATATACAATTTCGAAAATTAAATATTTCTATTTTAACAATCAGAACCACAAAATAAAATATTTTTGCTTTAACAATGGACACCATTCGTGGTTTGGACCCTTTTCAAAGGAATTTTGCGTCTAAAAAATATTAGAAATTGTATGTAATATAGGTGTATTAGAAATTTTAAAAAATCATACAATCTACAATGGTCAGGTCAGTCTCGTTGAATCATAGGAATACGAGTTCTTTCGATCGGTACGCATTAATTGCAGCGTACTAGGCCCGTTCGATAGCACTTATTTCATTAGCAAAATTGCAGAACAGTTTTTATATAACATCCCACTCGCTGTGCCCGAGCTATTACAGTCGATTAATATTGTGGCTAAGATTGTTGTCTTGGAGAGATAGCCATAATTTTTCTGTAGAAATTTCCTTACGTAAGATGTTCGAGGGATTCTCATTAGAAATTCTTTTCCGTTAGGTGGAGTTTTCAGTGCACTTTTCTGGGGAGTATTCGCCGACGCTTATGGCAGAAGATACATCATTCTCTTAACAATGACGTGTGACAGCATCTTAGCGATCGGAGGAAGTCTGTCTCAGAGTTTCGAAGTTTTATTGATTTTCAGAGCTCTCAGCGGATTTTTGTAAGTGTCCCTAATTGTCACGTTTGCACAACGTGACAATCTTCTTCTTCTTTTATTTCGTAAAACTGGCGAAGATTTTTCAAGATTTCAAGATTTTACCTATTTTTCAGCATCGGAGCTCCTGGTTCGTTAGTCTACTCGTACTTAGGCGAATTCCATGCAGAGAAACAAAGGGTGAAAGCCATCTGTTACGTTGGATTCTTCTGGACACTATCTTGGTTAATACTACCAGGTAACTTGAATAATTTCCTTTTTAAACAAATGTATTGATGAATGTAGAAATAATAGGTTTCCTATTCTGTTTAGGTTTAGCGTGGCTGATCATACCATTGCCGATATCTTTTCAATTCCACGGAATGGTGTACAATTCCTGGAGGCTTTTCTTAGCCATTGTTGGAGTGCCAACGTTACTAGTAACTCTGATAGCTACGCGATACCCGGAGAGTCCAAAATTCTTGGTCTCTCAAGGCAGAACCGAAGAGGCGCTGATGATTTTGCGAAAGATCTACGCGATAAACACGGGGAGTAATCAGGACGATTACCCTGTAAGTATTAGGCTTACAAAATAAATAAATAATCAAATTACTGGGCTTATAAAATAAGTAAAACAGAAATTAAATGTTTCTTGCCCGTCGCGAAATAATTTTCACATAAGAATTCAAAAAGCGACTTTAAATAATAATTAAAAAAATGTTTCTTGATTTTTGATTTAGGTGAAAGTTCTGTTACCAGATGAGACGGGCAATGTCAATAGCAACATGTCCAATTACTCGAAATCTGGTGTGTTAACGGAGCTACTGAAAACAATTTGGCAACAAATGCGCTGCCTTGCATCACCGCCACTTTTGAACTACGCGCTTCTCAGTTGGACCATTTATTTCGCGAATATGTTTGGGTAAGTGTCTCCATACACAGCCGTTCATTTCTGCTTAATTGTTTCAGAGCAATCACTCGATAATCTAATTACATTTTAGATATTATGGCTTCGGGCTATGGTTACCAGAGCTCTTCAATCGTTTCGAGAACTTCCAAACTCTTCATCCGAACCAGACAGTGAGCGTGTGTAGATTGATCGACGAGAACGACCCGAACGCTGCCTTAACTAATATTATAGTCGATTTGCCGACTGCCACCAACGAATGCAAGCCTCACATGGACGAAATGGTTTTTATTAATTCGCTGACTATCAATGCGTTCTGCTTGCTTGGCAATGTCGCGTCTGGCTATCTCGCCAATCGTGTTGGTCGACGAACAATTCCAGGTATGCAAACAAATATACAGAAATGAACCTTGCAGATCAATTTTTATCAACTATTTAGAATAATAATAGACAACGGATTTCATGCATTTATAACACGATTAGGTGTAATTTAAAACATTACAAGAATTTAAACATACGTTTTTATAGTATCTTCAATCTATTTATTTATTTATTGCTTTAAACCAAGTGGTTTATATAGCAAATATCTTCAATCTATTAAACATGTTAAACATGTTCATTTTGCATAAAGACCCGCTGTCTAATAATAATGTAATTTTAGATGTGGGGAAAGTTGTAATAGAACACATGAGACTTTCGAAGAATATCCACTTGAAAAATTCAATTCTTATCAGAAAAAATTAGGAAACTTGTAATATCGTTGACAGACCATGTTGTTTCTAATGATTCCTACCTTCATCGATAAATTTTATTTAGCAGAAAAGCTGTGTTCATTTAAGTTCATTTACTGTTCTAAGTCGGCCATGCCATGTGTTTAACAATATTCTATTTTTCAGTGACAACTATGCTATTAGCAGGCGTGTTCGGCTTCGCGATCTACTTCGTTCAATCCTCCCTGCAGATACTTATGGTGACCTGCGTGTTCTCATTGACAATAGTCACCGCGAATTTCGTAATCGGGAGTATCGTGGTCGACATATTTCCGACGCACGTGGGCGCCGTTGCCATCTGTATGATGACCTTCTTTGGCAGAATCGGGGCGATCGCCAGCAATTTGGCTTTCGGAATGTTGCTCGACATTAGCTGCGAAATACCAATTTTCCTGGTCGGCAGTCTAGTGATCCGTAAGTGTGCCTTCAATTATATCTATAGTCGCCAGAAAAAAACTATATTAAGTTCGAAACTAAATTCGTGACCTGTTTTTGTCGCCAATACTATAGAATTTACGTCTTTATCAGAATAAGAGTCGTGAAAATAAATGCTCAAAAGAATAATGCAATTTAACATTTTTTATATTATGTTTTTTTAATATTTTACTGGTTTCCTAGGATTTGTCTGCTATAAAATGACGTTTCATTTAATTTGATTCCAGTTGGAGGTCTATTAGCACTGATGCTACCAAGGAAAAACAGCTGAACTACGTGAAAAGGAATAGAGAAAAGTTACTGTCCTAATTGCAATGTGTCATTGCAATTTATTGATCGACCATTCCATGTCATTCTCATACGTATGTCATCGATATCTTTCACTTTGTAAATCATTAGTTAGAACGACAAACTTTACCGCAACGAAAACTATTTATATCGTTCTCCATACAATTTTATGTAAATAAAATCTGTAGCTATAGTTTTCTTACGTAGAAAATATTCTTTGTTTATTTTCAGACACTTCTTTGGAGTGTTACTTTCGACAAATGGTGGTACACAGTTCTCTATTATCCGTATCGCTATCGCTATTGCAAGCATTTGCCATAAAATTTGATCCTCGTAAGGAAACTTTCTCGATTTTAATTGACTATCCAATGTCTCGCGAAATTTCTAGTGTTTTAAGATTCCACGGAAGCGCGAAACCTCGATATTTTTACAGAAGCGATAAACCTCGCAAATCGATCTCATATATCCTTAAGATTTGCACGATTTCCTTTACAGCGTAAGGTTTCTTCATCTATAAAGGCTTTCTCCGAACTTCAAATTCGTTATTTATTGAACAACGTCACCATCACTAGTAAAAGTTCTTAGATTTCGAAAACTAGTATTTAAATTTATGCATTGTTAGACAATAGTCTCATACTACGATTTAAATGTGCCAAGTTAGCGATTTAAGTGTGGGATGTTACTTTTACATGTATGTACGTGAAAAACGATATTCTGTATCTATAAAAATGTTAGTGGGACTAGTGCAAGTGTGTCAACGAATAAACGCACGTTGCACGAATGTTATAGAAAATAAATTCTTCAAACAAACATTCCAGTCTTTTGTCTTCGTTGTAGAATCTTGGGGTCGCAGCTTCTTAACTTATTTATTCAAGCCTGAAACATTAGAAGAATTTTCCTGTAAACGATGTATAAACATTTCACAAGCAATCTGTTGTAAAAAAAGTAGGTCCCTCCCTTTCTACCCTCCCCGAAAACAAAATGAATACGATATCCTTACTAGATTCTAAGAAAACAGATCCTAACACTTTATCTTGTACACTCTGTAGAAGAATTTCGTTTCTTGCACGTGAACTTCTAAAATGTAATTAAATACTCCTTGTACATCCGGCTCGGCGTAATGGTGAATAAATTTCGTGGTAAACCCGCTCGATCCGTTGCGACGAACTGCGAACAAGGATAATAGAATTCACAACATAAGTAAACTTATTTTTAATCGAATCTTTACGAAAGAAAATAAAATATTTTGTACAAATTATATGGGTCGTCGTGTGTTGCGCTCCGCGTTCACTCCAAGAACGATCATTTCTCATTCTCTCACAGACACACACGCACGCACGCACACAATCTCTCTCGCGAGGAAAGCTCGCTTCTTCGGAAACGATCGCACGCGGTTTTGGTTCTATTCCAGCGGTGAGCCAACCTCGACTATAGTAGCAGGTTAGAGCCGTGAAAAAAGGACTATAAAAAGCAACGTAGCTGTCCACGGACTGGACGACTGTCTCCGACAGAATAATTCTTTCTCGTCGACGGTTCTCGCGGGCCTGTACGCGAGGCGATTCGCAAGCCGAAAGCGTCGCTTTTTATTTTCTCTTCTTTTCCCGCTCGAGACGAACGCTGCTCGAATAGTACTCCGTAGAGTCGACCTAACATCGCTCTGAAACGCCGAATACTTCCGGTAGTCTCGCGTACAGGTCTCCGGAGACCCACACCGTTGCAGCAGATATAGCTAGTTACCTATGAACATTTCTGTATACGTACGTATACATAATCAATATATAACATTTAAGCGACAATATATGCATCACAATATATCGTTCGGCGTGTCATACGCGAAATCGTGTCCCGCGAACGGACACCGTATGATCCATACGTAGTCAGACGTCCGCTTTGATACCGACAAAAGCGGTTGAACGAAAAGTAACTAACCGGCTCTCGAACGAGAAAAGAAAACTATTCGATCAGTCGATTGCGTTCTATACATGCCTTGTGTGTACGTGTATGTGTGTCTCTCTCTCTCTCTCGCTCTCTCTCTCTCTTTGTGTGTGTGTGTACATGTAACTGTGTGTTGTTCGCGTATGAATGAATACGTATGACTGGTGGTGGTACATGTTACACCGTATCTACGTGTACTGTTCAACATCATCGTTCCAAACTCTTTTTGTACACTCTCGCTTTCCTTGCAGTCATGTGTCGTTTCCGGTGTTCAGAAAATCGCTGACCCGTCACGCCGGATTTCGCCGAACACTCTCTTTCTCTCTCTTTCGCGTGCGTACGATAAAATTTTGTAAAACGTATCACTCGCACGCGCCAATCTTCCGCTTCGTTGAAAATTCGTAGCAAAATTCGTCCAAGAAAAACAGTAGAATTCTTACAAATGTGAATTTCTACCTGTGGACCGTAATCGTTACAATTTGTTTCTTCTTTTTTCGCTTTTTCGTTTTTCATTCAAGCGTTGTGTTTTGTTTTCATTGAGTATAATGTTACACGTTTAACAGGTTGATTGTTTTCTTTGTCGGTGCATCGTTAAATTCGACGGGGAGAGGAGCGAGCAGGACGAAGAGGAGCAGGAGAGAGAAACCTAGGTTGAACCTTTTATCACTAGATTGCGGATGTTTATGGAATTTTCCATTTTTCTAGTCAAATTGTACGAAAGTGTTACCATATGAAATTCTAGTTTCATTAGTAATAGTTAGCCCACGGATCTTTACGGATTGTAGCAGAATCGAGTATATGAAATTCATTGTTGTTGGAAAATTAAAAAAATTGAAGATGTCTATCAAAAATCATTAAAATCATCGCTGCAGGCAATTTTTATTTTGCATAAAGATCCGCAGGCTAGTAGCAGCGTTTGCATATCAAAAATAAATAAAATTCGTACTAAATGTTTTAGAAGCCATAAATGCATAAAGATCCGCAGTCTGTTTATCACAGTATAGTATTACTGTAGTACGAAGCTCTCGGGCGTTTTCGATGCGAACCGTTAACTGGCACACGAACTTCTCGATCACTCACTCTCCCGTTCTCTTGGACACACGGCTACACGCACTCGCACGGCACATTGCTTTTTCTTTCGCACGCATTGCACCACGAAGGAAGCTGGGAAGGCACAGTGTATGTACAACGTTATTGTACGTACAGCACCGAATGACGATCCGGGGACAATCGCAGCGCTAGTGGTACACGATAATTTGAAACGTAAACGCAACAATAGTATACGATCGAGCACGCTGCTAATCTCCGTCGAACCGCGAATGCTACGAGTAGAATTCGCGACGAAAATCCATCGACGTCGAATCGGTCTGATCGGATCGTTCGATTAATCGACGATGGTTTCGTTCAAGTCTAGCAGATTACAATGAGCTCGACGACGTTCGAAGGAAATTTCTATTAGAAGTATATATACATATATTGTTCGCGTTAACGGGGAAACTCACGAAGAACGCCACAGTACCTCCGTCGATTCTGTTGGCGGTGTTCTCGTTTCTTGATAATTCTAAATGGTCTCGGGATCCATGCGAGCAACACGAGTCGCGGTGCTCTGCAACGCCATTGACTAGACCTCATCGGAAGCCCAAATTCCTGCTTCCTCGCAGTGCAATGATTAATCGTGAACGAGGACATGGCTAGACAATGTAGGCATTCGAACATGCGCGCCGGCGACACCGCGAACAAGAATAATCGTGTGCGCCCGTGACAATCGTATTCTCGCATTTATCCGTGATTTCAGACAGCCGTTGATCTCTTGACGCGAGACATAGAAAAAGAAGAAAACGTCACGCTTACAAACGTTAAATACCCCACTGACTAGACCCTGGCGGATGACGTACCGCTTTGCTCTTCTATTTTTTCTTCTTTTTATTACTACAGGTTTCGTTTCTTCTCTCTCTCTCTCTTTCTCTCGTACAATCTCATTTAACATTATCAAGAAAGTGCAACAGTATTTATCGACCGATCGAGAAGGATAGTATCGATAAAAAAAAAGAAAGTCGAGTTCCGATGTTACGAATAATCGAGTACCACGTGAGACTGTGCGTCCACCGTTCGCAGGCACAAGGATATACAATATAAAAACACTCGAAGTCGAGCGTACTCTCGTTCTTCTCGGTTAAGAAAACGACGCTGTTCTCGGATGTATGGCGGCGTACTTTGGTAAGACTGCTGGCGGCGATCCACATCGTTCGAGTATCCGTTGGCAGCCTTTGGGGGACGGAGCACCGTCGTTCGTTGCTGCGTCGGTTTTCACAGATTGGTCCTCTTCGAGGACGACGAGTAGGAGGAAGATGCGCAAATGGACGAGACTGAATGCCTTCGCGACGAGTCGCAGGGATCACCTGCATGGCGCTAGGAGAACTTCGAGCCAACATGGACAAGACGTGACTTCCTGTCTCGCGTACTTCGGTCCCCAGCCTTTGGCGAAGCTGATACGGACGGAGTTGATATCGACAGGACCAGAGGCGAAACCTGCAGCCTGACTGGTCGTTCTTACGGTACCACTGCCATATGGAAGCTGTAGTATTTTGGTTCGGTCGAAGATGTTCAGACAGAAACCTGGAGGCACGCGATAGACGAGCAACGTTCTAGACTCCGGATCATCCAGAGTAGGCGAGTTCACGAAGATCGGGCTCTCGGATCTGTTGTACGCCCACACACCGTCTGCTTCTTGACTAAGCATTACACCTGCAACACACAATGCAATTATTAATATTATGCACGATGCAATTATTATATTATCCTCAAAACTTTCGATTCGTTTCGTTAACCCTCATACGTTCCTCAGGGTGGAAATTCACTCGTTCAATATTTTCACATACTTAAAAATTATTCATCCTAGTCTGTTTTATGCAGCTATTTTTGAGGAGCGTTTGAGGGTTAAGCGGCTAGTTTTTCAAGGGTTAGGGATAAAACGAATTCTTACCAAGACCAATTTTGCTCCTTGTTTTTTGGACCGCAGGTGGTGCAACGTGGTTCTCAGCTAGCTTCGCTAAGCAAAGGCCATCACCATCGTGGAGGGAATCGAACACATTCACCGTCGAAGGCTCCACAGGGTAAAGACGACCCACTCGACCACCTAGTTCCCAATATGCTAATGTACACCATTCCTTCTGTCCAGTCTCACCTGTAATAAAGACAAATTTCATAGCTATTAACAATTCACAATCTCAAATTTTAAACGCAGTCTTTTAAAAATTTTGTTTTGTAATATTGCATTGTCGTCCAGTTCTGAGCTATGTGGAAAGTTTCGAGTCTCTAGCTCATCTCTCGGGAAGTTAGTTTAAAATCAATTGCAAGATTTATACCGAACAAACAGACAAATAGACAACTAAGAAATCGAGCTAATAAAAACGTGGTAAAAAGTTAGTCTGGCTTGAAATAAAGAGAACTGTATTTTACTTGGAATTTGAATGTATTCCACTCTTGGTGAGGTCGATTAACCTCACGATTTTGATAGTTTCGTCAGGTGAACCGTGTCAGTGTCTGGTAGTTTTAGCGTTGATTTAGTACGCCGATAGTTTCCGGAGTCGGCGTAGTCTTTTATTTCTCCGAGGAAGTTCCACGAAGATACGGGCATGGCTCGAAATAAGATGAGATATGTCATTAACGAAGAGGTCTTTCAATCCTGTCGAAAGCGCTCGGTGAGAGGCTGCGGGCGTACTTGCGGTATCATAAAGGACTCGACTCGTCGCCGGGAAGTCCCACGCGTCTCGCCAACTGTCGTGGAGACAATGATGGCGCCAGATTCGAGAGTAGACAAGCGACCAGATGGAGATGGAAAAATTGACCGTCGACTATGCAACGGAAAGAATTCAGTGGCTCGTCTGCAATCGAGATAAATCCGGAAAAGTCATAACACCAAATGAAAAGTTTAAAATGGGTCAGCTGGCCCCTCCTGATAGGTTCAATATTAAATTCCAGCGATTGAACAACCAAATGGAATTCTATTATTATTCGCAGTTTTGTGCAAGTCTTATAGAGGATCAATTTAGCCGAGGATCGTTTCCGAGCAGGTAATTACCTCTTTTTATCGTTGGCTCGGACCTAGTCATGCGCTCGCCATTCGACAAAGCTAGAAAATTAGACTCGAAGAGCAAGCGAGATGAAACAGTAGCGACAGCTTCATTGGATGATTCTCGGAACTTCAAAACAGCGCCAAACAACGTATCGTATTGTTTGTTTATCGTTGTACAAACTTCGCGAAACTATAGACCCTGAATTATTGAAATTCTCTCGATCCGAAGCCAACCGCTACTGTTCTTCAGTCACATTTATGGCTGCATCACTATTATTATTTCTATTATTCACGATTTAAAATTACGTTGCGAGGCCCAGTAATCAGGAGAGCTACCAAAAAAATGTTTCTTCATATTATTGGGGAAGGTTAATAACCCGACTACGATTTATGCAAAATTCCATTTGAAAATTTAAATACAACCTTCAGGACTCGCACCAACCCTACCTCAAGGTCAGACGATTATCATCACGATAGGTCCTTTACGATACCAACTACTTTCATCTGAAATATGTTTCTATATCTCCGATACTTATGCAAACAATCAAGTGTAGACACTTAAAACCGACATAGTGTGCGCGCCGATATCCGCGTTGTGTGAATGGAACGTATATCGTATGATTAATCTGACGATAGGATAATTCCGATATGGACGATACGAATTTCGAACCGAGCAATAAAGCATACCACGATTAGTTGAAAATATCGCTTATTCAAAGCAGCTTGTGTTTTCTATTGTATTCAACTCCTTCGCCAAGACCAATAATCTCATTGATTGTGTACCAATGAGGTGCCAGATAATCCAACCCGTGTAATTATTTCAACATAAGAGTATGATTCTTCGATGTTTCTCAGGATAAAGACATTTTAATCACTGTAAAGACAATGGAACGGTTTAACATCTTGAATTTCACCAGAATATTCCAATAAAAAGAAAGATTTTTAAAATCAATATAAACTTTCAACATGTCGAATGAGTTAATTTATGAATTAACAAGTCAGCCTATCATAGTAGCACAAAAATATTGAAAAAATATTTGTTAGGCCACATTTTTTTCATATGAGAAAAATATTGGATCAATTGTCGATCGAAATAAAGGAAAACAATTATATGAATGTGTATACAATATTTTGTACTACTAGGGATAAGAACGTCGCGCGAAAAACTGCACGGCTCGAGAATGGTCATTTCGAGTGGAGGCTGAATTTAGAGGTTAAGAATCAGGAAGAAGAAGAAGAAGAAGTAGAAGAAGTGGAGGGACAGGGATAGAGGTGGAACAAGAAGAAGAAGAACAAGAAGAAGAAACGGGAGAGACGGTGGAACACAACACGGGTGTGTCGAAGTGTACGATGCCGTGGCTTGGCAGTGTGCGAGCAGGGACGGGGCGGGCCGGGGCGGAACCCCTGCTTCCACCAGATAAAAATAGATATTACGAGTTTACCGAGGCGCCAAGATTGCGGGGTATCGCGACGATTACGTCATCGGTAGTAGCGCGAGTGGTTGGAGCAAGGACGCTTGTCGCGTCGGCCGCCGCCGTCGCCGCCGTCGTGACCGTCGTGGCCGTCGCGTCGCGGCATGACGGACCACGAATTTTCGTATCTATCTATGACCATTCGCAAGCCGGCCCGAGAACCGCCTTTGAGAAATCTCTGCGTCCCGTCGCCACAGCGGCGCGAAGTCCCCAAAACATCATAATTTAATCATAAATTACAATCGAACCCAAAAATAGTACTTGCTTCGGCAGTACATATACTAAAATTGGAACCCAAAAACAAATACCGATATTAAAAACAACTGAGATATACAGTCAGTCTCATAATCGATGGAACACGATTCAAGAGAGAATAACTTCGTCCGAAGTTATGTTATTGTAGATTTTATATTATTATAGTTACTATTATTCTCGAAAGATGCCGGATAATGCAAATTACGCCTCGTAAACGTGAAAATTCTACTTTCGAAGGCGATGCTGGCCTAAATCGATCTTTTGTCGCGTATTTGACTACTGAAAATCCCAGGTAAACTTCACGTATGCAATTCAGTAGATTTGTACCCAGTGCGGATACAGTCGAAATTTCAATCCTCTAGGATCAATGATTCAGAATTTATGGTTACTCAAAGTTGAGTATTTTTTGCTTTGACTGGTAAGGGCGCTGCCATATTGGTTTGTAATGGCAATCGCGCGTCACTATTTTCGACTGCATCCTCACTAGGTACAAATCTATTAAGTTACACACTAAATACATTATAAATCATTGGAAAAAGGCCGAAATTTTGAGTCCATTAAGGTAAAGAAACTCTAACTCCTTGAGTGACACGATGCTCGGTAATAGAGCTTTCGAAACAGTCCGCAATTATCAGCTTATCCTTTTTTTATTGGTTGTGGATGTGTGTGTGTGTGAAGCATAGGTTTTAGTTAAAAAATAAAAGACCGGTAGAGACAGAAGTGCGTCTGTGAAACGAGAGAGTCGATTGATTCGGTATCTCTGTATCGGGGGCCATTGGCCATAAATAATGACCGCGGGATCGTAATAATCACAATGGTTCCGGCTACGTGTTGATCCAGTTGCACGATAACCCACCAGTAAACCACTGTGACCCCTTCAAACTGCTTTGATGCATTCGCTATAAAGCTGTATCCCTCTAGGTAATGACAAGACACTTAATCCTGCCAGGCCGCAAAGACACTCTGTCAACAACCCAGCTTCCAACGACACTGAACGATAGTCACATTCTTACGACAGTTTCTCTCCGGTTCCATTAACACTTCGAGTGTCGCGTCTATCATACGTGGCCAATAGAATTTCTTTATCAAACTTGAAAATCAATTTTCACTACAGTCTAGGTAACAGTACATTTTTCCTTAAACTCTTTCAGTCTCCTCGCTATTTGAAATGTGTCTGACTACTTCTTTGTTCAGAATTTATGGCCGAGCACAAATATAAGAACATAATTTGTTCAACTGCAACAGAAAAACATTGAAGCTGTTGTTCACGTTGCGCCACCCGGTATATTACACGTTGCTGACGACAAAGGAGTATCGAAAACGAACCGAACGTCGAACAACTTCGTCCAGTCCGTTGCTGGAAAAAGACATTTAAAATAAAAATAATTTATTATCGTTGCATTTATCGTTTCAATTCCGGTCATCTATTAATACTAAGTCTATGCACGTGTTTCTGATAGAATATTTTCAGCGAATGTCGCGTCTATCATACGTGGCCAACGGAATTCCTTTATCAAACTTGAAAATCAATTTTCACCACAGTCTAGGTGACAGTACATTTCTCCTTAAACTCTTTCCACTTCTTTGTTCAGAATTTCTGACCGAGCACAAAAAATAAGAACATTTAAGCTGTCGTTCACGTTGCGCCACCCGGTACATTACACGTTGCTAACGACAAAGGAGCATCGAAAGAACGTCGAACAGCTTCGTCCGGTCCGTTTAAAATAAAGATAATTCATTATCGCTGCATTTATCGTTTCAATTCCGGCCATCTCTTGCGAACAGGAGAGATATAATTTTAGCCTAAGTCCATGCAAGTGTTTCTGAGGAGCGTACGAGAGAGTTGATGGAATATTTTCAGCGAGCGTTGGTAAGAAATGAGTAAAAATGAATAAACGTTCGAGGAACAACGACCTCGCTGTGAATCAACGCGCGAATATCTGCCCCGGCCGAGCGAGCGACTCTGGAAAATTGAAAGCAAATTGAACCCTGTAATAAAGCAATTCCGTCGGTACTGCGGGCATCATGATAAAGAAGCAATTGTGGAATTCGCCGCAGCTCGTCAGTTTAACTGTCCTCGTTTACGTACCCGCGGTGTATTATTTTACGTTTCCACAGCTGATTATATGTCTAGCGATTTTACTCGAAGGACCACATCCTCCTCCGTGTCAATTTCCACCGAACATTACCAGACGCGCGAGTCTTTTACACAGCGAGGTGCAACATCGAACGAACTAATCATTTTCGAGCATGTCTATCGGAACGGGATCACAAAAAATATAAATAATGGTACATTTTTTTTAATGGAATCATATATTTTTTATTGCATCAGCTGATACTCCTTCAAATTCTTTACAAAAAGTATTAATCTATTTGTGTAAAAAAATCATTAGTTTAGGAGATATTTTAATTATAATTTATAGTGCTCTTCTACTACATTATCACATTGAATTCATATTATTGACCAGACCATTTTTTTACACAAGTAGTTTAAATATACCAATTGTTCTCTTAAATTTTTTATATTGAAGTTTGTAGGAAAGTGAATACTGGAATGTTGGAAACATTTTCTCTCTTATCAGATCATCAGAAATATTTGGAAAGGTATATTACGGTCCAGAAAACGCAAAAAAGTAACCAGAACTTAATTCTTCATAAGGATTATATGAAATCTAGTATTGAGAGAAAATTATAAATTAAAAATTCGACATTCAACATTCAAAATGGCACACTAAAATACACGTGGAATTATAAAACGCACGAGATGTATTTCTTCAAAGTGTGACGCAATAAATGAAACATAACGTGTCGATTTAACGTGTAAAATAAAAATGGGTGAATTGTTATCCTAGTCTCTTTTATACGGCTATTTTTGAGGAGCATATAAGTTAAGCGCGGAGAAGAAACAATTAGGATACAAACAATATCGGGGAGAGGAACGAATGTATTTCGCTGGTTGTTCCGATAAGAGAAGCGTGTGCTCGAAACGTATCTATAATATCACGTTTCTGGAAACGGTACAAATATTTACGATACATTATCGTGCGAAACAAACACGTTACCATTAGCGACAGACTTCCACATACCGGGAGGGCTAGTATTTTCTCGGCATTCCCGGAATGGTTTCGATCCTGATAGGAACGTCGATGCACACGCCGAGTCGTTTTGATTACACGCGCAGCGTCCGCGGTGCGTGCCCGTGTACTGTAAGTGCACCTACGTTACGTATTATAGTTAGCCGACTCGGCCGTGCCAAGGTTGGGAATCTTATCTAAGCCTCAGGGTGTTTGACCCAACTGGGAAAAGACATTGGCACTCTCGGCACTTTGCGTCGTCACGTTTGTTCGACCGATTCGCATAAAGCTCCGTTCACACGCGGATTTTTCTATTCTTTCTCGGACCGTGCGGTTACTGTGGACGCACCAGGTATTTTCAATGGTATCTTCGAAAGTTAACTACGACCGCTACTCTCGTTGATAGAACGCACTGTCTCTAATACAGGCTTGGACAGGGCTTGAAACGGTTCCGAAAATAACCGTGTAAAACTGTTATATAAAGCTGCCGATTCGAACAGTTATGAATAGACAGCGGATCTTTATGCGAGAGAAAAATTTTCTATCAGAATTGCAACCAACTCGAGCGCAATCAACATTGTTTCTCTTTCGTAATATGTCTGATAGCCTGATAAATAAAGTGACTCTGTTTTTAGATTGTTCTAATGTTTTTACTGTATCAAATAATACCCACTTGTCTTCGTCGACGAATCTATTGATGATTTTATTATATAGATGTTCGACTGTTTCAGACAATTTGAACGACACTATTTATAATAATAATAATAATATTATAAAAAGAAAGCTTTTTTAATGAAAAATTGGGGAGATCCTTATGTACAGACATTAACGTGATTAAATCGTGTAATCGTCGTGAGGTCTGTCCCCGTAGGTCGTGTGAATTTGAAAATATTCCATTGATAACATAGTGATGCACTATCTCTGGAAGCAGCGAGCGGGTCTTATCGTCTAAAAGCATCATCTGGAAATCTGTGATCTCACAATCAGAAGGACACCAGCCTATACAAACAGATAACCGTTAATCAATCGCAGAAAACTTGATCGCTAAGATTCGACAAAACTTGATCAGTCGATTGTTTCCTAATGTACCGCGAACGGGACACGTTTTCTAGGAATTCCGTCTATGACACGTTACCTAACTAGCTACTAGATAATACCCTAGTAGCATAAAAATATTAGATAGATGTTTTTTTCAAATATTGGAAAAATATTTTTTAAGCCACATTTTTTCATCTGAGAAAAATATTGGATCTGAATATTGTATACATGTACGAGTATAAGGATTATTTGTATATTAGGAAAAAATATTCTGCTTCTAATATGAAATAAAGATTCATTTAATGTTTAGAAAAAAATATTTTCCTCGTAACATGAAACAGATATTTCCTGCATATTTAAAAAGAAATATTTGTTAGTATAAAATAAATATTGTATGTACATTTGAATATTAAAAAAAGATTGAATCTGTTTTTAATATTATATGAATGCGTATACAATATTTCGTGCTATTAGGGTAGAGACAGTCACGAATTGATAGTTTCAATTTCGAATTGGAAGCCAGCTTGAATCGTTAATTTATACAAGTGGCTGATAATAATTCATCGGCGAGCTTTGTCGTCAAGCTCGAGCTTGAAATATCGGAACAACTATTACCGGTAATAAGCCGTGATTGGAACGCTGCCCGATATGTTAGTCATCGAATTTTCCGCTGAAAATGGAGGAATCGGTGGGTCGACCTCCGCATCGATAAGTAAATGCATTCGATTTATTAGGCAGCTTTCGACGGTCCTGGCAACGATTTCTGGGAGATCGGACTAATTCCGATGACTCTCCACATGTTTCTTCTCGTGTCTGCCCCGCTCGCTCTTTTCTTCACCGTCGCAGAATTTATTAGCAGCCGTTATTTACCCCCCAAGAATCGTCCGCTCATACGGGAATGATTTACCGGCGAGGGTTTCTGCGACTCCACGCGCGAACAGTGCTTTTTATAACACTTAAAATTTATTCTCGACGCCAGACAACCTCACTTCCGAAGCGTCTCCGACCGCGGAAACCCATCATTGGCTGCTTATGCTAGCGAGAATCATCTCTGTTGTTTTAACTAAACACTCGTAGGGTGACTAGGTGAAGTAACTAGGGTAGCCTGTTAAGCTGAATGTGTTAGTTTCAGGTTCATAGTACTAGCTTGTTAAGCTGAATGAATTAGTTTTAGTTTCATAGTACTAGCCTGTTAAGCTGAATGTATTAGTTTCAGTTTCATAGTACTAGCCTGTTAAGCTGAATGTCTTAGTAGTTTCATAGTACTAGCCTGTTAAGCTGAATGTCTTAGTAGTTTCATAGTACTAGCCTGTTAAGCTGAATGTATTAGTTTCAGTTTCATAGTACTAGCCTTTTAAGCTGAATGTCTTAGTAGTTTCATAGTACTAGCCTGTTAAGCTGAATCTATTAATTTCAGTTTCATAGTACTAGCCTGTTAAGCTGAATGGCTTAGTAGTTTCATAGTACTAGCCTGTTAAGCTGAATGTATTAGTTTCAGTTTCATAGTACCAGCCTGTTAAGCTGAATATATTAATTTCAATTTCATAGTACTAGCCTGTTAAGCTGAATGTATTAGTTTCAGTTTCATAGTACCAGCCTGTTAAGCTGAATATATTAATTTCAATTTCATAGTACTAGCCTGTTAAGCTGAATGTATTAGTTTCAGTTTCATAGTACCAGCCTGTTAAGCTGAATATATTAATTTCAATTTCATAGTACTAGCCTGTTAAGCTGAATGAATTAGTTTCAGCTTAACAAGCTAGTTAAAAGAAGAATACAATTTTTATTTAGCACCTGTGTCCTGAAATCCATTGGACCTAATACATTTTTGTCCTCAAATACTTTTTACACGTCGACTGTTTTAAATTGTCGGTGCCCATTCTTGTGACAAATGCTGATGTATTTCTTAGGAAAGGAACTGCAATTATAAAGTAGAGTTTGTACATGTACCGAATGATCCTGTAGTTTCAAGTTACCCTGTATATATCAGCGTCAGACATGACCCTTGTCCTTCAAACGGCCTTTCTACGACCGTACGGCTCCGTGTGTAGGTATACCATACGTGTCGCATACCTAACGACATGCGTAGCCCGCACGAGAAAGCCGACCATCGCCGATAAACTTCTGATTGTTTGCGTTTCGGTGTATGTACGTACGTGTCCGCCCGGCCAACTCCGTGCTTGTACAGACCACGTTAAAAGCCACTCGATTTCACCGTTTCCACGAGTCGCCGCCGGAAAACTCTCGTTACTGTCGTGTTCCTTTATCTCTCGCATGCCTCGAGTTTGTTGGAACGGGTTAGTCGCAAGCGCCGATTCGCGTATCAGGTTCGTGCAAAAATAATTGCGGTCTCCATCGGTTTAAACTTCAACGATTTTTCTGAGCCGACATTTTTTCTCGTTACTACCGATCTTTATGCATTTATGGCGAAGCTGTATTTAATATTAGCAGAGCCGACAGATTCCTGTTTAAATTTCTATAAATTTTTTTGTGATCGTTTTGTGAATTTGTGATGTGTAAATTCCTATTGATATATTGATTGAAAGCTGCTCTACTTTTTATCATTTTATTGATTATTTATTGTTTCTTTCCCTAAAACTTTATTCGGACTATTATGAACATTTAAAAAAAATAAAAATTTGCGGTCCATTTGTTCTGAAGTGATGCACTTACCAACGAACAGCATTTGATTTTTGTTTATATAGATAATTAATAAACGAAATTGTTTTCATTATACCGTGTGCTTAAATAAATAAGTCAATCTAGTAATTTCCTATGAAAGTGTTTTTATAATTTCATGCAGAAAACCGGTCTTTTTGGCAAGAAAATTGAAAAATAATTCGAAGTACAAAGCGTTTAATCAGCCACTTCGATTTTAATCCTGTTTTCGACGATTTCGTGGTAGCGACTGATGGAATTTTCGTGCAAACAGTCTGTCCGAAAAAGAAAACGGGAGAGGCCGTGTTGCAAGGCTCGTTCCCGAGCCGATCTGTTTCCACGTCGTAGGCCGTACACGTACGGGTCATTCGCATGTGTAGATACATTTAATTGAACAGCCAAGTCGAGGCCGAGCGATAGGAACCACGGGGAGAGTTTAGCCAAGCGGCGTTCGACCGCGATAACGGAGATGTATGCGGCCAGTGGCGCCTATGTTGCAGCCAATGACGGATCAAAGAGGGCACGCTGCCATGCAACACCATTCCTGGTTTGTTTGGCCGCGGGTTTCTAAAATTAACATTCTCGCGGGACGCTGCTGCTGCGTACAATTACGAGAGCCGAGCGAGCGAGCGGAGCCGAGAGTGCACCGCCGCGCACCGCGTTCGTTCGAGCGATCCTGTCTGTCGTTGCCGATGTAAGATAGCCAGGAGAAATAAGAACACTGCGGTGATATACTATCCGGCAGGAATCTTACAGCAGAAACAGCGGCGGATATATATCCCGCTTGTTTCCGAGTAGAGTTTCGGGATCGAGCGGAATACGCTTCTACGAACGCCGGGAGGAATGATTTCGTCGAACATCGAACATCCCAACCGAAATCTATCCCGGACCGAGATTCTCGGAATCCATTCAAAATCGAAAATAATGAAAGACAGGCGACGACGGGTTCTCACGAACTCTCGGAGAAAGTTCACAGAGTTAGTCTCTCTCCTTAAGCATCGTGTCGTTGCCACAGTGTTGCAAAAACACCCGGTAGCTAGCCGAGAATTTAAAACGCTAGAACAAAAACCTTTTTGAAAGTTGTGTATACTAAATAAGTAATTTTTATCTCGATCGTAATAGTAAGATAATAGGAATTAATTTTAGCAGCGCAAGGTTCGATTAATTTCTATGCTTACAAATATTGCTAGAGTTGTAGAAATTGATAAAATTAATTCCTATTATCTGTATACTAAGTTTGCGGAGTCACCGATCACAAATCTAATGTTAGGTTAATGAATGAAATGAAATCTCGATCGAAAATGTAATATAAAATAAATTTGTGATTTCTGCAAATTTTCTGCAGATTAATTTTGCAAATTAATTTAACCCTATCAAACATCATAGATAGATGAACTTGTTTTCAGTTACGTATCTGCCACCATGGATGATATCCATGTATACTGTGACTCATTATTTTCTATAATTTTTTTCTAATTATTTTGCCCCAGCAAGTAAGTGTTCTTAATTTTTCTTTCATACATGTTTTCCACAGCTGTGTTGCAAACTCTATTTTTGCTTCCACTTTTATAAACGTATTAATTTTTCAGACGCAAAAATGCCTCTGTTGAAAATGATCCATACAGCTGCTGTCTTTAATGACCGAATGAATGTTAGGTTAATGGTTCCTGAAGAAAAAATGGAAATGTTCATTCTTGTTTTCGATTCGCGCATCAATCAATCTCCGCTAGATCGGCCAGCAGGTAAACCAAGCATCATTTTCAACGTGATCTTACGTGTAATCGGAAACTTGGAGAAACTAGATGACGGTGTAGAGTAAAATATGAAACTAGTAGCTTACCTTGAGGCTAGTCCTCAAGGGACCAAGATCTCTGACCATGAATGTTTTTACTTAACATTAATGTTATTTTCCAGGACACGTTCCCGAAGGTCTGCATTCTGTTATCAAGATCGTCACACGTAAACTGGGTCAGACTTTCGAATAATTTATCATTCTCACGTGAAAAATACAGTTCGGTTACCTTATAATCGTGGGTATTATTAATCGGTAATAACGTGTTTTCACTGGACGGCGAATTTGATGAATTTCTGACAAAATTCAATGGCTGTTACGTGAAAGGGTAATAGCATTAGAAGAATGTTAAATCGTGTATCTTTTTCAGCAGAAGCTATAAAAGTTTCGCGTTATCTATTAGCCGGTTACGTAATCGAAATTTCTGCGTTTGCAACCTAGATAAATGTCGCATATTTTTCACGTACGCTCGCAATCACTGCAATTATTTCATAGATACGATCGGTCAGGCGATTTTTCATAATTCACGCCGGTATGCTTGCAACCCGTCTATTCTTAATATCATCTTACGCCGCGGCGAGACTCTTGAGTTTCCACTAAAAGGTCATTTTGGTCATCGCCGCATCTACCGCCGATTTATCAGTAATACAGAATTTCTTTCTGTCGTTAGAAAGTGCAAATAACTTGTACGCAACGCTTCGAAAACATCGCGTTTCGCAGGTATTCGCGACGGAAATTGTATCCGCCATTAACAGGTACACGTACCTAACGCGATGTTACAAAACTTCTCGAAGCGATGATCCACGTATAGACGGTGTCAGGTGAAATGTACAATCACCGGGCCGAGTTTCCTGGGAAATGAGCCTCGCTCAGATGAGATGCACGACGGAAATTGCTGTTGATTCGCTTGGCTTGAATTTAATATGTTCGAGATGAATTCGCAACAGGTGCTTGGAGAGGTTCACTTCGGAGAATGGTCTACACGCGAATCGAGGGTAGAAGGATAATCTTAGATTTGGGAAAGTGAATCGGAATCAGAAGGAACGTTCTCTGCAGCAAGATCGAAAGACAATGAGAGGAAAAGGAATCACGAGAATTCCTGTGGAACGACCCTAGTAGCATAAAAATATTCGATAAATATTTTTGTTCAAATATTCGAAAAATGTTTTTTAAGCCACATTTTTTCATATCAGAAAAATATTTAAAATATATTAAAAATATATATATTATATTATATATACATTATAATATATTAAAATATAAAATAAATATTGTATGTATGTTTAAATATTAAGAAGAGATTGAATCTCTTTTTAATATTATATGAATGTGTATACAATATTTTGTGCCATTAGGGAAGCTAAATTAATTTACAGCGGCTGATCTGGAAAAATTGCAACAAGATAACTGCTGTTTTCATTAACAATCCAATCGACAAACCGCCTTTTAATTTTATTCGGAATTTGTCAACATACAACCGGATTAAACAGAGTGAAAAATTGTTTTGCTATTCGAGTGCAAAGGGTTAATAATATGCGCGAAAAAGTACGGCACAGAACATTTAACATTTAACCTTCGGCAACCGTGCAGCGGCACAATGGACTAATATAAAATTAGTTGTGACTCATGATCAATTTTCTGTTGCACGCGGCTACTTCGGAGCTCGCTTCGCGAAGTGAATTATCATGAAACGTTTTTATTGCATAAAAAAAACGGCACTGCGATAGATAATAAAGCGATGGCAGCGAGAACGATGTAAAAACAGTAACGAAGTCGTTATACCTATTTATAGGAATCTCTAACGTTTCAATACCATCGCATAATCATTATTACGTAATTGAAAGTGCAGGTGAAACTGCAGAACTGCTTCGATGATTTTTGGATATGTTATAAATAGAGTGCACATTTTTATGCAACCATCAAAAGAGTCTAACACTGAACCTACACCACTGGTCTTCATTTTCATTCTTCATTTTATAATTATTTAAATTATGACGTTCCTTATATGGAAAATAATTCGATAAATTATTCAATCAAAAGAGTCTAACACTGAACCTACCCCACTGGTCTTCATTATCATTTTTTATTTTATGATTATTGAAATTATGACGTTGCTTATATGGAAAATGATTCGATAAATTTAGACTGCACATAAAGATTTATTTTATAATAAGAAAAAAATATTTTTATTATAACATGAAATAAATATTATCTGTACATTAGGAAAAAATATTCTATTTCTAATATTAAATAAAGATTAATTTTCTATTTAGAAAAAAATATTTTTCTCGTAATATGAAATAGAAATATTTGTTACTTAATATAAAATAAATATTGTATGTATATTTAAATATTAAGAAGAGATTGAATCTCTTTTTAATATTATATGAATGTGTATATATTATTTTGTGCTACTAGGGTGGGTACAGAGCTTTCCCTGTTAGAAAAACCCTTGTCCAATATTGAAATAAAACGATATCATGCTCAAGTGCGTTGATAGAAACGAAATCAAATGATTTCGGGCAGCCAGCGCGGTCGACTACGTCCACGGTGGATTCGTACAAACTCGCCTATGGAAACGGGGGTTGGAAAGGGTCCGAACGATCGGGGAACACGCGAATGTGCTTAACTGCAATCAGCCCCGCTGTCAGCATCTTCAGGAAACAAGGACTCGGGGAATGTGTGCGTGCGCGACAATGGGCACACAGGTACGTATTGTGTGTAACGGGTGACACGCATGCCGCGGGCACCCGTGGGACGGTAAGAGATAGCGCGTGTGCGGAGGCGTGCGTGAAACGCACACGCAGATGGCAACGCGCGCGAGCAATCGCCAGGCGCACACGAGTGCAGAGGACACGAATGTTTCTGAGGTTCTCCAACCGTGTCTTGCCTATATAAGATACGTGTTGACGCTTTGTAATGGCAGAATAAAAGATGGCCCGACGCCAGTGAAGGCGCCACATACCAGGCGCCGCCTAACCTCTCTTTACCCTCTGTCTCTCTCGCCTCGTCATGCTCCGCTCTATCCGTCTCCCTTTCCTTGTTCAGTCGGCTGCCACGCCAGTCTGCATCCTCCTTCTTTTTCTTTCTCTCCTCGCTCCATCTCCGTCTATCTATTTCTACATAATCTGTCTCTCTCTCTCTATCAGTCTATCTATTTATCTCTGCTATCTCGCTCTAGCTCGGTCTGTCTGTTTCTCCTCACAGCTACTCGAACGACTCCCACCTAAACCTACCTTTTCACTCTTCTCCGCTTTATTTCATGCTCTATCTTCTACGACCTCCGTGTGTGTGCGTACCCGCTCGGCTTCCCTAACCGGCTTCCAATTCCTCACTAAACCCCTGCTCGAGAGCACACGCAGTTGCTTGCACACCCGAAACCCCACGAACGCGAATGTTTACCCTTCGCTACCCGGTAAAACAAGGTCCACGAGCGCCCATTTCCCTGGACAGATCCGATCGTCTGGCGTTTCCGATTAGGGTGGCGTTAGGTGGGTTTTCCTCGACCCTAGCCAATGAGGTACAACGGACTTGGTGCACCTTTACTCTTCTCTCAATTCTGCTTCCAAGCATTTTTTTATTCTAACCCTTAGCACTCGAGTGGCGCTTTATTTAAAACATTGTTTGCATTCTTAGACTTGTCGGTATTTAACCAATTACTAAACATTTAAGTATCGTGTAAGGTATTATATCAATTTCATTTCTACCAAATTTAAAAAGTCATAGAAACTGGAAATATTATGATATTTTAGTCAAAATAGCTCCAAGTACAAAGGGTTAAATTGTTGTTTTTGTAGATTGAAATTTTTACCGATTTTTACTTTAACTAGGCAATTATCAACCCTTTGCACTCCGTTGACCCCGATAACGCGATAATTGAAATATGAACTCTAAATTATTAAAATACAAAACATAAAATTTTCATTCCGTTGAAGATTTATAGGCTTGAACTTGTTTTATATAGCGTAGCTAATTTTGTTTTATGGCAGCGTGACTGATATATAGAGTTGTTAGTGTACTATATGTATGAGTGAATAGTTTGACGAGTTGAAAATAATATAACAGTATTTTGAAATTGCGTTACGAATTCATAAATTATAACCGAAAAGAAAACGGTAACAATTTTTCGTGGTTTTAAAAAGCGGATTAAAAAAAGCTCATCGAGCATGGTAACAATGTTAGACTAAAACTGATCGATAAAACGGGTAACGAGTTAGCCGTAATGTTAGAAAAATGCTTTCCTCTTAATCGCGTGTCTAATTTTCGTGTATAAATACCTGCGGAGGTATGTGACTAATGGCGGCAATCAATAAATGTGTAACGGAACGAGAAAAAGGCGGTAATTAATATTGCCCGGTATTTATCGACGTTCAAGGCACCGGTTTCAAAAAATCGTGTGCCACGGAAAATTGCGTTTCGTTATTTCCGAATGAATTATGGGGTATAAATTTTCGCCGGTTTCTGCAACCTACCGCATGGGTATTACGTTAGAATATATAACAAGTTCGTTTCTCTCGCAAGGTGCACTTTACGATATACCGTAGCATTGGCGCCGGACTGGGCGCAGATTTATCAGAAAAGGAATGTTAACTCATAACGACTTTCGAGGCAGCGACAGTCCGCTTTGGAAGAAGCGAACGTATCTCGGAGTTTCTGGCCCCGGTGATTTAGAACCGGCCGATTAATTCATCCTCGCATTTCTTTGCCGATTCAATTTCTCCGAAACTTTCGGCGCGAGCTTTTAGCAGTGATTACCCTCGTGTCTCTCTCTTCAGAAAATTGCTACATCCCAACACACAAAGATTAGCAATAATTTTTATTTAATTTTTTATTTAATAATTTTTTTTAATTAGCCATATTAAATTTTATATATCAGCTCACAAATATGGCTAATTGTTGTAAATGATCGAACCTTTGCGCCGCGAATAAAAATTTGTAATACCCTGAAGATAAATTACGATCGATAACCAATTAATTAATTATTAGCAATAATAATGTGAACGTGAAAATTGCAATTACTATTACGGTGGACTTCAAAGTGCTTGCACCTTGAATGATTGAAACTAAGATGTTGAAACTTGTCAAGTTGTTCTTTCTCGTCAAAAGCATTGTGGACGTCCAACATGTGCGAGCATGGACGAGTAAAACATTCATATTCATGGAACTATTGTTCGTCCATCGAGCGTCTAGAGCATCAAGTTTTAACATTCAAGTCGAAGGCTGCGCATGATGGCGGTATGCTATAGCAGTGTCGTCAACCAGGGGAATTGAGGGGAATACAGTAACCCTCTCTTCGTCATTACTAGATTAATTACGTGACAGTGTGGCGACGATAATTTTCAAGTCCACGTGTCTTTTTAACCCTTTGCATTATTAAATATATCAGTATGTTTGTAAATATTGTAAATAGGGTAAACTGTACTATTGTTAACACTGCAGTAGTTATTGGCACTTTTAATATGAACGACATATATTAACCCTTTTGTCTTTCTTTAGACAATTATTTGTCTTTTAATTGAAAGCTCGAATGAAAGGGAAAATGAGATATAAACTGTTTCAATATTAAGTAATAAATTTAAAATTGAAGTAAAAATGCTTAATTTTTTTTAAGGGACGATAAGACCCTGTAGAATTTTATAATTAATTAATTTTAATAATATTATTAAAATTTATTTTATTAATTTTCCACGTGTCTTTTCAATATTTCGAATCTACAAAAAAGTCTGGATTTATTTCGAGGACCCTATACGAAGTGTCCCATCGCGTAGATGGTGGGGCGTGCTTGGGACAAGTTGAAACGGTGTGTGTCCCGGCCTCCGTACATTGTACCATAAACGACGTGCGGTTAGAAAGCAAGGTTCAGAATTCGCAATCACGTTGACGTGATACGGTTCTTTTTTCGCTCGACGAAAATAGACGAGAGAATTCCTATCGGTGTCGCGGCGATACGCGATGCACGATCATAACGCGCATACCGTGCACTATGGCGATACGCGTGTTGCACGCGAATAACGCGCGAAAAGAAGAAAAAATATGAAGGTCGTACGGTGGAATTCCAACGGTGCAATGACACTCCCGCGAGAGACCGAGGCGAGGATCAATAGCTTTGTTTTGAAAGCTGCTGGCTCGCCGCGTGCCGCGACCAAAGAACTACAAACCCGCTGACAATCTTCGGCTTCAGCCAGCTTGTTAGCCCGAGTTTATGTTCCTACCGGAACAATACACCCTTACCCAGTTCCGTACCAAAAATGCCATTTCGCCGTTTCGACGATGCTTTACGCAGCCGACACCAGACTGCTCGGAAAAAGTTCTGATCGATCGTTTCAATATATAATTTTAACCCTGCATAGAAAACATTTAATATCTTAACCCTTTGTAATATTTTAAGTAGAAAATTAAACACTTCTTCCGACCTAGAATAATTCCATTATATACAATTTCTTTTCATTTTTGGATATGAAATTGATCTAATACCTTATACAATGCTTAAACGTGTAGTAACCGATTAGGTAGCAACCTATTTAATAATCTAAACAATAATGTGAATAATGGTACTGCAATTTTTAGTTGTAGTCTCTTTTTTAAATTGCTGAAGCATTTCTTTCCATAAAAAAAATCCAATGCATTTTTCAATTGCAGTTTTTTTATTTAAGAAAAATTGCTGGAGATAGAATTTCTTTCCATAAAAATTTCATGGGAGCAGATGTCCTAAACGAAGCACCCAAGTATTTTTCCAGAAACAGAAGACAACTGTTTGCTTTGATCTCTGGTTGAAATCACTGTGTGAACGGTACGTGTAACTACGTTGGCTACCACGTGTGTCCGATTACCGGGACAACGAGTTCGAGTGAATCTGCCACGCGAAACGTTCGCCGGACCCCTGCGCGGAAGGCGTCGTCGATCATCGAACGTCCATGTCAATATAATACAAACAATACAGAGAACGGATTAATTCGCGATAGGAATCGTAAATGTCCGGCAGTATAATAAAATAATAAAAGTTCACGGGTCATTAAGAAGCAAGAATAATACTAGCCGATCGAGATAACGATCGAGGCATAATTCACGCGGCCACACTACCGTATGGAACTTTTATGACTTATGATTATCATACCGCGATAATATCGCTGGCATCCGACGCGGCGCCTATTTTTATCGCGATAATTAATACGGCTCCCTTTTCTTTCAATGCGGACATGCATCGCAAGTCTCGGTTAACATCGGCGCGCAGTGCCGCGTGGCGATAAGCCATGGGAAACTGGCATAAAAAGTGTAACGTACGCGACGTGTTAAATTGCAAATTGTATTTACATTACGGTAATCGTAACCGATCTTGGGATCTACTCGCTCTGCCGTTCCTGGTGAATACTCTTTTTCTACTGGCGTACTTTGAATGCTTCTAACGTAGTGATGAGCAAATACTCTGTCTTGCAAGCTTATAGTTCATAATGTAGTAAAGTTTTTTCTATAACTTTTTTCTATATTGTCGTCTTGCTCTTCTAATACATTTACATTTATTATAAAGCGGAAAATAAAATATATCTTTTATCAATATGAATAAACATTAAATGCTGTTCGTTGGGAATCGCATCACTTGAGAATGCTTGGACCGATATGTTTAATTTTTTAAAAAAATGTTATCTCTTCGCTACTGATGCAGGGTTTATATTTATATTTTATATTTGATTTATTTATATTTGTTTATGAAGCATTTCTTTCCATAAAAATTCCATGGGAGCAGATGCTTTCCTAAACTATAATACTATTATATATGCTTTCATAAACTATAATACTATTTTACCATTTTTATATTTGTTTATATTTAACAGATGGCCTCGTGTATCTCTTCGCTACTGATGCGGGGTTCTTTACTGAAATTTGGACAGGAGAAAATCTATCTAGTCAGCTAATCTTTAAATATACACGCGTTATTTTCAATAAAAAAAAATTTTATATTTTCCCCACTTGTTACCGCGTCCTAACCCCTTAATGGTTAAAGGGTGTTCGATGAATCGAGTCACTGTATCGAAGCGCCATCATATCGTCCCGCGCGATTGCCAGGATCAGAGAGAAGTGCCGGAGGTTGGCCAAATGCCGTAATTATGGGTGCGCCATCGGACGTAGGAAACGCACGGGCACCCCGAACGAACACGGCAGAAACGGGATGGCTCGCTTCCTTTAAATAAGATGCCTTTATCGACGGGAATCGCGTGGGAGCCTGCGCCGCGTATTTGGACTCTGGTAGGCAGACATTACGTATCGTGTTTATGCTCGGCCAGTGTGTGGGGCAGAAGCATGCAGAGATAGGGAGAACAAGTGGGAGTATTTGAGAGAGCGACTGTAAAACAGACAACGGTAGTGAACGCGTGTTTCCACGGGTGGGGATACGAAGGGGAGGAGCGGGCAAGGGAGCCGAGGGGAAGATTAGATAGAGGCTGTAGGTAAAAAGACTTGGAGAATTAAGCCGCGCGCACGTAACGACAACCTCATATGCTTATGCGTGCTAATTGCCGCGGTTATTTTACCGTACATTCCACATTTTCCGCGATCGCGCGCTCGCACGCCGGCCACTCGTGTCGCATACTCCGACGGGAAAAGAAAACTAAAGAAAAGGAAAGTTTGTTCAGGAATTTCTCAACCCTTGGAATCCTAAGCGAGTCGACAAGTTGGAGGAAGATGTTTATCTGGGAGAAGTTCGTAGGTTTTTAACCCTCTGCAAAGGGTGGATCAGAATCACCACCGAAAGTTAGTGTATCTAATATTCACATAGACGTTTCGCTCTTTATTTATACCCTTTTCAAAAAAATAATGATTACGTCTGTGAATGATTAAAACGTCGAAATTAATATATTGCAAAATTGCTTTTAATTAAAGCGATCGAGCCTGGTGCGCCAAAAACATCAACTTTGTTTAAACATACGATCGACAAATAAAAAAAAAGTTATTCACAGTATTTTTTTTTAAATAGAATAATTACAAAAAAACGAAATACATCACATACAAAACAGAATATGAAAATTACAAAATATTTAGAATATTAAATATGTTGGTTTCCTAGGTAATTTGAATTAAATTTGTTTTTGGAAGTTTTGTGTGTTCTTCGATCGATCTAAAATCTTGCATAGATTATTAAGATCCACCCTAGTACAGATTCCACGCGGTTACAACGCCGCCGTTGTTATTTCATCGCGGTAGCTTCCACGGTGTTGCAAAACGAGATGACTAATTATGGAGGCAGCGAAGAATTCGTCGACGAAAAGAGAATCTGATATTGGCGAGTCGGATCGATCAAGCGAGTCTCGGTTGCACGGGCGGACAATTAAAAAATTTTCCAACGAGTCGCGGCCGTTTACGCGCAGCGGGTTTATCGCGCTGAATCCAAGTGGAACGATCGCCGAGTTTTACGGCATTTATGCAGAGCCGATTGGCGCCGCGTTCTATCGGGCGCCGATTGAAACACTCGAGAGCCGTTCGATACAGAGGAGGCGTGAGAGTGAACTTCTCGGAAGAGCGTACAAACTTTGACAGATGGCCTCGTGTATCTCTTCGCTACTGATGCTTCCAGGAACGAACGATTGGCTCCAACTTCGCCAACCTTATCCGATCGCTCATTTCGCTGGATGCAAAAGGAGCCAGAGACATTTGTAGACTACCACTTTCTTCGCGAAATTCGGGGACACAGCGCAAAACATTTTTAACGCTAGAACTACCGTTCGCTAAAAGCGATTAGAATGTTTTCATCGTTATACAGCAATAGCAATTTGAATCGTGGAGCAACTCGTTCTCAGTAATGATCTAATAATTTTGTTTAGGATTGTAATGTAAAGTATGAGTCATAACCCCTCGCCGTGGTTTCACACTGGCGATGAAAATATTAAACAAAGTCTAACAAATAGTATGAACTATTAATTATTAAATTATTATTATTAATTCTTTTTATTACTTTAATTAATTATTACTAGAACTAAGTATGAACGTTACGCTTTTCTTTTTAAGAAAAAGTATTCTCTTCTCAATTAAGTAAAAAGATGGTTAATATATCGTAAGGTATAATTCATGCTGAAAGGGGTTAACTGAAAGACTATTCTTTTTGCAATAGTTTTAAATATTAAATTTCCATGAAATGCTCAACTTCCATTCCGTTTACTCGTTACTGTAAACGGAGAGAATTCTCTTCTCGAATAAGTGGAAAGATTAATTAGAAGATTCACCGGAACTAACGAATTATCGACGAATCTCCAGGAAAGAGAACGCGAACGGTATTCCGTAAAATGGAAGATTTACGCGTCGAGCGATCGCTCTGGATCGCAACAGAGAGGTTCGGAAAATGCGACGTGGCTCGCAACCGGCTGCAACTTTTTCGCGTTTATCCGGGCGGAGGAGCGAGTACCGATCTCGTGGCGATATACAGTTGACGAAGAGCACTTGTGGATCTATTTTCGCTCGATCGAAAGATTGAGGCCGTCGACCTAAACGGATCTCTCGAAGCGAGGAGAGCAAGAGAGAAAGTCGGTAGCTGTTGGAACAAACTCTAGGCGAGTTTGTTCCAACGGAGAGAGACCATTCCTCGCGGGACGAAGAGAGATACTAGAACGGAAGAGAGAACGAGAGAGGAAGCACGAGTGAGAAAGAGAACAGAAGAAGTGAAGAAGCACGAGACGAAAGATTCAGAGAGGGAGAAGAGGGTAGATAGAAGCGTGAAGGGAGAGAAGAAATAAAGGATGAAAGATCAAAGGGTAGGCTTCAAGAAAATCGAGATGTTTATCATTTATTTCAGCATATTCGGTGTCTCACTTAACCCTTGCTATCCGGAACTATTTTAACTCGATGATCAAGTTATAAAAATCATAAATAATATATATATATAATTTTTAAGAATTATTTTTACAATTATTTATTTATCGTATTTTATTATTTCTCCTTCATTAAATTAATTTATATAAAATTGATTTATCTCATAAATAATTTAATGAAGAAGAAATAATAAAATATGAAAAATAAATAATTATAAAAATTGATAAATGGGTGTATTAATTATACCTAGAATAATACCGTTCTATATGATGTTAAAAATTTTATGGATGTGAAATAGATGTTATTCGATATCGAAATAGATATTAATCGATTTCAGCCATACTCGATCAATATTCTCGTCGATCAGAGTGGAACGGCGTTAGCAAGCAAAAGCAACGGGGACACGACGCGCGACGTCGTCGCTACGACCGCAACCGACGACCGGCGACGAGCAATCAATCCTTCATTTTATTAAGAAGCTTATTCGCGCCGCGATTTCATTCCGGCTGAAGTGGGCTGATCCAATTCGATTTCATGGCGCCCTCGCTTTGCATGCCACCGCTCTTTTCCATTGACGAGCAGCTCGCGCACTGTTGACCGCCGCATTCCCCGATCTATTCGAATGAAACCGATTTTTGCCACGCTTCTATTAGCTCGCTTTCTTGTTTGTTTGTCTGTCTGTTCGGTGGGAAATTTAGCAATTGATTTTAAACTAACTTCCTGATGAGCTAGACACTTCAAATTGGATACATGGCTCAACAAATATATTTTTTTTAATCTATCCGTTTCGGAGAAATAACAATTAAATATTTACTGAAATTTAATACATGTCTCTGTTATAATTTCATAACCTTGTAAAAATGTTAAAAATCCATTGCAATATTTCACATACACAAGACTAAAAAAAGCAAAAAATAATTATGTAAATAAAAATAAATTTTTAAAAAATACCACGTTTTTAAAAACGGATGCGACAGTGGGAACAAATTTGTTCATAAACATCGTAGACTTTCACGCGCTCCGAAACATTAAATCGGCGTCTCATCATGCGATTTTGTCGGGCTTGTGTTTAGCTTGTTAGCACCTTAATTGAGAAGGTTACGGGTGAAAGCGGGAGCAGCTGACAGCCATTAGACGAGGATTTTCATAGGAAATCTATAATTATCGAAATAACGAACGGCCGACTCGACGATTTGCGGAATTAGATGAATCACGGGAACGGCGGACGCCAGAAATGATAGAGCGCGCGCGCGAGAGAGATCCGCGGGGACTAATTGCGGCCGTTTTAACTTCCAGTTATTTCCACGTTTAACGATCTACTAATTTTTTCTCCGCCTGTCTGGAAGGGTATTGTTCGCGTGTTTCGCAACGTCGCCGATCGGGGAAAACCGAGGCAGACTGAAGACGCAACCAACACTTTCATTTCGTAATTAAGAAAACTCCTTTCGAACAAAGCAAATAGTCTGAATGGAAAAAAACAGACAAGAAAGCGAGGTAATAAAAACGTGGTAAAATCGAGGAAAAACGGCACGTGTTAAACGTTAATTATTAAAATAAAGGCATAACATTCACATTTATTAGTCTTCCTTTAAAAACTTCACGCCGATCAGTTAAAATACAGAAAGAAGTTAAACGTGTCCTAAAATATTTGTGTATCTCTAATAACCACATTCTATTTTGTAATTATTACATTCTGTTTTGTATGTGGTGTATTTTTTAAATTATATTGAAATAAATCAAAAAAATGTGAAAACTAGACTCGTGTAAATGGAACTGTTTGCCATCATTTTGGTCCGGAGTGTATGAGGGTTAATGAAACCCTCCCTCGAACCGGAACAACATTCCCCTAATCGGTAGCTGCGACCTAGCGCAACGAAGAACCGCTTGCCACCCCTACAATTATCCACAGCTCGCTGAAGCATCGTTCATTCAACGATTACATTTTCCCCAGCCGGCTGTGGTGAATGAATCACGCCTTATTATCATGGTACCTGACAAAGCAAATTGAACAGAAGCCAAAGGGAAAGGCGGGACAAGGGTGAGACTGAGTGGAGCGATTTGCAGCGGTTGCAAAGAGAGAGAGCGAGAGAGAGGAAACTAGATAGGGTGGCTGACAGAAGGAAACCATGTGGAAAAAGGGGGATCGCGGTAGCAAAAGAGTGAGTAAGAGAGACTGAACCGCTGGGAGAACGAGGGAGAGGCGAATCGGCCGAGTGACGATTTTCCTAACGAAGGGATGAGGGTGTCCCGGATCGGGGATCTCGCGCGGAGGAAAAGAGCGGACACGAGCAACCTGTTGCGCTACAATGTCGGGATATCTGTCTCTATTCAACGGTTTCACGCTGTGCAACACGTTGCGATCCGCCTCTGCCCCCACCCCCGAACAGCAACCGCGATTCTACTTCCGTTTAGCAGAGTTTCTGCGAAATATTATGCCGCGACTTACATCAGATAATCCCCGAGATTTATCGTCCTGGCAGGACGCGAGAGTTCCATCGCCTTGTACGCGGTTTCTCCGGACCATTTCACCGTAAAATCATCCGAAGACCGAACCACTGCGGGAACGTCATTTATACGGACCCGTCGCGTCGGTGAACGTGCAGTTCGTGTAATCGTTCGCGTAATGGCTGTCCATTAGGGCAGTTCTTAGTTGTAGGGCTTAGAAAATATTTGCGAGATTTTTCTGGACATATAAAGCTAGGGCACAGGGGTGGACGCGTTGATTTCAACCCCCGTACGTTCCTCAGAATGAAAATTCACCCATTGAACCCATAAAATTGTTCATCCTCTTGTATATACATTTCTTAATTTATTTTTTTGTATATTTTGTATTTATTTTGTGTGTATTGTATATTTTATATTGTGCATTATTTATATACTGTGTATTTATATACATGATTTAATTGAATTGTTATCCTAGTCTCTTTTATCCAGCTATTTTTGAAGAGTATATGAGGGTTAATGAAATTCTTTTCAGTGAATCTACAACGAATAAATATAATATAAATATAAATATATATAAATAAAATTACGTTCCGCAAAATGGATTCAAGGCGAGTCACTTTATTCGCATTGTCTTCCGGAAGTACGGAAAAATAGCATTAATTCTGAAACAACCTGAACCATCAAGGGAATAAAATTCTCCAGATTAATGGTCTGCTTGTCATTAAATCTTGCAGTTCGGTCAGCAAAAGGTGCCGGCAATTGCCAGTAATAGCGTCTCATTTATAAACACGCTATATCGTTTTCCGTGGGGAGTGCGCGTGTGTACGTGCGCAAATACCCGAGGAGAAACGATCTCTGCTAGCAGGAATATTTGGCGGAGGCCAGAATTCCGCGCGCATCTCGACGTAAACAGCGTTGTAAATATGCTTAATTAGTAAGCGGGACGTCGCGGTCCTTTTAGGAACTGATCCTACGAAAACGAACGGCCGCCAGGAGGCACCGCCGTTCCACGATTTATCGTCGATCGTCTCGCGGTGACGTTTAACGAGATCCTAGCGGGTCGCTCGGTGGAGAGTGATTCATGATTTCCCAGTTACGCAACGGGGGTTTGGAATCGGACACGAATAATGCGTTCTTGTATTCTCGAATCAGTCGGGGCTGTCCCGAGAAAAATTGGATCCACTGTACCAGAACGTACACTCCGGAAAGAAAGGGGTAATTGTTTACATTAGGGGATTCCTCACCGATTTTGATGACCTTGCAATATGTTGTCGAGGTCGTCATTCTGAACAACTTTGCTCTATACATGTTAACGCCGTTCGGTTTTAGTTGTCGAGATATTCGCAAAAAACTATTGCTAATTCGCGTTCAGGAATATGAAAAATTCAATACAGTGTTAGCAATAGTTTTTTGCGAATATCTCGACAATTACAACCGAACGGCGGTAACATGTGTAGGAAAAAGTTGTTCAGAATGATGATCTTGACAACATATTGCAAGGTCATCAAAATCGGTGAGGAAGTCTCTAATGTAAATAATTTCACAGGCCAGCTGAAGATTTCGAAGCCATCGAAGACTTTATTTTCGAGATCTCTCTCATTCACTGGTTCGGATGATCGAGGTTCTCCTGTATTCCAAATGAGCAAGAAGTAGGCGCACGATGTTCGTATCTTTCCGCGGTGAAAATGAATAAAAGATGCACCGTTGCTGGAAGAATTTAATCTCCAAGATACACCGACGCGAACTAGAAATAAATCTCGATTGTTCAAATAATCGTTTTGGAAACTGTTTCGAAACGAGTGCAATCGAACGGATGAGAAATAATTTGTATGCAAGTCGATTCTATTTTCGCCGGTCACTCTATCTTCGCTGAAAAGCATCGAGGGAGCATAGCGAGAAGAATATCGGCCACAGGCGCCACTCGCAAGAACGTTCGATTCATATCCCACGATCCGGTGAGAAAATAAATGCAGCTATTTTCGTAGACACCGCGCACGTTAGCCGAGATCGCCAAAAGAGACGAGTACAAGCGAGATTCTCAAACGTGATCGGCCTTTTGATCGGCTTTAATCATGATTTTCAAGGTAACGCCGTCACGCCGCTCGGAATCACAAAGAGGACACCTTTGATCGATTTTATCTCGATAGCAGTTCTCAACAGAGCTTGGCATTTGTTTTTTATCTCTCTCTTGATAGAGAAATCGGGGTTAGCTTGGAACGCCGGTGGATTAGTCTTCGTTCAACTTCCAGCGACGAATCTAGGCTTTATTGGGCTGCAGGGCCCCGGTCAGTCGAAGATTGATGCCGAAAGAATACAGGCATTGAATAATGCAACACTCCTTTAATTTATTACTAGACTGCGGATTTTATGCATTTCAGAGGAAAGTTTTTTGTGGTAACACTGATAAACATACATATGTATCAGTCTAACGCTTCAATTATTCTATGATTCCACGTTTTTCCCTTTTTTTATTAATGTCTTTATTAAAAGACATTAATCAAGCCCCATATATTTTTGTGGTTACGATTCCACGTTGACAGTCCTGACTAGGCGCCATCTGGTCTAGCTAGCTGAACTAAAATTGGCTCTAGATATGGGGAAATTGAAAGCAATCACGGGCTGTCGTTTTTTTACCTTATACGAGCATATTTTGAGCTGCACAAGGGTTCATTTGATAGAGGAATGTTAACTGCACCACGCTGTCAACGTGGAATCGCAACAACAAAAATATATGGGGCTTGATTAATGTCTTTTAATAAAGACATTAATAAAAAAAGGGAAAACGTGGAATCATAGCAAAATTGAAGCGTTAGACTGATAGTTATCACAAAAAAATACCCTAAATACCCTAGAATAGGTATGTCACGTGGTGCCCCTTGTTTCGAATTGTTTCGAAGTTGGCAACCCTATTGTTCCATCGCGAGGATAATCAAATTTCATCGAAAACAAAAACCGACCGTCGAACGCCTCTACAAAGTCGCAGAAATCTCCGATTACCGAGTAAAAAGCGGACAATCTCTCGACCCGGTCTGAGAGCCGGGGTCTCTCGTCGGGCTCCCACGATTTCCGTGAAAACGAAGAATGCTTTCCGTGTGCCGAGCGATCGCCGAGGCTGAATTTCCCATCGGTTCTACTCCAGATCGCTCGAGATCGCAATTTTCCCATCGCGAGAGCCAGTAATCTCGTCGAGCGTTTCTTTCACAGTGACGACACGTCCGCGAGCAAGAGCACCATGAATCGACCCTTTTCTCGCGTGGTTGACCCAAGCGCGATTCCTTTGCCTTGTCTGTTGTCAGCGAGACGGTCACGTTCCGATCGATCGAGTCGCCGCACACTGTTCGCGAGACTATGCTAAAAAGTCCAATTTCCGATGTATGAAATCTTGAAATATTTTTCTCGCGACACGTTACTGATGTGATATAGTTTTTAACACTGTACACACAGTGCCGGATTAAGCCCCGTAGCAGGAGCAAAAAAAAAGCTGGCTTAATCCAGCACTGTGTACACAAGTTTTACTAGATAAATTAATTGATTGCTAACACTAAACTTACCGAGTTCTTAAAACCGATTCAAATGTTGTAGCTTACAAAAATGACACGGCTCTATTTATTAAGAAATTTTGCAATTATGATTGCAATACGTGTTTAGATATTTTAACCCTTCACTGTATGATTTTTTAATTGGGATCAAGAAATAGAAAGAATATATTCTTCCAACTGAAAGAACGTCAGTTTTTGTGTGTTATTTAATGGAAAAATATTTAAAAAAGTTAAGACAACATTTTCAGAAAAATAACCATAATTTAGGATAGTAAGAAAACACATATTTATACATACCGATACATTATGCAGCGAAGGGTTAAATTATGTAAATGCAATCAATCATTGTATAATACAATGTCTACATAAAGATATTGTTTATTATTATAACTTAAAATGATACTGAATGCTTCATTCTTTTACACAGTAATTATCATTCTCATCAGTATACCGACCATTTTGAATTTTGTCTAGCTAGATTGGCGATTCTTAACGCTGTGCGCCGACCGAGAGCACGCGTGCGAGCGCGACAAAGGCCTAGCGCCAAAATAAATCAATAAAATAGCGAGTTGAGTCGGCCGCGTATATGTATTCATACCATACGTGCATGAGCTCGTATGTATGCACGTACACGTACAGTGCGTATCATAAAACACACCGATGCCTTGCAATTTCACTAATTTCGTCTCTCGCGAATATGATCGCCGAATTATGTGACCATTTATCAAATACAAATAATAGTACAGTGTATATACGTATGGATCAAGCAATTATAAATTGGACCTATAATAACTTTGTTCCTTTTGCAAATAGAAAAGAATCTGTAGAGGAAAATTTGATCGTCGAGCAGTACAAGTTTTTACAGAAGTGCATCGGTGCACGAAATGATTGTAAAGTGTAACTGCACCTATCCTTTAACCCCTAGCCTTATCTCAACCAGACAAATTCGTCATCCAGATTTTAATTAATAATGTTCTCAAATTCGTCGAACATTTATACTGCCCCAAATTAAAATCCAATCCGCTGTCTACTTCTCATACAATTTACGTGACCAGAATATCAAACATTCTGAAGTTGAAAATTTGGAAAATTTAGCGCGGGTTTTTACGATTCTGGCGTGGACGAGGACGCAGGTTATGATACGCGCTGTATGCTGGTGTAGCGAAGACACATATAGCGCGGATATACGGGCTGTGGCGGGCCGAGAAGACCGAGCACAGGCACGGTGTAAGGGGAGCCGAACGGGGGGTGGCGGGCAGCGAAGAGGGCAGAGCATAGATCGGGGGGCGAGAGGGGCGGAGACGAGACGAGACGAGACAAGACGAGACAAGACAAAACGAGACGAGAAACGGACGAGCGAGTGAGCGAGCTAGCTAGCGAGCAAGCGAGGTCGAGACACGCGGCAGCTGTCTGGCGCCAGGGTCCCCCTGTTCCCTCAAACAGTCGCGCCGAATGCCACCCACCTTAGCCAACCTATTGTGCCATTCTGAAACCTGCATCCCGGGAGCCGGCTGGCTTTCCCTCTCTTTCCTGCTCGCGCGACCTGTTCGTCCTGATCCAGGACGCCGCACCGTACCGCGCCGAACCTCTTCTTCTTTTTCTTCTCTTCTCTTCATCCTCCTCCTCTGCTTCTTCTACTTCTTCGTCGTCTCGCTCCTCTTTTTTCCCCTCCGCTTATGACAGAGATTTGACGTCATTATTTATTATTAATGCTCTTTGTTTTGCATCGCGATCCACGACGATCTTTCCAGCTTCGTCAGATCGTTTTCTATTTTTCTGATTTATCGACAGATGGCTCGTATCCGAGGTTCTGGCCAACGCGCCCGCGGCGAACCGGTCTCCGTGTTTTCTCGGGAAAACGGATTTTCGGGTGGACGCGAACGGTATGCGCGAGTGACCGGGCTTCTTCGTTATGTTAGTCATGTGGTCTTTTGTTTATGGAATGTTGTTTGAAAGATTGCCAAAGGCCTGAACGAATGCCTCGGGAGATGGGTGATCGTGGCTATGGTCGTCGGTATATCGATTAGAGTTAGGATCGAAAACTCCTTTTGTCTTACGCAACCACGTGTAATCTGCGAGTGTGGAGAAGTGGAAGGGAAGATTTTTAGTTGACGTTTTGAATATTGTGTAAGAAGTATTGTATATTGTATATACGAATATATACGAGAATATACTGGAATGTACAAGAATGTACAAGAATGTACAAGAATGTACAAGAATATCCAAGAATGTACAAGAATATCCAAGAATATCCAAGAATGTACATGAATATGCAAGAATGTACATGAATATGCAAGAATGTACATAAATATGCAAGAACGTACATAAATATGCAAGAACGTATAAAAATATACAAGAATGTACAAGAATGTGCAAGAATGTACAAGAATGTGCAAGAATGTACAAGAATGTACAAGAATATCCAAGAATATACATGAATATGCAAAAACGTACATGAATATGCAAAAACGTACATGAATATGCAAGAACGTATAAAAATATACAAGAATGTACAAGAATGTGCAAGAATGTACAAGAATATGCAAGAACGTACAAGAATGTACAAGAATGTACATTAATATCCAAGAATGTACAAGAATGTACATTAATATCCAAGAATGTACAAGAATATTCAAGAATGTACAAGAATATTCAAGAATGTACAAAAATATTCTAGAATGTAGAAGAATGTGCAAGAATATACTTGAATGTGCAAGAATATACTTGAATGTACAAGAATATATTGTGGAATGTACAAGAATATATTGGAAAGTACAAGAATATTAAAAAATCTACAAGAATATTCAAGAATCTACGAGAACATACTAGAATATACAATTGTATATTATTGTATAAATATACAACATACTGTACGAGATATTAAATCAATCTAAAAAAATTTTAATTTTCTTAACTAAACTCTTGTCAAATTCTTGTTTTGCTTAAAGAATTGTCGACTCAGCGTTAGGACACGAGTAGTTGCATTGTAACTTCCTAACAAGTATCTGCCAATTCGATCTACAAACCACACACAGTAGTATTAATGGCGACTCTAAAAATATCAAATTGCGTTAATATGTACGAAGTTTGCGCTCCACGTGTCTTCAACTTCGAAATGCAACAGTCAATCGATTTAATATCGTGGAATTTCTCGGTGAACTGCAATCGGTTCTTCCTAAGGTACTCTTTGCAAAATTAAAATCAGAGCTTTCCCAATTTCTGTGTGTAACGATCATGAACCTAACGACCGTGAAAGCAGATAATTTCGGAAAGGAGAGACAAATGAACAAAACGGAATTTCAATCCCGTTCTCGACGGTTCGCAACTGTGCTCCACAGTTCATTAAAGAGTGCATTCGTCGCGACTTGCAGCTGGCTTGGGGACTTCTGACGTCGCCAGAGCAGTGGCCTTTGCATTGGCAAAGGCAGATAGGAAAAGTAAAGGTCTTCGACGAACGAGGAAAACTCGCGTCTTCGCGAGATCTCGATTGTTCATCGTCGTGACACGGCCCATTTAGTTTCCGAAATTGATTCGCAAACGTCGGCCGATCGATTCGATCGTCTTCCACATGCACGTTGCACCGGTCAAGGAGAATACATGCGGCGCGCATGACTCGTAAAAAATTTGTGCGTGTCTTCTCGCGCGGCGATAAATTATAATGTATACGGCATTCGTCGCATATGTACAATCGAAGGAGGCGTTAAAAATTATCTCACCGTGCGTCTCGAGTATTGAGCAATTTACAATCGCATCGCGCGCTCTTGGTATTATACGTACTTCGAGTTTCTTTCTCTTTTTTATTTTCCTTAGCGTGCGTCCGCGCGTCGCAAACAGCATTGTTTTGCGATGCAAATGCGTGCGTGCGCCTCTGTTTGACGTAGCTATTAATTTATGACTCGACTCCCCGCGTAATCTTTTCGAGTCGACTCGCCAATTTGTCGAGTCTGATTCGAAGATTACCGCCGAACAATTTTCTCTTCAGGCTGGAACTTTTATCGCCAGTGCTCAGTTAGTCTATGAAAAATGTGCGAGTACGAAGAGCAAACCTCGCTTACGAACGTTTATGTAAATTTAATTTATTATGTTATTTTATATAAGCAACGTAAAAAGTAGTTGAAAGTGTCCGGGTTTTTATGCATGAATTCGTGGTTTTGTAGATAGCAATCCTAGTTGCAGTGTCTTTTGGTCAGCAGTGTAAAATCGAGAACCGATTTTGCAAAAAATTGACGAGTACGAAGAGCACATTTATTTAAATTCACTTAAAGCGTTTGTTATTTTAAATAAGTAACTCAAAAAGTAGTTGAAAGTGTCCGGGTTTTTATGCATGAATTCGTGGTTTTGTAGATAGCAATCCTAGTTGCAGTGTAAAATCGAGAACCGATTTTTAGGGCGGTTGCAACGCGTGGAAGCGGAATGGAGCTGTCGCGGCGAGCGAGTGCACTGCTTTCCTCGTTCTAGTCGCGGCCAAAAGCGTTTCTGGCATTCCACGAACCAACAAGCAAGAAGGAAGAAAGATAGAGAGACGAAGAGAGTGAGGCGAGGGAGCGACAGAGAAAGATGAAGAACGTGAGAGAGGGAGGAAAGGAGAGTGCAAGAGAGAGAGAGAGAAACAGAGTGACGAAAAACGAAGAGATCGCGAATCGCGCGGCTGCGTCATGCGTGAAAACCTGCGTGCGCGTCAGCTCGCTGGAACGCGCGTGACTGAGGAAATTTCTTCGTCTTCGAAGGAACACTTTCGGCCATGTTCGTGCCCCGTATTTAACGCGGCGCATCCACCTTGTCCGGGGCGGCTTTCTTCGCAGGAGATAGACCGTATTTTTAGAACGATGATATTGCTCGGAATTATGCAGCCGCCGCTGCCGCGGGCATTAATTTTTCACCAAGAATCTCGATCTTTGACCTTGCTCTCCTTCGCTCGGCGTAATCAAGATTTTGCATCGCGACGCAAGATCCGCGACGTCGCTGATGCCGGGAGGAAGCGGAGAAATTGGAAGATGACGAAGCTCTCGTCGCGATCGCAGCACTCAAGCATCGAATTTTTCCTCGCTCTTGTTGCCACAGCAAAACTGATTGGTAGGAACAATTTACACGCGTTGAAAGAATAACGGAATTTCGGCAGCATTTCGTTTTGGAAAGCTTACACAGCCATTTTGATATTGTGATATTATTATTGGTTACGGGTTAAAATTGATTTCGAAAGGTTGAATTTGATTTGTCAAAGGGTGAAATTGAAGTGCAAAACCTATAACAATAAAAATAAAACTGGTGATACCTTCAAGTGTGATTAATTTTAAATATCCTTAATGCATTAAAATTGATTTCCGAAAGGTTGAATTTGATTTGCAAAAGGGTTAAATTCAGATGCAAAACCTATAATAAAAAAAGATATGAAAATAAAACTAAAATGTTCCGTAGAAAAATCTTCTTTTTTACAGTATCTTTATATTTGAAAAGAAATGTTGGAGTTACTCCATTTCGATCTCCCGTTCGAGTTTGCAAAGGCTTTCCTCCGAGAGCAAGAGCGAAACTCGTAATACCCACGTTCTGCAGCGAAATTAGAAGCACCGTGAGAGACCGTATTTTGGAATATGGCGAACGGGTTCTGGGTTAAACCGAGGACCCGAGGATCATCAAGCGATAAATTTTTGCGGTGTGTCCCGGTCAGTAATTCTTTAAAGATCTCTCGGAAAGTTCTGGCGGACCTGCAAACCAGTTCAGCCGGGAATCTTTCCGATGGTCTCTCTGTTCTCTTGGACACGGAAGTGAAAAACGCGGCGAAAGACGAAGAGAAGAAATCGCTCGTAGCATCGTTCAAGGTTAACCACGTGGATATAGGCGTAGCCACTGACCAATGGCGTAGCCGGCGGATCGATCTACTCGGGGAACAACCGTTAAGCCTAATGAACGGCATTTACACGGTGTACAGATTCTTTTTTCTTCTCTTGTTTGTGTCTTTCTCTCTTCATTTTCTTTTTTCGCGTCGGTCAACTATTAGCGGGTCCGTCCGCTCTCTGTTTAAACGTCGAATCGGCCGCGATCGCATTAACCGACTGTTTGCATATTCGAAACGGTAAAACGTGCCGGGAGACACGATCCATAAAATCACCGAGTGATTGACACTAATCGTGATTGATCGTAATCATTAACAGTACCGACGAACAGAGACCGTTTCTTATCGGCGATCAATAATCACGCACGAATACACGGGCACCGTCTTTTTTTCGGAACGATGCGTTTAATGACATTAAAGTTTTTGTCTTTGCCGTTTCTTTTTTCCTCCAGCCATTTAGGAGAGAAGCCGTTGGCGAATACTGTTTTGAATTTCGATGGGGGAATTTTTGCACGACGTTCTTGTATCGTCATCCTTTATTCGAAGATGTGTCGCTCACTCGAATATCTTCGACTTCTACCGGAAGCTAACTTCGAGCGAATTGAAGAAACACGTTTCGAGTAATCGTGCTGTTTTTCGAAATATATAGGTTAACCCCTTGCCATATTTTACCACGCTTTTATTAGCTCCATTTATAGTCTGCCTGTCTGTTCGGTACAAATCTTGCAATTGATTTTAAACTAACGCAATAAAGTTGCAATATCACAAAAAATTTTTTTTTAAAAGGCTGCGTTTAGGATTTCAGTCAGATTTGTCACGAAGATTTTAACAAGGTCCAACTAATATGAATGTATGTGTTTATTTTTAGATTGAAACAAAATTTGATTCGTTTGTAATCGGTATTTAACGAAGTGTCGCCAGGTCCCTTTTCTATGCAACCCGCGTTTTCGTTCGCGCGTCGTTACACGTCGTCGGACGACGGTGATAGAAGCGAGAAAGAGTATGTATAACCTTGAAGACATAGTTACCTTCTCCGTTGGTGGTAAGGGAGCCGGGAAGTGGCAGGGGTGTGCTGTTTTTGCACCGACGTTGATCCCCTTCGCTGGGCGCGCGATCTGAAAATAAACGGCAACCCCTTTAGAAGTTTCCCTCGTGAAATGCGCCTCATCTCCTTTCCTCCTTTTCGTTTCTTTCTCCCTGCGGGTAACCCTTCGAGAGAAAATCCACGCCACATTTTTCTGAATGAATCCCAGGACCCGTTAGCCCGGTCTCGGCTTAAAGGGGTAGTCTCGTTTTATCAGGATTCAAAGGGATGTAGCCTTCTTATTTCTCAAAGATAGGGTTCTTCTAGCGCTTTTCTCTACTGAAAACCCCATCTTTGCATTATCGAGAACTGAGAAGGCTCTACCCGAACCCTTGCAAGCCTGGAAACGAACCCTTTAACCGAGTCTTGTCGTGAGTGAAACTCTTCGCGACTCGATTGCTTTTCGTTACTTTTCCAACAGTTTCCACCAGTGTTTCCCAGCTTGGGTCCCACAGGTGTGCAATTCAACAATTTCCTAGTGATTTCTTCCTGAAACGTCTCATTGAACTCTTTAGTACTCGAATATGACTCTCAGGCGCCACTAAAAATTCCTGTCCATTATTGAATATATCGGTATCTAATCATCATTTCACTGTGACTCCCCTAATATGACTACACTGGTGCGAAGTGGGCCAGTGGAGTGGGGAGCGCTTGGAGTGGGGAGCGCTGCACTCGATGACGTAACTACTGAATGTTGCGCGGCGTGGGGCGAAGAGGGGAATATTTAAAAATATTGTCTAAATCCTAAACGCAGTCTTTCTAAAAAAATTCTTTTTGAATATTGTATTGTCATCCAGTTTTGAACTATGTTTAAAATTTCAAGTCTCTAACTAACCGGGAAGTGGTTCAAAATTCGATTTCAAGATTCGACGCATATAACAACAATAACAATGACAACTCGGCAAGCTAATTTCGAAGAATCATTGAAACAGACAGATAATTGTTCCGCAGTGTCGTCGAGGAAAGTGTCGCCGATGATCTCAACGGAAAAGCGTCCGGCAGGTCGGACAACACGAAAAACGGTGCACAAACCCGTGGTCCGCGACGCGTTCACATCAAAACTGTCATTATGGAGCGACAAAACATGGTCGATTATGTATTGCGAAGAACGACTTTACGATTAACCGTGACGCGATCTGCATCGCGAGGCACTGCCAGGCACTCGGCGTGATTAATGGCGCGAGCAATTTGCAAGAATCCGACGATCGAGAATACGACACACCGGAACGATTAATGATTTTCAATAGACGGGAACGGTAAAGGAGCATTTCGATTCGTGACCGTGTGAATCATGGTTCTACTGGAAGCGGACTCCGCCTTCTGAATACAAAGACCGCAAAGCAGGTGACAGAATCGTCTAAAATAATGATTCGCCGGAGGCGGATCATTTATCCTCGAAGCTGTTGGAAAATCCTCGTTTAACATTCGAAACGATCAACTAATTCATCTGTAGGAATGTTATCTGACATCGCGGACAGGCTCCGGTTACTGCACTTGTCTCGCCGGTTCCTAGAAAAAATGAATCTTGCAAACTTGTGTTTTCAACTGATCGAGAGAACAAGGAAAAAACCAGCGGATATCGTACAATATGATTCATGGATACTTGGTGAAGATGCTCTTAAAATTTCAGGTCAATTGGTCAACTAGAACTCAAGCAATAATAACTACAATGAACCTAGAACCATAATCTGCTCGAAGAATAGTATCCGATCAAAGCTTTATTTTTAATTTAATTAATAATCATATTGATTGTTCCTCTCTACTTGCGAAAATCAATTTTTATGTACCAGAACATGAACTGAGAAATCTACTTATGGATTAATTAATTAATCCAATGAATCCAATGAATTGATTTTTTATTGTATCTTTGCAAAATTTTAAAATGTAACCACACAGGATTACATGATAATACCTATCGATTATACCTGTATTATATTATTATATTTTATTTTTTTTCTTTTTGTGCATGACTGTTCTTTCTTATTAGACGAGTAGTCTTGTATCTTTCTCTTTTTGTGTAAACACTTATGTAAAAGGGCTTCAGCCCGTTTGTAATAATAAATAAATAAATAACACTTTCGACAAGTGTATTATTTTCGGTGTACAATTTTGTTGGCCTGATACCGGTATCAAGATTATATCAATCTGAAGTCGCGTGCGATATGATACCGGTATACTTTTTTCTAATTTGTATACCGGCATCAAGTCCTCACCAATAACATAGCTTCAATTCCAACCACCAAACTGGTTTTTCGTTGATTTTCCCAGCGTTCCCGAACAAATTGTCGATCGTTTTAAATAAATTGCTTCGCTCTTCTCTAATTATTATGATCGCAGAATCGACGGCGAGCGTGTGCGTCGAGCCAGCTCTTGTAATCTATCAACGAATTTCTGTGAACCACCTTCGATCCCGCTTCGATCTTCCGGCGGCTCTGTCTAGACATCAAACTTCCCGCTGTACACGGCGCCGCGACCCTAATTTCATCTTTTTTAGTCGATAATGCCGGTTCGTAAAAAAGAATTGGATCGCACACGTGGATCCGCGCGACAACGATGCCGGCGAATTTTCTACTCGTCGTGTACCCGGGCGTCGGCACAGAAAAGATCGTTATAACATTATCGGGAACGGGTTTTAATACCGCATAATTCTATATCAGCGGAATGAACCAGATCACGCGACTAGTTTTTGCGCTCGGTTGAAAAATGAAAGCAACACGGGCGAAAGAGAGAGAAACGAAATGTGCGGTGGTCGATTAGCAGCGGCTAAGATACCCAGGAGCGGCGTTTTCGAGCAGGTCTGATTCCTGTCTCAAGGATCGCCGGTGAACTAATCGTTTTAGGGCACGTCGAGCATGGAAGGCGGGATTCATTGACTAAAAGAGAAGATGACGTCAGAGGACAACAAGTCGGACGGAACGGGGGTCGCATTCTTTCTGAATTCCAGCGGCTCGTTCCAATGGGAGAGGAGCATTTCCTGCTGCTAAACCGAACACCGCTAAAAGGCGGGCAACAGTAGCAAAAGGAGAAACGCTGCCATGAGATCCGACGGTCTCGTCAAGTATTTTTAGGAGGGATTTCATGGAAGTGTCCGCGCGGTCCCAATGCGAGTCCGAACCACGAAATAGACTTATAGCTAATCCTTTCACGATGAATTCCAACCGAACCTTCTTTTCTGATTATTTCTTATTTCAATTTTTTTCTTGTCTTCTAACTTCGCGGAATTTCTCTTCCCATGCGCTGACAGGCGACACTGTACAACAGGAGAGAGAGAGAACCGCGGTTAAATATTTGTACACGTAGTAAATTAATTGATCTAATTTCTCAGGAAAGTTCGAATCGTGTAGTCCGACATTGAAAAAGTTATCGTTCTTTCGAGAGCGTCCGAATATTAATGAGTAGGCGCCGTATGTAGATTTGTAACTGAGAAAGGGAAATACGTCTCGTGTCCTATCATTCTGTGCCACTTGAGGTCCGCAATGTTTACGTCTGTCTTCATAATATTTCTTAGAAACGGATGCCGCGCATTATCTTCCGTACATACATTTGCAGCCGTCGGACACATAACTGCGGGCACATATTTGAAATCAGAATAACTTTTTTAGAAATGCACCAGTCTTAACCCTTTCCCTATGAGTTTTTAGGTAGATATAACATTGGTATAATACCTCATACAATACTTAAATGTTTAGTAATTGGCTAGATACCGACATATCTAATAATATAAACAATATTTTCAACAATAGGACAGAAATTTTTAGTGACGCCTCAGAGATATATTAATTATGTACATGTTGAAAAATTCATCGAAATTGGTTAATTGCTGTACGAGTTACTAACGATTAAAAAATTAGTTCATCTTCTAGAGAAGATAATAAACGATATGTATGTAAAATTCCAGTTCCATTGAAACAATAGAAGATTAAAAATCGTCCTTTACGCCCCGTTAGACCACTGGGACTTTCGAATCGGTCGATTGCGACGAAGAATCCTAGGATTCTGCTTGGTGTCCGGTCGTTTGGCTTCAGGACCAGACTCGGCACATCGGTTTCTGTTAATCCGGAAACCGTGTAGGGGCTTTCGGTATGGTCGCAGCGCAATCGGGCCGGTGAAGGAGGCAGCGGAATGCGAGGCAGCCACTCCCGCCTATCGGCGAGCCTCGAGTTGGCCGAGTAGCGCCAACGGAGAGACCGAAAGAGGAGTGAGGCCGGTGAACAGGAACGACCGAGATGGACGTACCGTAAAAGAAAGAAGACGGTTGCGAGACGGAGACAGTGCAAGAGTGCGTGCTTTCGAGTTCGTTCGTTTGGTCGAACCAGGCGAGACGTTCGTCGACGAGCGAGGGAAAAGGGAGGTTGAGCAGAGTACGCGAATAAGGAAGAGGGAAAATTACGGAGAGTACGCAGGAAGGAGAACGATAGAATATACGATAGGGAAAACACGATCTAAAAAAGGATCATGATCTAAAGCTCAATAAGAGCAATATAACTTGAAGTAAAACGAAAAATATGGAAGATAATCATGGTAATACTCGATTACTAATCGTTCAAGTATTGTACAAGTTATCAGATCAATTTCATATTCGTAAAGCGAAAAGAAATTCTATAGAAAATGGCTCTGAGTGCAAAGGGCTAATTGTCGACTCTCCGAGATGATCAATTCGTAAACGGGTTCCAACCAGCAGATTCGAGATGCAAAAAAAAGATATCGTACGCGAGCATAAGAGGCGGGAAGTTAGAAATATGCGAAGGAGAAAGAGGGAAAAGTGTGGAACGCCGAGAGCAGGGAAGGAAGAGAGTACTCGATGCAGTGAGAAGGTGGAAGAGGGGAGAGATGAAAGCGGACGAAAGAGTGAGTTTAAGAATGAATAAAGAAACAGGCAAAGAGCACGGCGAGAGATAGGAAGGGAGCGTGCAAGAGAAAGAGAAGGGTGAGGGGAAGGAGGAGAGGAAAAGGGTGAGAGGGAGAGAAGCGTATCAAGGACGGCGAAACGAGCAGAGAAGCATAAAACCGAGGCGACAGGCGCCTACCACGTTCGCTTGTGTACCGGAGCCTCGTATTACTGGTACCGGGGGCCCCTCCCTTCGGCTGGCGCTTGGCGCCCTGTGCGTACTTGCCCTTAACCGCGTCTCAACTCCTGACGCGTTGCTTCTACACTCTACGACTCTTCCCTTCTCTCAAGGTTGCACACGTTTCGGTCGCTGACACGTGACCTGGAACACGCTCCGGCCCGACACGCTACACAATATGCAAGCAACTTCGCGCATAGCTCCATTTTTATCCGAAAACTTGACAAAAATAAATTAAATTAAATCTCGATCGAAAATTTAATATAAAATAAATTTGTGATTTTGACGCAAGGTTCGATCATTAAAGACAGCAACAAGTTTGCGAATTAATTTAACTCAACGTTTCGATCCCTGTATGGATCCTTCTCAAGAGATACATTTTTGCATTTGAAAAATTAATAAAAATAGAAACAAAAATTAAGAACACTTACTTGCTATGGCAAAATAATTAGAAAAAAATAAATGACAAAAATGTCGTGCGAAAAGATCTACTTATGAAACTGAAAACTTAATTTACAAAGAGAGAAAAATCGAGAAAGACAATGGAATTTGCATAGAAATGCAATTGTTAAATTTTGTAAACCTCACATTGATCTTAACTTAAATCAGCTTCAGAAGATGATGAACATTACTAAAATATGTATTACAAGAAATTCTCTAATTGTTTACGTGCAATTACCGTATATGTTTCAAGGAATAAATTGAGAAACTTTTGACGGTTCCAAATGTATAATAGGCTAGTTTCAACGACTATGTTAAGAGTTAAGGTTATAAACTAACGCATCTTAAGACCATGAATATGTCTGGCTCCACGGTAGAATGCGCCGCAGTGAAGACCAGTCATACAATGAGGATTTAGATTTAGCCACCCCAACAGTAAATCTGACGAAACAACAACGGCGATATTGTAACAGCGACGACTGTGCACAGTGTTTAGTACTCTCTTAAATTAGCAAAGTTTGGAATTCGTCTGTGAAATTCAAGTGTTGCAGGCTAGTAATTTCTCTTCGCGGAATTACTCGAGCACCGTTCAACAAACTGTATTATAATAATTTGCTTTATTCCAGCCTTACAGCTAAGAAATGTCACTTGGTTTACATTAACCTATACAAAGCTGTAACATATTATTAAACATTAAACTATTAATTCCATACTTATTGCTTTCCTCTCCAATCTCTAACTTTTGCATTTTTTGCTTTGACATTTCCTTTGGTTTATTTATAGAAAAGTGCATCAAAGAATACGCGAAGTGTTTGCATCTTAATGTTTTATGATATAGAAAAAAAATTAAAATTGAACTGAACGCGGTGCTAAGTAGATGATTCAATTCGAATCCAAGAACCAACAAAATGTCATCGACGTGACGTTCCTCGGTCGGAATAATACGGTGATTCAGGACGGGTTGAATCGAGAGCGGGAAGCTTAAAAACGCAGCCGGCGTAACGCAATACGAACGAGATTTGTCCTCGTGCGTTCGAAAGGGACTGCGCGCGGACCGTTGTGCCATGTCCTTCGTCGTATTCGTTGAAATTTGCGCAATCGCCGGTGGAGCTCTGTCGCGGGCAGCGTGCACACAGCACGTGCGGAAATAAATTGTATCGCCGCAGAAATTCTTCGTCCGCGCCTCGTCTCTTGTCCCTTTCCTTTTTTCACGAAACTGTTCGTAGACTCGAGCCTGGCCAATACCAGGCCCGACCGCTTTGCAATGGTAAAGAACCCATAACGGGAGATTCTCGAGTAACCGCTCGGAAAAACTCATTCATTTTTATAAATTAATTTATAAAAGTAATATAAATTAATTTATAAAAGTAATTTATAAATATTATTTTTATAAAAGACACGTCTGTGCTAATATTAATTTCTCAGTGACAATGGTGTTCCAAAAGTGTAGTTCCTTGACAGGGGTAATTTAAAGATCATTTAAAAATGATGACCTTTGCTGTAATTCAACTAGTAGGACTCGTGATGAAGATCTTAAATAAAATCCAACAAATGTGAACATTTGTGTCTTTCTTTTTAAAATCCTAATGAATTAATAAATTTCATATTCAGCAAATTTTAAAAGTCGTAGAGAACGGTTTAATTTTTAAGTTAAAGTAGCTCCGAATACAAAGGGTTAATTTTAATAAACTTATTTTTTAAAAAACCGTTATATCCAGGTAGATTCTAACGCCACCGACTATTTAATCATCTGCTTAGTGATCTTTGCTTCTCTAACGAATAAAAAAACGAACGGACACTTGACCTTTTATACAGTTGTGTAATTAACGATAAATACATGTTCGACGCCGCATAACTGAATGAAAGTGATAAACTGGAAAGAATTCGTAGGTACGAACGTTGAATGTCGGAGTCCGTTATAAAAATATGCGTCCTACATTTGGTAATGCTGAAAACATTAATTCACGAATAGGCGGATGAAAAGGTTGCGAAGCTCCTACAAGAATTTTCATTCTTCATTTTCTGAACGCGTCGGCCATTCGCCTTGTTAATTGGTCATCATCGGTTCGTAAGTGCGCCGGTTCACAAAGTGGTGGTTCAAGTTTCATGAATGAAAAAATTTCTCCTATTTCCCGGGTGAATGCAACAAGTGGCGATGCACGGTCTTTTATCTCCTCTGCTCCATCGCGGTGGCCCAGTTTCTTCTTCAAACATAAATCTACGCGGCTGCGTCTGCTGGATCGTGAGAGACGAACTCTCCTAATGAATTTCTTCCTTCTAGGAACCACTTTTGCCCCCCAATTGCAGCGTTTTGCACGAAACAATTGATGCAAAATAAAAGAAACCAAATGAAAATTGATTTCTTCCTTCACTGATTTTGATACGTTCATGATAATTAGTAGACTGAGGATTTTTATGCATTTGTGTCTTGTAAAAATATTTATAAAATACTGCAGTATCAAATTCGACAGAATTTAATGCAATTTTTATTCATTTTGAATCTACAAATGTTGTTACCAATAGGAATACCATTTTTTAAAAATTTGATTGCAAAAATTGAATATTGCATAAACATTCGCAGGCTACTAATTTTTGAAAGTATTTGGAATTCAATAAAAAAATAAGCAGAGGGTACTAAGAAACCGATCTGCACGATGGAGATAATTTACTTGACTGCATCGGAGTTATTATGCAACCAGCGAATGAAACATCGAACTTGTCTACGAATGAATACATTCATTTTCTTGCTCGAGTAATTTTTACCACTGGCAGCTTAAGATACATATGATCCAAACGGCACGAGTCATTGGTGCACAGTGAACATACGATGGATCTATCGATATCCGAAGGATCTCCAGCCGAGCTCTCAACAGTGCCGAGAACCAGTTTAGAATGAGTCATAAAAAGAGAAAAGAATGGGACGACTGGGAGTAGTCAGTCAAAATCAGCCAGAGGAAACCGAGCCTTGAAAAGGATCCATTAAAATATCAGAAACTGCAACTCCATTCCTCTCGTAACAATAAATAACGAAGAATATGTAACAGCGACTCCCATTAATATATCGGGCGCTCTCAAAGAAACGATAACTGCAATTATATTGGACTATATGATTAGAACTTTTTTGCGAAGTTATAGGAATTAGTTTACTACGTGTTGTGACGAGACTGATTACCAAACTTATTTGTTGAAGAAATCTTTCATTTCTGTCGAATCATCGAATTCTGATAATTAAAAGTACTTCGATAAATATGCATTCGTGGAAATGAAACCTATGTAGAGCTAATTAAACTTTCTAACTATTCACCAGACCCACACACGTAAATTAAGGCGCAGGCTTAGCATTCTCACGATGCACAATAAGACCGATCGACTTCCATCAAAGCGGATCAATGTTTATCAGCGGGTCGACGTTGACCACGGAAACGGCGATACCCTGAAACCTATCTCCATATGGTTCGTCGCAATCAGTAAGATCGACTTACAACATGTCCGTTGGAGTTCTACGATGATCCATTCTAAGATGATACGTTGAAAGCGAGTTCGTGACTGCCGAAAAAATAATCTGTCGAGCGTAAATCTAAAAAATGCATTCTTCTAATATTTTTGCGCCAATCGAACGACTATTTCAAGAGTTTCACTCACAGACGCATCAACTTATCTTCGGGGAGAGGTTATACTACTTGATAACAGTGGTAATACTAATGCAAATAGATAGACGAATAAATGCACTCACCTTCGGATCTCAGTCTGTCGGCAATAAGGCAGTATGGGGGTGGCGGCGACTCTGAAACAAGATATAGAAACATAAATCAGCAATGTTCTTCCAGATTCCATTTATTTCCAATGAATGCCACATCAATTTCATTTTTTAACCATTTTTGAACGTCACTGTCGAAGAATTTATAAAATTTGACCATTGACAAAATTGAACCAAATGAGACTTTTTACATTGTACTAGGTAACGTGCAAAAAAAATTGTTTAAGATCACTATAAACGAATAAAATCAAATAAAAACTCAAGTCGTTTGTGGGAATTTATGCAATTTGCAATTTCACAATTTTACAATTAAGAAATAAATTAAAATGGTACAAAATTCCGTCGAATTTCATAATTCAGCATTCTTCGAAGATGTTTAAAAGCTATAATTGCAGAATAAAAATTGTCTGCATAAAAGGGTGTCCACTTAATTTCGTTCCCGACTGATCGATCCGGTGAACAGGTATTTTCTGCGCGAATTCATACGTCAGTGTCCGAAGAGGTTGGTCGCGCGAAATCCCCGTGTCTGTGCGTGTATCGAGCGTCAAAATCGGTCTTCGAAGAAGCGACTCTTACACCATTTTACACTTAGCAAAGCCATTAATACCTGTACGGTCGATCCGCGAGCGGATATGCACGCACTCTCGGCCAACCGCAAGCGACAGTAAACGCAACATTAAAACGAAACGAAGACATTCATTAACGGCGCCAGGCGGGGGCACGATAAATCTATTTTAGCGAGGATAGTCGTTCTGCTTCGCGTTCCGATTCCAATTTAATCCGAAACGGACTCGGTGACGGTCCGAGAACGAACGAGAATTCCGACTCAAGGCTCTGTTTTCGATTAAGCGGCATTAATGGGAATCGAGGCGGGCAACGAAACATAGCCGGCGAACGGTGCCCCGTTAGGAGCCCTAATCCAAAAGCGGAGGATTCTATTATTGGCGCGCCCAGCGAAACCGGTATGTCGTTTTACGTCCTTTTACGTGTCGCTCTGAAACCATAGGGGACAAATTGTGGCGTGAATATCGCAGACGTCAAGGTAACACGATGCGGCGCTTAGGAACATGAGAACCTATTGTAGTTACGGTCTACGTCTTCCGCGACTTGCAGATACAGTATTATTCACCGTAACTGTCTCGGAGATTTCTACGAGTCCAAGTATTTACCCCAAATAAAAAAAAAATGTAAATCACGCTTATATTACTATAAATAAAACGTTTATTACCATGTTTTTATTTATAGTCAATAATATCTAAAAATATTATTTTCTCCTTTTTAGTGCATTCTAATATGAGTGTGGTTTTTAAAAAGATTTTTTATATATTTTTTTATTTTCTACTTTTTAGTCTTTTCTACTGAGCGTATTTAGTAAGGCCCGCTTATCTAAATCAACCCAGTAAGTAAAGTGAGATCCTTCGGTGCGGAGTGGGCCAGTAGAGCGGGTTGGAGTGGGAGTGGGGACGCGTAGCGGAGTGGGGATCGCTGCACGCGATAACGTACTAACGAAGCGCAGCTAGGGGCGAAGGGGAATATTTAAAAATATTGTTTAAAGCCTAAACGCACAGTCTCTTTAAAAAATTTCTTTTGGAATATTGCATTGTCGTCCAGTTCTGAGCTATGTTGAAAATTTCAAGCCTCTTGCTGATCAGGAAGTGGTTTAAAATTCGATTTCAACGCGGCAAGCTAATGTAATCGTGGTAAAAATAAAAAAAAGATTTTAGAGTTTAGTCGACTAATCCATTTTAATTGTAATACATACTATAAAGTAGATAATGATATTTTGGGCGATATTCAAACATAAGAATGACTAGCTCACCATGTAATGTGTTCACATCGACGGTAAGTGAATATTTTTATTTCGACAACATATTTATCAATTTTTGTTCCATTATGTACTATTTGATACTTTTTCGTGATTAGTTTAAAGAAATATAATACATAAGAACTTTTAATATATTTATTTATACTCGAGAGAAAGTTCACCGTTTCCTGAAACTTGTCGCCGATTCTAGCATCGCATAATATTACGTAGCGAAAGAGCTTTAGCCGCCGTTTGTACGCGACAGTGTCGCGTCGCGGCGACGTATCAATTAAAATTAAGTTTCTGACTCACAGTCCGTTTGAAATTCTGCACCGTGCGCGCCGACGCTCCTCCGATTTGTCAAAACATGGTGACCTTGTCCACCGCGAGTTGCACAGTCGCGGGAGCTATGAATGGTGGTCTAACAAGGGACATCGCTACCGCGGATATATCTTTACTCGTCTATGGCATTTGCTAATTTCATAAATACAGTAGTGCTTTCATAAATTCATTAAATCTGTTACACTTTAATTTCCACGACCCCTTTTCCACTGCAACGCGTTCATTAAAAGAATCAAGCGATTGCCTAAAAGAGAGCAACGTTCAAGTGAAAAATAGTGTGTTTGTTAACGGTTAGAAATGGCTCTAAGTATTTGTTTATCGATGCTTCAATGTAGCTGCAAAGATAATATTAGCCGTGGTTCATCATTTGTAGAGCTAACGATAATTTACATATTTCTGCGTCTTCGTTACCACGTTTGAACTTCACAGTCCGTAGCGTGTGTTTGAAGTGAAACTTCAAGTATTATTTGTGTTTGCAAAACAGATATGAAGTGCAGAAACGATTCGTGACTACTGCATCCGTGCAGACCACGAAGAACATGTTCGCGAAGGAAAAATCTCAGGGATCTTTCTCAAAACGCTCTTACGGAAATGTTGACCGTAATATTTTCAGAAAAGCGTATTCCATAAATGAAACTTCTCGTCTCACCCTTCTTCGAAATGAAGTCCCACTCCTCCATTGAACGTTCACATCGGCATGAAGAATTACCAGAGTGCCAAAGTGTCGAAATTGTAGTCACCTTTCAGGTGTATTAATAGGAGCTGTGCAATGTATACGTGCAATCACGTTTAAACGGACTTTCTTGTCGAAAATAACATTGCGTTTTTCGATAATAAATCCGAAAATTCACGGCTCGTGTAATTGACGTACTTTATCGTGATGAATTATTTTTAGGGCTGGGAGCGTCATGTCTAATTTCAGATCAAGTTTTCAACCATATCGTTGTGTGCACCTATGGCCGATCAGCTTAAGAAGATTGAAAAATGCATTATTAAGTCTAATAAAAAATCTAAAGTGTTAAGGAACTCGATATATAGGGTGTTTCACGTAAGTGTGCCACCCCTGTCACTTGTAAACAATTTGGTACATGGAAAATTTTTATAATCCACGAATGCATAAAGATCCGCAGTCTCGTGATAACTGCAGAATAAACTGACCACGACTAAAAACGTAACACGAGCAATTTGCGTAACGGTATTGTCCGTCCGATAGTAATCGATTTATCGGCGCAAATTATTAACAGCTTCGCAATATCCGAATACTGACAAACGCGAAAACAGATAAAGACAACGCACGTCTGTGCCGCGTTGCGAAAACAAGGCGCCACCGCGAATATGCGATTCACCTTCGATAAATGCCGACGAACGCCACACAGTCGCGTTTCCTGCGGTTGCAAAAAGCCCCGGTGATAATGTGCCCGATAGAAAATCGCATTCGACTGCTTCAACGACGCTCGTAAACCCACTGGAAAGTGTGATAACTCGCTGCTGGCGCCGAAATTAATTTGCCATTAATTTTTTATCCTTACACGACAAAAAGCAAAAGTATTTCTACCGCGGTGGCATTCGATGCAACCTTTATGCAAAGTGAAACTGTTCTGCACCTGTCACCGCGATTTATTTCTTCTCTCAATCATTCGAATAAATTCGAGGAAATATTAAAGTATCCAATTCTTCCGGTGATTTTACGCACAATTAACGGTTCTTGTATTTTCTAATTGTAAAAGAAAATTTACATTGTATATGGCAAATTTTATTTCATCTACGAAGAAACGCGTAATGTTCATATTTGTTAGACTTTGGTAATGTAATCATGACTATTGGTTGATATGATTTTTTAAAATTATTTAAAGTTATTAATTTATTTTAAACCGAGATGCAATTCTATTTTCATTTTGTTAATGTAGAAGTTATCGGAGACCATATTGGCATGCAACAGATATAAATTTTCTTTTTTAGGAAACTACGAAGTACAAAAAAATGTTGTGATCACTGAAACCGTAAAATAAATCGTAGGGCAAGGGGTTAAAACCATTACGCATATTAACATCCCTGAAAACAGATCTAGGAACCCTTTTCTAAAACGCATTCCACGGCGTCCCGGCGAAAAATGCCGAGAGACTGTGGTTATCTTGATTTTGGGGCAGTCGAGTAGACAATAGGACCGACGAAAATACCATCGGACTTGCTTCCTGAAAACTACCTGTAGATGTGCCACGGGTTCGGCCACTATCCCCGTCATTTCTAAGAAACATGCTCTATTCTCGGGGTCCTAAATGGGGAGGAAAACGTCGTAAGGAAGGAGAAACCTAAAGCGCAACGGCGTTGATTCGCTGCACTGACCGCAGAGCACAGTGCGTGGCCGAAAATCAACAAATCAATGTTCATAATGTTCTTTGATATCTATTGCAAAAGCAAGAAATAATATTGAAACCAAGAAACAAGTACCAACCCTTTGCACTCCGAATTATTTTCCAATTTTCTTGCCAACAACCCCTCACAAATTTACTACTTAATTCAAACAATTTTGTTTACTAATTATATTAACTCTCATGAATTTGTGTAACGATTTATTAAAGACTTTTCATTTAACTCCACAAAGTGTGTAACCAGAGGCATGTGTACTTGTTATTTCGATGTACCTATTTTTTAAATTTTAATTAATTGTATCCATACTGCAATGCAAATCATCATGTACTCTCTATTATATATCCTACACCTGCCATCTGCAACATTTTTTTGTATCAATTTTTAAATAATGGAGGTTTCGTCGAAAAACCGGGCTTTTCAACGTTGTGTGCGTCGCGGTGTGTCGGACACTCGACGGGGGCAGGAAAGCGCTGGTGCCTGTGCGCGTTCAGTTCGACTCGCTTCGACTCGACTCGACTCGAGTCGACTCGGTTCGGTCAGCTCGTCGGCTAATGCCGACTGGCCTCGACAATTAGCTGGCGCCAGCAATGACATGCAGCGGCGCCGGGCCATTCCCCCGTCTCCCCGTCCGCACACCGGTCTCTACCCTACCCCTTGGCATCATATCCCGCCAGCGACGCTCGGCAGTCCCGTCTCTCCCGCGCCAATGCGCTCCGTTGGTTCCTCTTGCCCCTCGACCCAACCGAACCGCACATGTTTCACGGCGCCCCGTCCTCAGACCATGTCTCTCTCTCCCCCGCTTCCGTTTCCCTACCCGTAATATTCGGCTCGGTCTTTCTTTTCTCTCTTTCTATATCTCGTTCCATCTCCCTCCTTCTCACGCTCGCTGATTTCTGCTGGTGCGCCTCTTTCTCTTCTATTTCGCCTCCTCAGTCTCCACCGTCGTCTCTTGCTCTCTTTCCTTCTCCTTGGCAGCCCGCGACTCGCCCAATATACCCTTTATTTTTAGATTCATTTCCTTCTGGCCATAACTTTGATCGCGCGGCTATTGGTAAATGCCGGCGACCGGCATTTTCCATCCCCCGTCGAGTCGAACAACCACCCCGCGTGGCGACGATTCTTTTTCGATCCAGTTTTGTCGCTCTTTTCTCTCCTTGTATATATGCATGTCTTCCTCCGTCTCTTTCTTTCTTTCCTTCTTTCTCGCTCGCTCGGATCCCCGACGTCGCGTCGACGACGGCGACGGGGACGGAGACGGGGAGACGGCGACGGCGGCTCCACCGACGACCGTGCACCACTCTCGCTCTGTTGATTCTCTTTCTTAACGCGTCGTCTATTCATTCGTTCCACAGACGACATTCTTCTCGCGTTATTTCTCATTCTGTTTCCCTAAATGCGTCTCCGGCATCCTCTGCGCGGATGCATCGGCGAGCTGGCGCGACCAGCCCTACGCTATTATTAGACATGGAAACCTCAGCGTGGAATTCGAAGGAGCTCATGATTTTCCTGTATGGAGATTTTTCAGACCGATGAATTCCATCCGTGAATCCGGCGCCCTGATCTAGGTGACGACCGAGTCACGCGGCTCAACCGACCCTAGATAGTTTCAATAAAACAAGGGTAGCTGTACCGATTACTCTGTAGTGTATAATGTTCTAATTTATCATTTTAGATCGTGGATCTTTATGCAAAACAAAAATTGTTCAACTTTTTGATCCAATTTTTAGAGCCCAATCAATTTTAATGAATAAGATAATAAGAATAAATACGATATTTTATTCATTGTATAAAGAAATTACTTTCTTGCCAACCCAATTAATCGAATGTTATTCCTTTCTTTAATGATTTGAATGGACAAGAAATTATATATTGACGTATCAATTTAAAAAGTTTTCAATTTTATGTACCCAACTTTGCTGTAAATGCATACCATAATTTGGCATTGGTCGCGTGTCCATAAGAAACTTCATTTCCGATAACAACTGATAGATACGGACGTTTAGGTGACATTTTACAACGAAACGAACACGCAATTAGCCTAGTTGGTCGCACCCATACCAACCGATAACGACACATTAATTCGAGTATAATTTTACATAAGTCGCGGCAGCGTTAAAGTGTACAAATATATATATATATATAATATATTATTTTACATAAATATATATGTATATATAAAAGATAAATATATAATATATATATATATACATATACATATATAAAAAAATATATATCAAATTATATGTATATATAAAAATATATATATCATTTGTTTTCGAGTTCTCTCCCGAGTTTTATTTAGAATCGTGGTTATAGCAGTTCGAGCGACGGGTTCGTATTAGCGCCACAATAGTGCTTATTTTCGATCGAAGAAAAAATATTTTTAGAGCAGTGTGCTCTAAACTTGTCTCATTTATCCTGATAGGTCGCCACGTATATCATAATGAGTTGGCACAATCTTGCCCCGCACGGCCAGTGTACAATAGTGCACATGCATTTGCAGATAAAAAGATGAGCACATAAATATCTTTACGCAAGATTAAGCATAGTACAACTCGTTTCTAAGATATTGTAGAAAACAATTAAAACAACAGACCAATACTGTGTGTACAAAACTTTATGATCGAAGTGAGAACTCGACTTCCATGGCTAGTGATAATATTTCACGATTAGACTGCGGATATTTATGCAAGATAAAAATTGTCCACACAGATTGAAAGAAATAGAAACTAAATTGAACGTTATGTCTTCCCTTAATGATTTTAAAGAAAGTAAAATTTTTTAACAATTTTGAATTTCATCCACTCAATTTTCCTATAAATACATCAAGATCCGCAGTCTATTCACGATCAAAAAACGTTTCATAACATTTGCTATCTAAAATCAGACCAACTCTCTGCGCCAACCTAATAAATAAATTAGATTGACGAATTAATAGATTGTTCTATCTTTTCAACGTTGACCGTCCGCGACATTTATTCAACTTTATTGAACAAAGTTTTCCAAGAATCTGAATCGCGCACCGATGTTTACGTCCCACGAGATTGCCGACGATCGAGATTATCGATCATTGCGGCGCGCCGGCCTGTGACGAATCCCCGTCGCCGAGAGATTGGGCGCCGCGTGAAATTTCGAAAATTAATATCGCCGAACGGTATTCCGAGATATCGAGAGGTTTCCTCGCGGGCGTAACACCGCGCCACTCGGTGTCCATAAAAAAAACGATTAGAGTAATGCTTCCACGATCATATTTGTCCAATCTCGTGAACTCGATTTATCGCCTCCGCTGCGTCAATATCTTTTCTATTGCTTCACGCCTAAATGTCACGACAATCTTTTCAGAGCGTTCTCTCTCCTCGATTTTTTATTCTTCTTTTTTCTTTTTATCCGGTCGGGCATGCCACTGCATATATCAACCTACGTCGATTTAATTCCGATAACAGACAAACAGATTTCTCGTATTATGCCAGCAACGTACGCACGAGTATGGTAACGCGACAGGCAAACCTTGTGCAGGTTTCACTTCCCTTTTTCGGGAATGACAGCGTCGAATTCGATCATGGTTTTCTTGAATATTTATTTACTGAATCAGCTCGTATCATTGTCTGCTGCTACACAATACCTACAGAGTGGAACTGGTCCGGAATCAGTGCCGTAGCTACATGCAATGAAACACCAAAGTATTTGAACTCACGTGTGTCGTACAATGTTCTCGAAAGGTCGAAACGCAAGAAGAACATTTCCCTGAATGAGATACTATATCTCCCGGCAAGAAAGTAGTTGGGATAGGAACGGTGGGTGCAGATAATCTTCGATTTGAAAGATAGTAGTACCTGCTACGGGGTTTCTAAGAACACCGTTCGAAGCTGTAAAAGGTGTCGCTGTCATGATGGAACGATAGATAGTCTACCTGCTAGCCCTCTCGACTCCTATTCAAAAGGGAAATATCTGACTGGTATATTTCTATTCTAATTTGACAACTCTATTATTGTCGAGTTAATTGTTAATGAACAACAATCCTTTGGTGATCAAGATACAAGAAAAATGGTCTTATTTTTACCATGTGATGAGTCGTCAAGATTTTAACAAAGACTAACAAACATGGATGCCATGTATTTCTTTTTAGATGAAATAAAAGATTCGTTTGTACGCCCGCACTAATGTGATGAGCCATGAGGATTTCAACCTAACAAACATGAATGTTAGGTGTTTCTTTTTACATGAAATGAAATTTGATTCGTTTGTACAACCGCAGTAATATTTACCCTAATTACCAAAAAATTTTACGTGGTTGTACTACACATTTGAACAGTACTGTATACAGATCAGTGGGTTCCTGATCATATCGAGAAAATATATATATATAAGTTCGAGTTTCCAAATTGATCACAACAGGCATTCGGTGTACTGCTACCGAAAGTAATCAAGAAAGTTCACACGTACCGGTACCCATTCACTATTCCGCTCTTGTTCCATTTGTTGCAGAAAACAAGAGCGTGCGTTTCACGCGGAAAGAGTGTGCGGGCCGCATTGAAAACGCCATCCGCGCCAACTTTATTCAGTGTACGGTGTTGTGTACTATCCATTTATCTAGGAGCCTGACCAGCTGGACACCACAGCTAATCCTCCTAGCCTATCGGTAATAAATTACGGTTCTACAGTGACCCGAGCGTTTGGGCTCGTTAGCGAGGTGTGTGCAGGTGACGATTAGCATTTGGTCGCCGGCACGCTGCCGTTACAATATCCCGGCCTTTCACGTCGCTAAATTATTCCCTCGCCACCGGATCGACGCCGGAGGTTCGACACCTCGAGGAGTAAACGACCGCTGTGATTTAACATATCCCTCTTCTTTCACCCGAGAGAACTCTGTGTACAGTTTGTCCCACGTGTTTCTCCGATCCTGCGTACGGTTTCGGTCTACCGTTTCCTCTAACCTTGCTGGTTACGGTATTGTCCGTTTAAGTGTCTCAGGTTCGAGTCCGCCTTTCGACACTAATCCGGGTAGGTCTCATAATTTATGGCACTCACTTTAAATCGGTAGAACGTTTGACAGATGGTCAAGAAAACTATTTTTAACAGCCTATTTTCTCCATTTATCGACAATTTAAAATTTTGAAAAAATCTGACATATTTCGAATACTAAACCTCATATTTGGTATCATTTTCAGATTTTTTAGTTACAAACTGTGGTTGTAATCAATGAAAAACACGAGAAAGATCAAAAAATGCAGATTTAATATAAAAGTTGTTGCTGTACCACTACAAGATTAATTTAGCAATGAGATATTTTGAAAAGTATTATGCTAAATTTTTTTTCAGATTTTTTTTCGGCGTTTTTCCTAAGTTACATTTATTTTTTCTGAATCCGAAAAATATATTGTGTAATATTAAACATTCTTGTGTTCAAAGAAACATTTTCCAGCCTCGAAAACTTGCGTAAGAAAAAAAACAATGCTATACAGATTATATCCCAATATTTTGAAAGTATTTTCGACGGTGTCGGTTGGTGCAGCGACTGTATTCTCCGACTGTGGAACCGTCTTTTTTTGGACCAGGTACGTATCCCGGTCAGGTCAATATTTTTTTTTTAAGTCCATCAAATGTTTTTTAGCTTCCTAACCATATGATTATTGTTAAACCATTATAAAAAAAACCTTTTTTAGTTTTGTTTAGACTATTTTATAAAATAATTTAAAAAGGACTCCAAAAACTACTTTTTGGAAAATTCGTGTTTAGAATGAATCACGAAAATGGAAATACTAATTTTCCTAATGATCTGCTACCTTATTGTAATATTCGACTACTATCCGAATAACTATAGTCAGGTTTAGTGATTAATAGTTCTACTGCTCAATTACACCAGTTAGTATTCAAGTATGTAGCACTACCCTTGTTTCTAGGAGAGTAAAAAGCTTAAATTAATTTACGTTCTCGGTGAGCAATAAATCCAGCAAGTGTCGATAGTTTTGGCATATTTATGTTTTCACTGACAAATTTACTGAGACGAGATTCGAAATGTTAGTTTAAGAATCCTAATGTAGACTAAAAAAAAAACAAAGTAAAATAACCGGAACAGTTGAAACTTTCACGCGATCGAATTAAAATTTATCTGCCGCTATCGCTGCTACATGTTAACTCTGTCTAACATTCCGTCACTGAATTCGACGTGTTATCGGTAGCACGAAATCAACTAGTGAAAGAAAAGTATGTTTCGTTCCGCTTGATAAAGTTTCGCGTTATTAATTAGATACGAGAAGATCGAATTATGGCGACTTCCGAAGCCCGAGAAACATACATCTATCTTGCACATTCTATCCCGTTTACTTCGCCTTCATACATTTGTCAATCTTGCTTTATCTGTACGATGTACTGGCGCTATCAAATAGTATGTTCTCAGCGATAAGAGCGAAATTGTAAGTAGCAGTACGAGGGAAGTCAATTTAACAATTAGTTATTACTAACATTTATACAAATTAACATTTAACGCGGGCATAAATATCTATAAAGTTATGTAGCATCGGAACATACTTCTCTGGTAATGCCAAGTAAAATTCTCTAACACTTTCTTCCATCTCTTACAAGAATATAAACATTTTATTACGAATGAACATTCGTTTGAAACATAGACGTTTCAATTCGATGTTCAAACAATGTTCATGGGTAGAAAAACGTTCATATTCTTATACATAGATATATAAAATAACTCTTCTATTAAAAATTCAACTTTTTTTATTTTGTTTCTTCTCGGACGATTAACTCAAGTATTAAATTAGTGTTCCTCTAATGTTTTCAATAATTGGTCAGCTTTTGAGTGTCTACACAGCGTGCGTGAAAATTATCCGTTTGCTAAGTGTAAAGGCACGCGATCGCATTGACAAAGGATCATTATGAGAAAGAGTACTCACCGGGTTTGCATAGCCTGCCCCAGTGGTAAGGATTGCAGCATATGTATACAGGGTCTTTAGCGGAATGGCAGACAGGAAGTCTCTTGAGCTCGGACGAGTGTGTGAGATCAGGCCACCGCCAAATCTGGCAGCAGAGCAGGTGAGGATCGATCGGCGCGTTATCGAGCGTGCCTCGAACAGGTACCCTGCACCTTTCCGGCCTGATCGGGGACGTACTCGAGTCTTCCGAGCCCGAGTTATGATAATCGTCGTCGTCTTCGTCGTAGTCGTGGTCGTTCTCCAACGAGGACGAACGATGGTGTCTACGATGATGCCGCGAATAGTGGTGGTGATGATTGGCGTGATGATAATGGTGGTGACGATGGTTGTAATTGAACCGATGCGAACGATAGTATTGTTGCTGTTGGTCCGTATGATCGTAGGCATCCTCCGGATGCTGGCGGGGTACGAGAACGCACGAGCCAAGATCGGCACCGCAGCTCTCGACGGCGGCGAGCAACATGTCTAGCTGATTTTCCTTGAGCGATTTCAGGAGCTCCTTGCACCTTAATAAACGAACGGGATCCTCGTCATCGTCCTGACTCTGATCTCCGCCGCAGCAACCTTGATGCAGTCTACTCGACGAGATACGACCACCTCCACCTCCGCCTCCACCGCCCCTTCCTCCACCACCGTCGCCGACTGCACCTCTTGACGACGCTCCACGCGCTCCTCTGGTTGTTTGGCCCGTCGTTGCCGTCACGTTGCTCGTGTCGTTGTCGGTGCTGTTCGTGTTGCTTGCGCGATGAATACGTGACGAATCCTCTTGAGCTTCACACTCGGTTTCATGCTCTCCACGGACCTTGGCCTTTAGGAGACGTCTAGTGAGCGCCGTCCGTTTGCTCCAGAACATGAACATGAAACAGGATTTGCGGTACGCGCATTTGGGGGCCAGTACTTTTTAACGTAGCCGCGCGGAAAATAATGAAAAATATTCGGGGGTGATCGGTGCGCCCGTAACGGACACCGCCGCGAGCACCGGTGATCCCGGCTCCTCTGCCCTGGTTCCCACACTTTTCCTTCCCCGTCAACGTTCCGTAAAAATCTTTTTACATAGACCGTCGTCTTGTGTACACTGTCAACGAGAAAAACAAACACACACGCGACGACCGAGCCAAACCGAATCACAGAGACCGAACCGCGACGGTCTCTCTCCCCGGTGGCTTCTGACAGGGCCAGGCGCCGTATATTTATTTACACACTCCGTGTAGCTCGCGCACTTTGGATCACGGTCTCGAAATAGTATGACAGTTCCCTATCTCGCGGACGTCCTCCGGCTTCGCGCCGCGAGTCTTTTCGGACGATCACCAGTCGTGGAACACCGTCGTGTTTCCTCGTCGTTCCCTTTTTCCTCCTCCTTCACTCTCGGGAACAAGAATAATCCGAAATTACGAGCCGCTTGGCAAGAGGCTCCGGATTAACGTGGACTAACGGGATACGTTCTACCCTCGTGGCGTAGATTCGCGCCGTAATCTTTTTCAAACGCGAGGCTAGGTCGGTTCCGTCTGGTAACCTTGAACTCTTATTTACCTATGTGCCGGCGTACACAGAACTGGCCCGTCGATTGGTCGACGCCAGTAGCGTGCGCGCGTTGATCCCCGTACAACAAACCGTGCGGACGGATTCAGTCACCGACCGTGTACGATATCTCGAGATGATCCTCGCGCACACGACACCACCGTGACAAACGATCTAGAGAACCGTTTCTCGACACTGTTCGCCCGACGAGACTGTCAGCACAGCCGGGAGATCTGCTCGACGACGATGTTCAGAGTACAGCGCATAATAGTGAACAGCGAAAAGGCACGAAGGGTTTCGATCGTTCGCAGATGTCAACGGACGAGGTTCCGAACTCGCGCACTAATGGTATCACGATACACTTATCCGCTCCGGATGTACCAGCAGCACGGATCGGTGGCGCTCACACAACACCGGTTCTTGACTTTTCTCCGACGTTCTGTATCGACAGGCGGCGCCTTAACCTCGCGACCCGCCACACGCAACAACCTTAGAAAACACGCGCGCGCACACACGCGGTCGCGCGCTCGCGCACGTTTAATATTACCACAGAGAATACCGTGAATGGTTTCGGAAATGAAATGTAGCTCTGTCTCGGTGGATAGTAGCGCGTGTATCTTTCCTTAGGAGATTACCCTGCAGGCGACGGTGTACCACACCGCTTGATCAGTGTCTCTCGAATCTCGCACGTCCAGACACCGTGGAACACGAGGATGGTGCCGGTCTCGTTTTTGGTACTCCTTTGCCCGAGCGGTGGCCAATGCCGGCGCGCCGGCACCGCATAACAACAACAACAACAACAATAACAACGACGACGAAGACGACGACGACACTTTAACCTCAAACCCGAGATTGTCGCGTCGATCACTCCCCGTCATCCGTATGCGCGTATCACCGAGTGACATTTTCCGGTTGCATCGTCTGTCTTGTTCTCTTTCTTTCTTTCTCGTTCTCTCTCTCTCTCTTTCTTTCTCTCTAGCTCACTGTTTTCTCACTATACACCGTAACACACTTGTCGCTCGTCACCCATCGCCGTCGCCGGCCTGCGGGCTTATTCGCGCGAGGCGACCGCGAGGACGCGCACTGTCACATTCTTGAAATCGCTGCCCGGAGAGCGAGCGAGAACGCGTAGGAGACACTAACTGTAGGAGGGATAAAACGCGAAACCAACAGACAGACGGATAGACTGAAGATAAAGTGAGAGAACGTGTACGCGTGTGTGCGTGTGTGAGAGGTCTCGCGACTGGCGTGCGAGAGAACCAACAAAATACACACGACGAGAGGGAAAAAAATATAAAGAAGAAGAAGAAGAGAGTAGGGGAGCGCGCACGGATATATAACTCGCGGAGGGCGAGAGAGGTCGAACGAGCGTAGCGCTTCGGTTTTGTTTAATAAATTCTCCGACAGCGGATGAAAATGTTCGTGACGCGTGGCCGGGCGATCGGTCCCGTTCGCTCGGATCTTTTCCAATGTTTCGACGAACTCTCCTCGACTCGTATACTGGTCTCGTACTCGTCTCCACGCGCGCGCAGATATACTGACGTCGTCACGGGGCAAACTGTTGCGAAGAACAACTGCGATTACGGCCGTAACACGACTCGACTCGGCTCGGCTCCGCTCGACGACGCGACTGGTACGCACGAGGTCTCCGTCATGAGCGCACACACCGATTTCCACCGCCTCTTCCTCCACCTCCTCGTTCCGCCGCCGCCGTCGCTCGTCTCGTCCCGTCCGTCTCGTCTCGGCGCGCCGATACACCGACCGCAGCATACTAAACACACAAGGGAGATTGTTAAACATGGCCGTCGCCGCCAAGCCGTTGTCTACGGCGATCGCCGCGAGAGGCGCCGTAGCAGCCGCCGCACACTCGGCAAACACGCCGAAAACCTGGCCGAAGTACAATTTTTCGGAGCAGAGGATTTTGCTCGTTCGAGTGGCGAGATCGTTAGATAATAGTTCAAACCATCGGGAACCAGAAGCATTGGAATCACAAAATTCATTTGAATGTTGCTAAACTATATCTTTGATTCAGATTTCCTTCATTCGAATTGTACTGTTAAGTGAATTCTTATTGTACAGTTTGATGACTAAATATTGAAATGGTTAAGGTTGGAATAGTTTCTTGATCGTGGAGATAACTTACCCCTTAACTACCCTCTCGTACCGATACCCTTATGAACACGTGTGACTAATTTATTGGTTATTTGTGACAAGTCCTTTTGAAAGTTTATTCTTCAATATATAATTGTATAATCAATAAAGACAGATAATAAAATTGTAGAATTATGTATGAAAATAATAAGCATTTCATTTAAGAATTCATTGATTTACTGCGAAATCATACATTTATTTCGAGCACCCTAACAATTTCAGCACCTACTGTATTGAACACTAAACTTTTTTCATGAATGAGACTGAATTTTTTAGTTTTGAATATATTTCTCTTCTTAATATAATCTTTTTTGTACAAACATTTTTCGAAATCAAGAATTTTGGTTCACCTGAACGGTGATGTTGATTAGAATTTATTTTCCGGGACTCTATTCTTCAAGAGCATCCCAAAGAATCGGCGTTTCAAAACTTTTCAACCGGAATACCTTCAGAAACGTACACGAATAGGAATCTATTCCGCATCTTCACGGATAGACTTTCCAGAAGTGGATACTGAGAAAAGAGAGTTTGATGCAACTCAAGTAGAGAACTTGTATATCGCATGAATTTTTCAGAGAAAAATCAGCGTCCAACACTAACTCCCCCCACTCCTAAGTGTATTTCTCGCGGAACACCCTGTACATTGAAATATAGAAGTTGAGCGAAGGGCATCCTGATGAACACTTAATTGGACCAAGACACCGAGGCACCAAGAACGTGGACGGCCCTGGAGAATTTACCGGGCTTTACCGAATGAACGAACGATGGAACGAGACGAAATCAGAGCACGCGAAAAGGAGAGAAAGAGAGAAAGGAGGCGCCGCGAGGAGAAGGAGAGAGTCCGAGAGAGAGAAAGAGAGAACAACGGACAGTTTGCGGAGGCCAGGCGCCTGATTACTAGCCAGCTCAGGACGCCAGACATACATAACTAAATAACTTCCTAAATTCTATATCATTTCGGAGAGGGTTCCGACGGTGAAATAACGCGTCTAGACGTTGCAAAAGAAAACGAACCCGACGCCGACAGGAAAAAAAGCGTGCTTTAATGCGCCGAGACACTGATTTATACATGTATACGAGTTTCCAGTGCGTGATATCGATTCAAATCGTCTTATCTATGCAGAAACAAATAGGTTCGTACCAGTGAAATCTCCTTTTCAAAGCGGAGATACGAGGTGTCTTAAAAAAATGAAGAGAATTTTTCTATTAGTTCGATTCACCCTGATTCATGATTTGAAAGGTATAATATTCATGTAGACGAATAATTCAAACTTTTTCGTACATATTTTTCTTTTTTGAACGAACGTGTGATTTAACGATGAAGGCTGCAGCGAAGCGGCGATGTTTGATCAAAGATATAGATACTAAGTATTTTGATTCGCGGGGGATGAGACTCGCTATCGAATCTCTCATAAGAGATTATATATAGAATTTATATTGCACTGTGCTATTCCAGATTCCTCCTAGTCTTTCGAATGCCTTCGCTATTTATACCTCCTTTTCAAAGGTGTGGTTCTATTCAAATTGCATGTTGATTTTTCTTTTTCCCGAGAAACAGATAAAAGTCACATATTTTATGTGCTCCTGCCTCGATCCTACCAATTTATAACTTGTATTTATTTCATTTTTAGACGGAAGACTAAACAATATTTTACCAATATTTCGGGCACATCTTCTTGAGGATGAAGAAGAATCGTGTAAGCACCGACGAGGCTGCTAGCCCCTGTGCTATTCAGCGACATAGGCAAGTGGGCACGTATGGGTACACGAAATATCTGAAACACACTTAATTTTCTGTTAATACATGGAAACAAAATAAAAGATAAATATGCAAAATGTTTGTCCATTACATATACTTTAAACAAACGCGCAAGTGGATCGTCTCTTCGCAACGCTACAAAATGTACATTTTCAAAACAACGCGAGCAGTTTATTATTTATCGTGACGTTAATTTGTTTAATTCAAAATGGAAAACTCCCGTGCACTTTCAGCCGAATTATTATTTCGCAACGCTAATGTAAAAATAATAAATGATAACCATCTCGAATCAAACGCGAATAGTACATTATTTGTCGTGATGTTAATTTATTACATTCGATATCGGGCAGCCCGAAAATCGGGCTCGGGTCGGGCTTGGTTCGGGTGTTCGATACTTCTTGGGGTATCGGAAGGCCCGAGAGTTTCGGGTTGCCGGAGAGAGTGACTCGACTTCATCGGACGCGTTCGTAAATGATCGGACAAGTTCGGACGGGCGAGTTATCGCGATACCCGACAACTTCTCGGAGAGAACGCAACTAGAAAAACTTTTCGTTCTTATGAAATAGAATAATGGTAATAAATTTAATAATGGTATTCTTCCATAACTTGTACCGTAATTTTTCATACACTTGATTTCTTAAATAATTACAGTAGTTATATTTGGAAAACTTGTGCATGATCAAATATTGCTTTTAATATCAATCAAAATAGAAAAGGGTAGTTCGCAATGCTACACGCTAAACAATTTATATTGAACTTTATAGCAATCGCGATTATTACGCAACGCTAATTTTTATCTCTGTTCAAAATCGACTAATTCAACACGCGTAGTTTTTTCGCAACGCTACTGGAAATCGCGGTCGTGTCCACCTCCGTCGATCGTTGGGGCGGCGAGGCCTGCCCATGTGTAAAACTAACTACTTATACTACTACTACTTCTACTGACGAGTATAGTTATAACATTTGAATGAAATGACTTCGCATCCCAAGATGCGAGGCCATTGTTGCTGCCCTCTTGAACGACAGTTTGTCTGGGCCACTTCGGCATATAGCCTCTTCTTTTTCTTCGGCGGACCGCCAAACATCTGAAACCTTACACGGGCTCGCAGAGTGAAAACGATCAACGACTTCCGAGACGAATTACAAGTCTCGAAAGAAGCCTATCGCTCCCCTGGTGCAATCGAGCCGGTATCGCAACGTTTCGAAAATCCTAATTCCGCGCGCGTCCGCGTCCGCGAGAAGCTAAGAGAACAGCACGAAGAATCGAGCAAGAAGCATAAATTCGAACGTCATGCTTCGTTCGATTTAGCTTCGAGACGATACTTCGAGCTCCTACCAGTGACTGGCTACCGTGCGAATCGCGGCCTACCCGAAAGAGAAAACGGTAGCCAGCCCCGGACCCTACCTACTTAGTATTAACAATCACACAAAGAAGGTAAGTTACCTAACCTACCTAGCCCTATATTTAAAAATGGCAAAACACAAGCTCTCCAACACATTCACAACACGATCTCCACACACACGCCAGGGTGCAATAACCTAACACCTAGAGAGAACGTCCCGGGACGCCTCCGACACCCTAGCGTTCAATCCACAAGCACACACTCTAAAGGTACGTACCATTTTTTCCTGAAATCAACTGACAATGGCAGTGATCATTGCGAAATGAATCGATAAATCGGAAAAATAGCTGAATTAAATAAAATGTAATTTTGAATATATTACACGTTGTTTGTAATGAATTGAGAAAACTACAACACATATTCCACGAAGATCCATGTAGCATGTCACGGATCAACAGGAATATGTGTTACTGAATCTATTAGTTTTAAAAATCGACGCAATTCCACTGCCTAAAAACACACACACACACAAGTGGAAATTGAGTTGTGCACGATGCACTAACCATTGTCAGTCGCCACATATATGATTAAAAAACAATACTCCATGTGCCCGTTGCTCTCACCCTCCCGAGTTGCACCTGGGCACGCGAGAGGATTCGAGAAACAGACAGGGAATCTAAATATCCTGAAAATCCTAACTAGAATCTGTTAGACTTCATGCGGGCTAATTTTCCTTTATTATTGTAAAATGGCTCTACTTTTAATTCAAAATTTTATCTGAATGTACAAATTAAATATTTAATTATTGGAAACGCTAAGGAGAATTTAATTGTCCAGCAAAAAAAAAGACTAAAATAGATCTTAATAAACATTAATTTTTATTGATTTATTTATTCTGAATGTTTTTGAAAATATTTATAAACCCTCGGACGACCCTTTGGACAAAACAAAATTCCAAAACAAAATATAAGATAAGGTACTCTACTAAATGCAATGTACTCGTGAAAATAACACAGGTAAATTAATTAAATAGTTTTGCTTTGTCCAAAGAATCTAGCCGTCGCGAATCGTCTTTTTGTACGTCGTATCTAATCTAATGTTTTTGAGCAATTAAAAATAAATTTAATGTACAAACGATTCACTCGATGATCAAAGTGATCCTAATAATTATGTTCCAAATTACGGAAGACTTCTATCTTCTCGCAAGTTGGAGATTAAATTAACGAAATGTTTAATTTATAATTAAAAAACACGTACAAAAAGACCCTACCTAGCTAAGAAAAAGATTAGTACCCGCGGAAACGCCTGGCGTTTCCATGGTCACTATACTCGTCAAAATCAACGTAAAAAATTGTTTCGTCACTCACTACTTGTTGGAAGGAGAGAAACTGCGTTAGACTCTCTCCCCCTAGAAGACAGCACGTTGCCATCGGCGTCTCAGCTACACGATGTCGTCTTTGGTCGTCAAAGTAGACAGCATCTGTCATCTACGTAGGCTGCCTCAAATAGATGCTCTTTCAAACGGTTGTCACTTTTCCCACGAAATCTGAAAATTCAATTGAGGAAAAGTCAGAGAAAGAGAGAGAGAGAGAGAGAGAGAGCGAGAGAAAAACTCAATAAGAATGAACAGTAAATGTACAATTCAATTAGAATATAAAATCGAAATTGATTTTAACGGAAATTGTCACGCGACACAAATTCAAAGCCAATTAACCGTCACTACACAAGAGTACATTGAAATTAGTAGCAAATAAACAATTCAACTTGAATATTTATCAATTATTCACTAATAGTTTGAACTAAAATGTTAAACAACGCAGTTTAATGTGAAAAATAATTTGTACTCACGATCGCGTCTCCTCCCGCTGCAAGAAAGTCCGCCATCTTGCTACGTCACACGTTTGCAGGTTTCAAAAGCAACGATCTTCCAATCAAAATGCTCTTTCAAACGGTTGTCACTTTTCCCGCGAAATCAGAAAGAACTTTATTGATTACGATTGACATAAAGTCAGAAACTAAATAAGAATTAACAATAAATAAACAATTCATTTTGAGTAGAAAATCGAAATTGATTTTAATGGAAATTGTCACGCGACACAAATTTAAAGCCAATTAACCGTCACTACACAAGAGTACATTGAAATCAATAGCAAATAAACAATTCAACTTGAATATTTATCAATTATTCACTAATAGTTTGAACTAAAATGTTAAACAACACAGTTTAATGTGAAAAATAATTTGTACTCACGATCGCGTCTCCTCCCGCTGCAAGAAAGTCCGCCATCTTGCTACGTCACACGTTTGCAGGTTTCAAAAGCAACGATCTTCCAATCAAAATGCTCTTTCAAACAGTTGTCACTTTTCCCGCGAAATATGTAACAGAAAGAACTTTATTGATTACGATTGACATAAAGTCAGAAACTAAATAAGAATTAACAATAAATAAACAATTCATTTTGAGTAGAAAATCGAAATTGATTTTAATGGAAATTGTCACGCGACACAAATTCAAAGCCAATTAACCGTCACTACACAAGAGTACATTGAAATTAGTAGCAAATAAACAATTCAACTTGAATATTTATCAATTATTCACTAATAGTTTGAACTAAAATGTTAAACGACACAGTTTAATGTGAAAAATAATTTGTACTCACGATCGCGTCTCCTCCCGCTGCAAGAAAGTCCGCCATCTTGCTATGTCACACGTTTGCAGGTTTCAAAAGCAACGATCTTCCAATCAAAATGCTCTTTCAAACGGTTGTCACTTTTCCCGCGAAATCAGAAAGAACTTTATTGATTACGATTGACATAAAGTCAGAAACTAAATAAGAATTAATAATAAATAAACAATTAAGTTTGAATAGAAAATGAAAATTAATCTTAATTCTAATACAATAAGGCAACACGATTCAAGAATGAGTTTAAATCAGTAAAAGCTAAATACCTAACTCGTTTGAAAGCAGTATTAATTATGAAAGAATTATGGTAAACAATTTTGATTTCTATCAAATAATGAAACACGGAAACGGCACACACCATGTAACGGTCACTGTTTTGCGTAGTACATTTTCTACGTCTCGGTCACAAACGATACAGTTCACAATGTCGGGAGGGTTAGCTTGGAGAAACCGATGTACACCTTCGCGTAGTTAGTCTTCCAGGATTGTGAAACGAATACGCTGTCCTTGCGACGACTGTCTCCGATGATTGACGAATGTTACCGATAATCGGAGGTATATGCAATGTTTTCGACCGGGAGCGGACGGTTAGTGTTTACATATGCTATCCTTTTCTACGTTCGCACCGTCGACGCACTCACAACAAAACAATACACAGTTCCAGGTACAAACGGAGGAGAAAGTGAAGGGTCGATGTTTTTATCAGATTCTACGAAAACAGTTTGTAACGTTTCATTAGATACATTCTATAAAAATTGTTTCATCGAATGGATTTATGGAAAAATCTTTAGAAAAGGTAAGAAAGGGTTCGGGATTTGTGTTCTCGAAAAACAACGCCACCATACCCTCGCGGTTAAAAAAAGAACCATATGCTGTGCTCTAATAATGAATTTCTTTTGTGAAATACCCGGTAGAGTGCGAGAAAGGAGGGACACAACCTCGGACCATATATTCTCATAGACAAACACAAGTCACGTCACAAGATAATTCGAAATGCTGGATAGCGATATAAAATCGAGGTATGTATACAAGTATTAAGTACAAGTTTGAAAGATGGTCAACACGTGCGCCATTGACGACCGAACACAATAACAAACGAAATTTCTTTGACAGTCTCCCACTCCTCTCAACCCAAAAGACCTTCCGGCACGACCGCGTCCAATTAACAAAAGGTACATTGTCCCAACTAATCCCCCGAAAAACTGAGATTACAATCGCAGTAGTATTTTGAGCGCGGTCGGAATAACATCTCGCGTTTAGTGAATGTGTAAAATTGTAAATAGTGTTTCCTGCTTCACAGTGATTAAGACGAGTGCCCACGTAAATGGCAGAGTCCTATGGATTAGACGGAGAAATAGAAGGTTCGGGAAAAATAAGTACCTGCACTTTGAAAATCAAATGAAGGAAAAGTAAGACTCAATATTCAATTTACTTCAATAAATACATGTGTACTTTCATTTTAAAAATCGATTAATCAGGAAATTGCCACAATGAGTATACATATCTACACAGTTTTCAGTATTATTCATTTTCAAGCTAATGAATTGGTTTAATTACTTTTAAATAAGTATTTCATGTGTATCTATTATATTTAATTTTATATTTTTTTCACAAAAATTAAAAAATACTGACTTTGTAAACGGTTGAAATTGATTTGCAAAGGAGTGTATTTGACTTGAAAAATTGTTGGGCTAAAATTGGTTTAAATAATAAGTAATAACTAAACTTTTATTTAACACTAAAACTACCACTTTCGGTCAAATGACCGGTCATAAATTTTTAATTTTACAGTTATTGAAATTATAACGTTGCTTACATGGAAAATGATTCGATTTTCTTTATCTGTGCACATATTGCAGTCAAGATTGCACGAAATCTAAATAAATAGAGCCTCGTCATTTTTATCAGTTAAAATATTTTCATCGCTTTCAGTGCTCGGTAGTTTTAGTGTTAAATAATTCCAAAAGTGATCTATTTATTATTTGGATTTAGGTGGGAATCAAATAAATAGTTTTTAGTCTTCTCTTATTTCCTATCTATTTCGTACACAATGAACACGTGGCGAAATTAATATCGTCATTACAAAAATTTAATGTACCGTGTAAATACATTTTTGAATCAGCTATACACGCGCTGTTGCATATGGTACATTCTTAGAATCGTGAAATCATAAAGCATATTTCTATCCAGGCCTCGTTGCATCATCCGCTTCCCATAAAAATATGAATTTGCATAAACATCCGCCGTCCACTCGCAGTCATTAATCCGCGAAAGCCGTCGGAAAGTCGTAATCTTAAAAAGCAGTATTAAACGGCAATTACTTTCATCGAATTTAATGTCCCATTGAAATATCAAGCTGGCAGTTTACACGTGTTCTCCCGCCATATAAAGAGGTCCGAAGAATACGTGTAAACGCAGAAAGTGTCGGGGCAGTGCGAGTGCGCGCGGATGCTCGCCGCGTTTTACGATATAATTAACATACCTAAACAAACAGAAACGTGCCGTCGGTATTCCGAGGTGCCCGGGCCTTCGTTCGGCGTTTCGCAGAGATTACACGTTCTCCCGAGGAAATTCTCAATATTATAAGCCCGTGGCGAATGCCCATTCCGTAACGGTTTGCGCGAGGGCATAGCTACCAGGACAGGTCGGCGCGGACACGCACCGTGCTTTTGCTTTGTTCTATTTCCAAACACGAAAATTATTCGCGTTCCATGCGCTACGGTGCCGGAGCATGGCGCCAGTCTTAACATATCGCGCCGATGGCACCGGTAGTCGCCGGATCGGATCGTGGACGTTGCACGAGAAACATTCGGACAATTCATTCCCCTCTTATTGTGCAATGCTCATTACCCGACAATCGATTATTACAACATTCGCGACACCAGAGATCGATGTGTCGCAGAGACAATGCGCAAAGAGACAAACACGAACAGTCGTGGTATTCGCGATAGACGCGTACGAGGCGGAATGCTTGTCGGTCTTCGTCTCCTTCTTCTTCCTCCTTCTCTTTTTCTTTTTTATCATATCGTGCAATGTAAAGACGCGATACTCTTCTTTGAACGACGCTCGAATCTCCGACGGCGCCGCTGTCAACGCTCCAAATTCCAACCACGACGACGAGAGCGATCACCGTCGTTCTTCGAAGCGGCTACTCACGATTCCGCTATAATTCATCTTCCGCGAATCGCGCAGGCATTTCATGCTATTCTTGGTCCATCGGTGACCGTCTACCGATGGACCTCCGATGAACCGGGACGTTGGCTTTGAAAAGCCTGTCGAAACGACCAATCATCGAAATTTCCGTCCGTCCGCTAGAATGTAATCTACACTGCTGCACACCTGAGGCTGCAACTATTATAACTACGGATCGTTTGTTTTACAGTGTGATAAGTTTTATTCGGCTTACAGGGTTTCACCCCATCGGATTAACTTTTTAAGAAAATAAACGAAGTGTCAAGTAAGAGGAAGCTTAGGAAAATAAATCTGAACTTATTAAACGGGTACATTGTTGAAGAATCATTCGGAAGAACCTGATAGTACGAATTGATTTTACATTCGCCAACTTCCTTCGTTAAGTTTTGAATCCTCGATTTCGAATAACAATGGGCAGTCTGGCCAAGCTGAATAATTCAACAGCATAATTAATATAAGATGTAGTTGGTTCCCGTGTCCAGTTTCTTAGACGAGGTCTAGTCACCTGTCACGTCGTCGCGTTTTCACACATTTATGGAAATTCGAAAGTCTTAACGACATCCGTTTGCGAATGGAAAAACCCGGTTGTCCCCTGTGGGAGACACGTTAGCCATGCTCACCGGACCGTGCGTAATCGTCTACATCGCTGGCGCCTATCCCTACTTAATTCTTTGTCGTAAAACAAGGTGGGACATTTATTTTTCCGGTTGGGACCGCTTTTAGAAACTTTTACATCCCCGAATGGAACCGCAAACCTGCACCACCTACTTTCGATCTTCCGCGTCTCCGCGGCGAAACCCGGTCGAACGATAAACCAATAACTATCATTCGAATATCGTTCGTCTAAATCGAACAGAACTCGGATTATCCTCCCACAATTTTCGTTCATTTTACACTTTAGCTAGGCCAATTATTCCTTTACAGTCTCGTTTCAAACAATTATTACGCCATATCGCAAGTAATGCAAAGTTTCTCTGATAGTTTTGAAATTATTATGTGTATTAATTCATAATCATTATTACTAGACTGTGGATCTTTACGCATTTGTAGCAGAATTGAGTAGATGAAATTGAAAATTGTAGAAATATTTTGAAAATTGAACACGTCAATATATGATTTCTCATCTATTAAAATGATTAAAGGAAAAATTTATATTCTACTATTTATATTCTACATGTAACTTATTCTATACCTTACCACATAGAATGCCTTCAAATTAATAAAAGAACTACCAAGTCAAAAAATATTTACTAATTAGTACTTTTGCTTTACAGATTCGCAGTGATTTCGCTTACAATTTTCGAGTATGTGAATTTCGTCGAGGAAACAGGCTTCCAAACAGACAGTCGCGTCGTGCGTTTCCTCCCAAACAGTCTCTGTCTGGGTACCACGAATTTCGATTCTCTCGACCTTGTATCCGGTACTTTTTACGGGCCGGACGTGAGACCGCGACGGCCGGAAGACTCTACTTCGGGATGGCGCGAGCGTTGCTGATAATCGTCGTGACTCGTCGTGCCGTGGCATTGCATGGCGTGGCTGCGTCGAGCACCTGCGGCCACGCGTTGCGACGGCCCTGTGTAAAAGATGGGTGGGAGAGGTATGATGGGACAGGTGCGGCTCGTAACTTCCTGGATAATATCGGCCGGTCCGGACGCGCGACCGGCGCTAACGCTGACGCTTACGTTAGCGGTGGCGCCACTCGGATCCACGCCGTAGGCGCCTGTCCGTCCCGTTCCCCTCTCCCGCCCCCTGACTCGTGCACCCTCTCTTCGTTTCTTTTCCTCTTTCTCTCTCTCTCTCCCCCTCCCCTTTTTTGCTCTCTCGCGTTCGCCCATCATTTCTCTTTGGCCATGTTTGCCGCATTATACGATTCGCTCGTAAGCGTTCTGCTGTAAATTTCGATTATTCTTCGCTGCATTCCTCTCTCTCTCTGTCTGGACGTTGTCGATTCAATTCGAAACTTTGTCGTTAAGGCGGTAGACTCGTTTCCACAGATTCGCGTTTCTCAATTTCTGGATAATACAAAAATAGGGTTTTTTATTAGTCTAAAACTGCGCGTGTAGCTATGAAAATAGCTAGATGCTACTTACAATATTGAAATAAAAATTTCGAATATAATGTGGGCTTAAAACTCAGTTTTTATTCTTTATTTAAATGAAGTTTCTGCCCAACTCTGCCTGCAACGATACTTCACACGTCTGCTTTGGTGTGTCCACGTGGTTTGCGATTCACATATCACTTAACTCTCATCATTTCTTACCTGTTGCGGCGCCGACATTCCACTATTGGTCAATTGTCGCACATGCGCCGTATCGTTGCTTGAGGTACGATGCAATGTTCTTCGCAATCTATAGCCAAATATGTACATCAAAAGTAAAACGTGACGAAATGTGATCGCGCGAACCGAATACGAAAATATATGTATACATTGACATATATTTTTTAATATATTTTAAACATTTCTTCCGCGATTTAGAATAACTCTATTCCACACTAATTATTCCTCTGTATGAATATGAAATTGATGCAATATCTCGTGCAATACTTAAATGTTTAGTAATTGATTGGTAGACAGCGGTCTTTGTGCACCATAAAAATGTATTTTCTCTCGTAACATGTTCAATAATGTAGGATTTAAATCGAATAACACGCCAGCGTAAACACAAACAATTTAACATTTAATTTTAAATTTAACATTTACAATTAATAAAATTGTGTCGTTTAAATCTCCGTCCGAGATCAAACACGTCTTTACTTTTTCAAACGTCGTACCAGAATAATAAAAACTCGCGATTATTCGTATTTACATTGCATCATAAATGCAATGAATTTGTTTTTCTTATAAATGCATTTTAAATCATTGCATTTATGATGCAATGAATTTGTTTTTCTTATAAATGCATAAAATCTTTGGGTTAGATACCAACATATTTAATAGTGTAAACAATATTTAAATAGTGGTACAACAATTTTTAGTAGCGACCAAAATCGAGTGTTACACCCGCGCGATAGGTCGTTGTTGTGGCGCGGGAAATTTAAACGAGTCGCGGTCGATTCCGCGAGAGATCGATCGGGACGTGTTGACGACGGTTCGGATTTCGTAGTCGAAAGTGGAAGCGGTGGTTGTGTAACTGTTCGAGGGGATCGGTTGGAGCCAAAAGGCAAGAAGGAATTGGAATAAACAATTGTAGACCGACTGCGTCGATCGTGGAGCGTCGACTGGCCGCGAGCCCGACGACCACGCAATATGTAGTATGGTATAGAGAGGACGACTGGAGCCTGTCTGCTCACCCCTGTGGTTGTCTGTTGCCTAAGGGCGGCCTCGTCCGGCGCGAATTCGCGGCGACACGGCAGCGGCGCGCCAGTAACGTGGCGACGCGGATCTTGACGCCATTCCACGGAGCTTGTGTGCGTGTCCTGTACGTGTTGGCTACCCCCTTGGCTCAGCCCCCCGTTTCCATGTGACGCGCGGCTCGTCCATGTGCCTCTGTAGTTGTATCCGTGGACGAGAGTGTGCCGGTGCACCAGAAAGGGTGCCGGCGCGGCACCGGCCGAAAGAGAAAGAACGAAAATGGGGAGGAGACGTATGTGTATGCTCATGCATGGCCAACGAGGAGAATACGCCCGGAATGGTACACACCAAGGTGCTTGACCGAGTCAAGCCGAACGACTAACCGGGGACTTTTCTTGCTCCCAACTCGGGGATAAACAATTCCATTTATGCTATGCGCGGCTCCATCCCCGCCGAATCCCCCGCCGATCCCAGTCGATGTAAAGCACAGTATAATCGACGGTCGTCATTGCCGTAAACACGACGGAGTTTCCTCCAGCGAACTGTTTATGCCGTTCCCCGTCGAAGAGAAATTCGGACGGTATCGGAACGATTACGAATTCGAATATCGACCGAGATACCCGTTCCTCGACGTCCGCCTTCGAATCGACGGACTTCGAACACAATGAGTATTATGGACGTCCCCCTACGGCTTAAGGTTTTTTTTTTTAAATAAGCAAGAAAGAATAATGTAGTTTTTATTGTTAAATATTTGTAAGTTACCCCTTGCACTGTGACTTAAATGACGAATAGTTCTCCAAAATCGGTAACATATAAAGAGTTCGCTGAATACTTTAAATATTAAAACGTTAATCGGTCGGCGATTTTTCTAAACTGATTGGACGCGATCTAATTTCGTTTGCTTTCGTGTTTCTCGGTAAACACGTGTATAAATACTGGACGCGTGTTTGCTCGTTTCGTTAAAAGTCGACCACTATTTCTGTCGGACACATGCATTTAAATGTCGTTCTTTTGGTCGGTCCGCGAGCACGGAACGCGGATAATGATAGCGATGGGCTGAAACGGGATGCGAAGGATCATTAGTGTACCTAATTCCGTAACAGCGGTATGCAACATTATAAATTATCCAACGAGTCTTAATCATCCGAAATACGAGGGGATCTTTAATATTGTTTGCTCTCTTGATGTCAAAAGACGGACTCCATCATATGTTAGCAACAGCACGGCGAATGTTGCTGTCCATTTGTCATATTTCAACTCTCCGTCGTGTATTATTAAACTGTTATCCGAGAGAATATATAATCGAATCGAACAGGATTTGTTCGAAGTTACAGTCCTCGAGTGATTGAAGAGTGACGATTGTTTCGTAAAATTTTAACGGCGGCGTATCCTCGGCAATATGCGCTACATGTTTTCCGATTTTTCAGATTATTGCGTTCGGTGCCGTTGCTTTCAATTTGTCGTCGGGCAATCAACATGAGTTAGCGATTCTATTTTATGAGCGTCTCTCTTGCCGATATACGACGGTACATCAAGCGAAGAAGGGATGTTATAGCATCGGGATATCAATTCTCATGTAATGACACAATCGTAGCCAGTCGGTCGGATCTCGGTTTTAAGTGTGGGTGGAAGGTGATTGTGACGACCCAGGTCCGGCTTCGTTCTCCAACCCGTTGTTTATCAAGTTCCCCTTCGCATAACAAGCATCAAAACACTTGGCGCCCCACGCTGGAGCCGTCGTAGTCATCTTCCGCCCCAATGGTCGCTTCTACTTTTCGTGGATACCCGAGGGTAGGCGCTGGCATGGGTTAAAACGTGGATACCGAGAGGGAGAATACACACACAAACGTACTTTCTATCCGCCAAAAAAAAGAATGAGTTATCGCTGGGTATCTGAAGGCTCGGCGTCGCCACGATCCAAATCACCATCAAGACAACGCTCGAATTTTTCTCGACGCTTGATCACATTCGATCTTGGTGAACGCGCGATCGTTCATTTGTGAAATGTAGTCAATGTTGAATAGTTGGGAGGAACACTTTCAAGGTTTCCTATTTGCACATTTATAAAATATTTAATACATTTTTAATGCATATTTGTGCTACCTTCTTCAATTCGTGCATATGTTACATGTTAACTGATATTATTCAAGATATTGTACCTAATCAATTATTAAACAGTTAAGTATTGTACGAGGTGATATATTAATTTGATAACCATAAAATAAAAAGAAGATTATATAGAATGGAATTGTTCTAGTTGGGAAGAAATATTTAATTTTCAAGAGTGCAAAAGGTTGAACATATTAAAAAAGGAAATAAATTTAAATTTCACTCCTGATTGTTGTAGATCAAGTGAAAAGAGTTTTATCTTGCATGAACATTCGCTGTCTAATTATCAATTACAAACTAAATGGCTTCAGGAGTTTCGTGGCTCGTATAATTTAATTCTGGTAATGTTTATTTACGGCTTCTTCTTCTAAAGGATCAAACATCATTACAAAATGATATACTGGATAAACTTTGTATAAATGTTCTACACAAGTCGTGATTGTCTTCGCTCGTAAAAGTTCACCGATCTGTTATTATTCTTCAAGCATCCTCTACCAAGTTCTTTCGAAGTACATGAATAGATTTGAAAAACACTTCTCTCGATTGAAGTGATATTATAGGAGTCCTGTAGAACCATAAAACCAAGCACCATTCTCCAGAACAAACGTCTTATGATCAATCGAGAGCGTACTGGTTTAGTAACAAGGGGGGACGAGCTACAGACACTGTGGCACCGGACGAGGGATATTTAATTCATTTCAAGCAACATATTTTTCTTCATATTTGACTTGTTCTTCTAAATTGTCCAGACCGACGCGATCTTTCATTTATGTCTAGTCGTTCACGGTACACGAAAGCAAACATATTTGATCAAGTATTCATGTTAGTCTAATTGAGACCATTATACCAAGTCTTATGACGTGTACAAATTAATTTCAAGTTCTCAGAATCAATCAGTTGTAATGGATAGACTGCGGATCTTTATGAATTTATAAAGAAATTAGTTGCAAGATATATAAAATGGTAAAAGATTTAAAAAATTGAAGAATGTAGTAATGTTGCTTTTAATTTTAAAAAGTCGTTAAAAGATGAAATAAATTTTAATGTTATAGTTTGTTATTCGTTATGTACATTTGGTTTATTAAATAGTATGGAGTCTGTCTTCCCTTTAATGTAACAAAGTCGTTAAAAGATGAAATCAATTTTAATGTTATGGTTTGCTATTCGTTATGTACATTTGGTTTATTAAGCTGCGTCGATTCTGTCTTCCCGCCAAAAAAGAGACGTGTTTTTTAAGGAAGTTGTTGGTACCAATCGGAAACGTATTGGTTTTGGGAGGGTTGTGGTAAGCCAGAGTGGCATCGAGTCAGCTCGGATTAATAATTATTCGTGGACAAAACACGATGCTATCGATGTATCCTGGATCGCGAATTTCAGCTGACAGTACCAAGTCGAACGTGTGTTGGTGTAAGGAGGATGGGTGAGGCTAGGGCGGGGCGCCCTCCGGCTTGGCGACCGATGAGCAATGTCCCACCCCCGCCGTGACGGTGCCACGATGCCAACAGAAGAAGTATTCTTGCATTGGTCCGACGTCGTGGTCGTCGTCGGCATCGTCGGCGTCGTCGTCTTCACCGTGTCGTCGGTCGCCAGTGGCGGCGACGGTGTCGGCGACGCTCCACGGTTGGCGTCGAGGTTAGCGCCGGCCGGTCGCTGGAATCGGCGCCCGGCTGTCTCTTTCTCCCTTTCCGTCTCACTCCACGTTTCGTCGTCCGTCTGCACGGGAGAGCGGCCGTCGTTACGTCGTCCGTTCGACGGCGACGACATGGCTCTGCTCCCTGTCGCCGACGCCATCCGTCGCTCCTGCACCACTGCCACCCTTTCCCCTTTTGCCTTTTTTCCCCTCTAGCCGCCGACGCCGCCGCCATGTCGATATATTCGACGACGATGTGTTTAGATAATGAAACTCCATTCGCCCCAAAAAATTTCCAGTCCGACTGTCGCTAGCCGCTCTCTCTCTTTCTCTCTTCACCCCCTTGTTTGTCGATGTTGAAAACATTGGCTCCTGTCCATTGACACATAACACCGCCGACGCCCGTTAAACACGCATTCAACTCACTCTTACAGGTGAACGATGACGCCGCTCCCCTTGGCTCCGCAAATGTAAATCGGCCGCTGATTCATCGACACGTTTTCTCGTCGATGCCGTGGCTTCTGGTATTGTTTTCTTGCTATTAACATCGAAATTCGAGGAGAAACAGTGGAAAGTCTTGCTGTTTTAAGAGGGTAGACTCTCGCTTTCAGGTTTGTCGAATTTTAAATCACTTCCCGATTAGCTAGAGACTTGAAATTTTCAACATAGTTCAGAACTAGATGACAATGCAATATGAAAAAAGAAATTTTTAAAAAGATTGCGTTTAGGATTTAAACAATATTTTTAAATTTTCCCCTCGTCGCGCGACATTTGGTAGTACGTCATCGCGTGCAGCGATCCCCACTCTGCGCGCTCCCCACTCCCACTCCGTCCCGCTCCACTGGTCCACTTCGCACCGAAGGAGCTCAGTTTACTTACTAGGTTGGTTCGGATTAAGTTAGGCGGAGGGGTAGGGGCGATAAGGACCGGCGCTTTTGCTCGATAAGCGGGCCTTACTAAATACACTCAGTAGAAAAGACTAAAAAGTAGAATATAAAAAATTTTTGAAAAACCATGCTCATATTAGAATGCACTAAAAAGGAGAAAATAATATTTTTAAGTATTAGTGGTCTAAATGAAACGAAAGCTTCCCTAAACCAAGTCGACGTTTGCTTTTTTCTAGGTCGATCTGATTCAAATTCACGCAACGAGCAAAGGATTTCGAGATCTGTCACATTAAAAAAAAGTAACCTTCCCAGTGAGACGACTGTAAGAAACTTTCTTTGGCACTTATAACCGAAAGAAGATTCCGCTCTTGGCAAGTGGCTCTCTTAGGGCGAGGGGTGTCATAAGCAGACTCCATTTGTTTATATTAAAATATTCTTGGGTAATAAATTTCCTCTCGTGAACGTTAACGGGAATGGTCGCCGAACAACAACGTCCCTATTTTTCAGCTCCCCGGGGTTTTCCGCTGCGCGAGGACGTTTTAGTCGTCCGGCTTTTTAGGTAATTATATTTCAGGCTCTGCGGAGTCAGAAATCATTGCGCGGCTCGATGGGGTAGGGTCGCGAAAGAGATATTGAAAGAAAAGCTTTGCCAAACGGCGGAGTCGAGCCAGCGAAAGTTTCGCTCGATTGGTTGTGTCGGGCCGGTCTTTTTCGACGAAGAAAAGAGCCGGGGCGTCCGAAACTGCTTCGTCTCGACGCCGTTGCTGGCGGCTCTCTATGCGTTGTTCCCTCTGATCGTTTTCCTCCTCTTCCCCACGCGGCCACGCCAGTGTCGGTCCATCCTGGCGTCGTTTAACTCAGACCATTATCCGTATACCACGATTATAGGGCAACGGGACCGACAAACAGGCTTGGGCCAGACCCCCTGGCACCCTCTTCGCAACCTCCCTTCCCTCCTTCTCGCTTCATCCTTCGCACGGTGGCGACGAGCGTCGTCATCGGCTACGCAAACAAACCCGTGCACCGGCTAACTTTATTCAGGGGGGGAATCCGGTTTACCAACTTGAAAAAATCCGTTCCTTTTTTTACTTCCACCAATAGTAGCACGCATAGAGTTTACATGCCGAAAACTTTCGGACAGAAATTCGGAGTACGGTAATACCTTGATGTACGAGATGGACCAATAACTACAAACAACGTTAACGATGGGATTCATCCCTTTTGCAAATCAAATTCAATATTTTAATCATCATAAGCAAATCAATATCGTCCATTAAAAATATTTAAAATTAATCATGTGTGTATTTAAACAATGAAACATGAGACTCAATGCTCAATAGACTTCCATAAGTACATATGTACTTTATCTTTAAAAATTGATTAATCAGAAAGATGGCTACAATGAATATACATATATACACACTGTTTTCATACGTTACAAATTTTTAATTAATTGGTAATTACTTTTAAACAAGTATTTAATATGCATCTTGGTAGATCTACATTGATCTTGTCCACTATTGGGTTGGCAAGAAAGTAATTTCGATATTTCATGTTAAAATAAAGACCACAAGTTGAAAAATGGCAAAGGATCATCGAACAAATTGGAAAATATTTAAAATTAATCATGTGTGTATTTAAACAATGAAACATGAGACTCAATACTCGATAGCTTCCATAAGTACATATGTATTCTCTCTTTAAAAATTGATTAATCAGAAAGATGGCTACAATGAATATACATATATACACACTGTTTTCATAAGTTACAAATTTAATTAATTGGTAATTACTTTTAAACAAGTATTTAATATGCATCTTGGTAGATCTACATTGATCTTGTCCACTATTGGGTTGGCAAGAAAGTAATTTCGATATTTCATGTTAAAATAAAGACCACATGTTGAAAAATGGCAAAGGATCATCGAACAAATTGGAAAATATCGATTAAAGTTCATTTTCCGTGTTATTTAAATTTTCTTTCCAATGCGATGCGTGAATCAGGTGCAACGTAAGGTAACGTGTCCTCCTGGAACAATAATGCCGCGGTATCGGCCGGTAAAGAAGCCCAACAGAGTGAACAGTCCGCAGAAGTCAGTATCGACGGGAACTTAACCTCTACGTCGCGAGGCGAGAGCGATACGATCGTACGAAAATATCATGGAAATATCGTGAATTTAACGGGCATGTAACTTTGACACCGCGGATCAACCCGCCTTACGCAATGTGCCGCGTTACATATTAACAACAACGATAAGATTACTCCCGTTTGGTCTGGTTGCGTCGTAAAGTAGGCGAAACAGCGCGTAACGATGCCTCGGATGAACGCAAGCTGTAAATATACGGTTTAGATCGTTCCTACGTTAGTTTCCCGGCTACCGAATTGGCCTACGGTCACGCGGTGAAGTGTTCAAGTTGTCCAAACTAGTCGTTACCGTTGCATTTTCGCCAAGCAAGCTCGATTTCGTCGCATTGTGAGTCAGTTGACGAATGAATCATGAGCGCAGCATCGAACGCGACATACTTAGGCCTCGATCTGAGCACGCAGCAGGTAAATCTCTCTGAAAACAAATCGAATTAATTGTTAGCCCGTTTCTCATCCGTCCAACGCCTTTTTTCGGCAGTCTACGACACAATTTCTCATCGGACGAAAAAGCTTTCCGCTTGACGCGTGTCATGGATGACAATCTCGGCCATTCAAGGCTCATTACCCTTGTTCCTCCTTCCAATATTTATTTCTGACTCCGTTTCGTTCGTTTCGCTCGGCTTTACTTATTGCCCGGAAATGGTTCGTCTGGTTCTACAACAGTAACTCGAAGGAAGTTGACATTCGTTTTGTCCGGATAGTAGTTTATCCTTTTAGCTACGTTCAATCACCGGTGGGACCGCGCATCGGCCATTGCGCGTGCGCAGCCATTGAACACGCGTTCCTTTTAAACCACGAAATTTCCCGAATAGCGTTTCACCTCGGACCGTGACGGCTCAGACTCGTTCACTGCAATTTTGTATGCGGTGAGATGTTTTCACTTGGAAAATAAAAGAATCCTTGGGAAGTTGAAAGGTAAAACAGAGTTGAATTGAACGTGGATCGGTCCTGTTCCATTCGAGTTTACCCGAATAGCGTTTCAACTCGGACCGTGACGGCTCAGACTCGTTCACTACAATTTTGTATACGGTGAGATGTTTTCACTTGGAAAATAAAAGAATCCTTGGGAAGTTGAAAGGTAAAACAGAGTTGAATTTGAACGTGGATCGGTCTTGTTCCATTCGAGTTTACCCGAGTAGCGTTTCATCTCGGACCGTGACGACTCAGACTCGTTCACTGCAATTTTGTATGCGGTGAGATGTTTTCACTTGGAAAATAAAAGAATCCTTGGGATGTTGAAAGGTAAAACAGAGTTGAATTTGAACGTGGATCGGTCTTGTTCCATTCGAGTTTACCCGAATAGCGTTTCACCTCGGACCGTGACGACTCAGACTCGTTCACTACAATTTTGTATGCGGTGAGATGTTTTCACTTGGAAAATAAAAGAATCCTTGGGAAGTTGAAAGGTAAAACAGAGTTGAATTTGAACGTGGATCGGTCTTGTTCCATTCGAGTTTACCCGAATAGCGTTTCATCTCGGACCGTGACGGCTCAGACTCGTTCACTGCAATTTTGTATGCGGTGAGATGTTTTCACTTGGAAAATAAAAGAATCCTTGGGAAGTTGAAAGGTAAAACAGAACGGAATTTGAACGTGGATCGGTCTTGTTCCATTCGAAAGTCAAAACAAACTATTAGCGCGTAGTTACGAGGCGACAGGTGGTAAAATAATTAAACTAGGAAGTAATCGATTCTCGTAGGACATGGTTTTCGTTCAACCATTAATTCTGTTGAGCCGAGCATAACTCGTCGATTAAAAAGGATCAGTGGTTTAGCATAACGACGAAGATTACGGACGTCGGCGTATTTCATGTTTCTTATTCGATTAAATATAAACGATTGCATATTCAGCGGGCGCGTAAGGAACTGCATGCTCTCTCAGCATCACGATCTTGTTTGCATATTCATTCGGTGGTCTCGAAGGCAACGTTTCCGAATTTCAAATTTTTGAATTAAATTTCGAATATTGTACAGGTAGCCGGTTTGATCGGCCACTATAGGCGGATTTGTTTTTCTCGTCGGGCCACCTCGTTGCATGTAATTTATTTCACCGGAGGCTGATAAATCAAAGATCGCCTGTTGAACGGACATAATGACGCAAACAGTGATTAACAGATATTTTTGACCGTTGTAGTTGAAAGCAGTAGTCGTCGATAATGATCTCACCGTTCTCTGCGAAACCAGCGTACAATTCGACAATGACCTGCCGGAGTTTAGGTACGTTTACTATCATACGTTTTTGTGCCCGATTTCAAAATAAAATTCGATGATTCAATTTTAAAGAATACTTCTTTATTAATCAATTAATAAATTAGTAGGAAATAATATATAATTTTTTTTATTTACTTTTATCCTATTATCTAATATTATTAGGAGGTTTATTTTATTTTTAACAACCGCAACTTTTCATTAAATTTTTCAACTTTTCATTGTAAACAAAACGTTTACTGTCAACGAATTACAAATTTCTTGATTGCATTACATACGGTGGAAATTTAATTCTTTGGTAATTCAATTTTTTTATTTACAAAATTGTGATTTTTTATTTTGTAGTTCTCTTTACTATCAACAGAATTGTATTAGTTTAAATACAGTAGGACCTCGATTAACCGGAACCCGATTATTAACAACAAATGAATTTTCAAAAATAAATTATTTATTTTGGAATATAATCGAGGCTACTGTACATTGTAATTGGATTACGTAATTGAGTTACATAGTATTTTGAATTACATCATAATTGCATTACATAATTCGAGCCTTTTACTTAATTTAATTACTAATCGCACAAATCATGAGTGCAATCGAGATACTAGATAATATAATTGTAATTGCGTAAATTACTCAATGTGTACATTGTAATTTAATTGAATGAAGCAACTGAAATAATTGAATTACTCTGTAATTATAATTATATTCGAATACGTAGTTTGACCAAGTATTTTATAATTTCGGTGTCGCTAGACGAATTGTTATTAATTAATTTCCATAATTTTCAGGACATACGGTGGGGTCATTCAAAAAAAAGAAGAGCCACACGTGGTGGTCGCTCCGACTTTGATGTGGGTTAAGGCTTTGGACATGATCCTTGATAAATTACGTGTCTGCGGCGTTGATTTCAGCAAAGTGGCCGCTATTTCCGGATGCGCACAGGTAAAAAACTGACAGCGACAACGAAACTCTAAAAAAATGAAAGATTGAAATAGCTCCGACTGCAAAGGGTTAAATTTCGCTATCGCATCGCATTAATCGTTATTTATTATTATTCACAGACGTGAATTTGAAACATGAAACTCAACCCTTATAAACAAAGATTTGGCCACACTTTAGAAGACCCGATGATAATGTTATCTTTAATTTTATTTGTACAGCAACATGGCACAGTTTACTGGGGCAAGGGCAGTCGAAAACACTTGCGGCAACTGAATCCCGCGAAATTCTTACACGAACAGCTCGTCGCGTCATTTTCGGTGACGCCGTCACCTGTATGGATAGATTCCAGCACCACCAAGGAATGCAAAATCTTGGAGGAGATCGTAGGTGGTCCTCAGGTGGGTATCTCCTTTGGTAAGACTTTCGAATTGCCTGGGAGAGGGGAGGTCAAACTTTTGGCACCTGTTATACATCATTCTACACGTTTCGAAATTATGAGTTATCGAAATATTTGCAAAAAAATTCTCACTAGCACATTCAATTCTGCCTGCAAGTATGCATCTTTTTATACAAATAATTTACAGTATAATTTAGTCGGTCCACGCCAAAATACTTTCTGCCAGAATAAGTAGAAAATGAATCGATTTTTATAATCGTTACAGCCCGTCAGATATTTCTGTACGTACCATATTTCTGAATGGTTTGAACGTATTCTTTTATAAATATTCAACAGTGATGAAGAATTAATTTGCCATTTACATTCATCGCAAGTTTCGTCAATGAGCTTTTTTTGTCAAAAAATCGTATCGGAACGAAACGTTTTTCAACTTAGTATACAAAAATAGCTTGAATTGTATTTTATCTGGGAGGTTGCACACGTGTGTGTGAAGATAAATAATGCAAAACGACATTTAATTACTCTTCTTATGAAATTAGTAGCTCTCCACGTTATTCAAAATTTAACACCGCCGATAAGTTGAGAGATGCTAATGTACACATTTTTTTCAGACTAAAATCCTTGTCATCGCCTCAATTCCTATTTTTATCTCAATGTTTCAATGAAATCTTCTTTCGGCTAGAGAGAGTATTTAGGTAAAATCACACGGAATTGTGTACATGGTAATTTAGCGTGACGTGTGACAAAAAAGAATGGCAGGAATTAGCGAGACTGATTCATAATTAATTAATGAGGTAATTAATTATTCTGATTGCGGCATCGCCGAACCTGGTTGCAGAAATTAGCGGAGATAACGGGATCTCGGGCGTACGAGAGATTCTCAGGACCTCAAATAGCAAAAATAGCACGCAGGAGGCCCGAAGCCTACAGTAACACTGAGGTATATCTACTAAAACACTCCTGGCTTCATTGAAAAAATGAGAACGACAATCGATCGAGGTATTCGAGATATGTGTAGATATGTTGGTTCAGATTTGTATGAATTTTACGTGGCTTCCGACAATTGCTGCATTAACACTACTACAGTAATAACGCATAATATGAACGTAAATGATGCTCGTTATCTTACCAGCTACTAATTCGACTTTCTTTTTAAATAACAATTGTGTTGCTCAATTAGATACAGTGCATTAGACATTAGACTGATTTCTATTTGTAAAAGCATCTCTACAATAATGTTACACGTGTTCATATAATTCTACCGGTTTTCATTACTAATCTGCATCCTTTGCCATCAAGTAGACGTTAACAGTATATCCGTATCTAATCGTTTTTCCTACAACTTTCAGAGAATCTCATTAATCAGTAGTTTTCTTGCGTCCTTGTTTTTGGGTGATTTTGCGCCCATCGACTGGTCCGATGGATCTGGAATGAACTTAATGAACGTTCATACGAAAGACTGGGATGATGTACTGTTAGAGGTAAATTATTTCGGCCAGCTATCTATTCTTCAACGAAAATATTTAATGCTAAACATTAAGTTAGTACGTTCTTTTTATTTCAATAAATATTGCTCCGAACAAATTCTTAGAAAATGAGGTTCGTGATTTGAATAAAAACATATCACTGTCAATAAGGTAGAACAGTTGTAATTAATGAAATTGATAGTTACTGCTTCTTTGATTTTTTGCATTCTATTAAATCCAAGTAAAAGTCAAGTTGTTGAAACATATTGCAAAGGGAATGAATTTTTCTAAATGATAATGATAAATTGTTATTTGTTCAGGCTTGCGGTCCAGACTTAAGAGAAAAACTCGGTGAACCTGTTCCCTCGAGTAGCAACATCGGTCCGATTTCAAATTATTTCGTCGAGAGATTCGGCTTCGATGAGGCGTGCAGGGTAATTGCTTTCACGGGGGACAATTCTGGTTCTCTAATTGGTAAGCATACACTCTAGAGAGTGGCAATTCCACAGTTCTCGCACGAACACTCTCCTTTTTTGTCCAACTGACTGCATTTAATTTATATGCGTTACTTCTACTTCTGGCGACAAGTCTCGAGTCCGCGTGTTTAGTCGCTCATGAATATTCACGGCAACATCGACATACGTATCCAATTTTAGAACTTTTGCTTTCACGTCAAATGATTAATGAGAATTTTCATCTATATACAGACAATTTTTATTGATTAGATACCAATATATTTAATAATGTGGACAATATTGTGAATAATGGAACAGCAATATTTACTGGCGACTCTGATTCACCACTCGAGCGTTAAGGGTTACAATTATAACGAATTGTTATTGAATTCTCAACAAATAGTTTATTTAATAACTTGCAGGGATGAGACTAAACGAAGGAGATGTCGCATGTAGCTTAGGTACAAGCGATACTTTGTTCTTATGGTTAAACAAACCGAAAACCGTGTTGGAGGGCCACGTATTAGCTAATCCCATAGACGACAATGCTTTCATGGCGCTGCTGTGGTAAGTCGAACTTCATTACATCTTTATTTCTTTATATTTTGTAATGTAACAGTAGAAAGAATCGACGTAAATGTTTCCTATAACTTCTTATATTCAAAAGATTATTTAACGAGTCATGGGATAAATGGACAACAAATAAACGATTAATTGTATCAAAGAAATTTTTATGGAAAGACTAAATAGACACGATGAATGCGAAAATGATTTTCAAAACAGGTTTGGGCACATTTTATTTGAAATGACGAATAATCATTTGAAGTAACGAATTATTTGAAATATTTTTCAAATCGTCCACAATGCCCAATCCTGTTTCAAAGATAATGTAATTGGAAATTTTTAGTTTTAAAAATGGATCTCTGACGCGTGAAAGAATACGCGATAGTGCGGCACAAGGTTCTTGGCAAATTTTTAACGAGTTACTGGAGAGTACTCCCCGCGGTAATTTTGGAAATTTAGGTGTATATTTTGACGCACAAGAAATTTTGCCTTTCATCATGGGTGACCATAGATTCAATAAAGCCAATGACGAGATATCACGATACAGCTCGAAAGAGGTCGAAGTAAGAGCTCTGATCGAGGGTCAATTTGTTGCGAAAAGAGCGCATGCCGAGGATTTTGGTTTCGTTATTGGTAAGAACGATACATAACACAAATTTTTCGTTTAGCAAAGACGACCTTTCACTACTGTGAACTACGTTGTTCTAAAAAATGATGTTAATTACTAAACAGCGTCGTAAAGTTTGTTTAAACATTAGATTCGATACTTTTCATGGAGATAACTTTGTCCAGCCAACTTAATTCCAATTCAAGTTCTTCCCGGAAAGACGCGATAAATTCTAATTTTCTTTTAAACTTTTAAGGATATAAAAATCTTGCCAATGATTTGTAGGTCCGAACACTCGAATTATTGCAACAGGAGGTGCCTCGGCAAACAAAGCTATTTTACAAGTTCTTTCTGACGTTTTCAATTCGCCAGTGTACATATTGGTAATAGCTTTTTCCATTTTATATTACAAACTGTTATTTCACCTTTTGTATTATTAATTCGTAATTGAAATGTATAGGACGTAGCTAATTCAGCTATGATGGGTGCAGCCTATCTGGCAAAGTATGCTCTATTACGAAACGAAAGTAATTTTGATGAAATAACACGTTGCCTGCCTGAGCCAACATGTGTATGTCGTCCTTATGACGATGCAGATTCAGTAAGTAACAGAAGCTAAGAGGAATTGAAGGGTTATTCTTTAGGGGTTAAACGAATTCATTAAAATCTCCTCGATTAATCATGTTAATTTACTTTTTGTTTTACATGGACACTACTCTTCAATTTCAAAAAGATCAAGACTTCCGTTCGATTTTGCAAGTCCTGCAAACCTCTAAAGATTACACTCATAATTAGACTGCGGATCTTTATGCAAAATAAAAATTGTCTGCATCGATTGCAAGAAACAGAAACTAAATCGAATGTTATTTCTTCCCTTAATGAATTTAATGGAGGATTTTTTAATTTTATCCACTCAATTTTGTTATAAATGCATACAGATTCACAGTCTACCCGCAATGCAATTATTGCAACATTCGGTGTAGCATCGAACTTACCTTCGGTTGTTTGTTTCTTAGATATACAGATCTATGGTTGTTCGTTATCGGAAGATAGTGGAACAAATCTTAAAGAAATCAAGTACAAATTAATGTATGTAGACTTGTACATACACCACAGGGAAAACAGTTGTTCTAAGGGGCCTTCATCTTGCATAATACTTAGTAGAGGATAAAGAATTAATTGTTTCTTTTAACTGACGTACTAGTTTTTTTACGCCATTTTTAAGAGGATTTTTATAAGCTGGCTTTTACAATTCAAACATGCTGGTGTTTCAATCAGTTGTAATAAGTTAATATTACCGATATTAGAAATATTTATACAGTTGTTGGAAGTATTTTTTTATGTAAAAATACGAGAGTGTTTTTAAAAAGTTACTGAAACCAATCGCGATAGAAATGTACAAACTATATTCTGCAAATGCGTTTTTAATGTCTCATTCCATTATCTAATTACTTCTAAATCGTTAACGCCTTATAAATAAAAGTACAAGATAAAAATATAAGTGCAATTTTTTAAATTAAAAACTGAGCTTACGAAAATTATATATGGATATTATTATATTTCTTTAATTTATTAAATTGTAATTTATTATAGTTAAAGGATACGAGGAAAAATATAATATAAAATGTGGAATTAATTTAATTAAAGACGTTTATTTATGTACCTTGAATGATTACAGTGCCTAAAATGGGCTACAATATTTCCTTTATATCAGGGTGTCCCGAAATTTCCTCAGCATCCTCCCATTTCCGGATGCTGAGGGAATTTCGGGACACCCTGTATATGTAGTACTGGTTAAATTAATGTTCATATCCAGAAGTAATGTAAAACCATATAGAATGCAATTCATAGTGTTGTTGTTGGTTTTACTTCTTCCTACCTCCTCTTTCCTTTGGTAACAAATTAATTACATTACCAGATGTCAAGTTATAATATGCAAGAGTGTTGCTGTCTTTGAAAAACATTCCCTGGAAAAGGAGATAATAATTATTTAATACAATATTGAATATAAGATATAAGCAGAGAATTCCAAAATATATATAAACTGATCTTACCTCATATTGCAACTTTTGTTTACCAGGAGGCATGCCTGTTTGCTCGTGTATAAGAGCCTTCATTGTCGCCACAGTATCACTCACTTGCAGTGTAATATTTAATGTCTGTCCGTTCAACTTCCATTCTGCTTTCTCTGTCATCATTGGTACGGCAATATTCAACTGAACAGGGCCCTGTAATAATGAAAAATATTATTTTAGAGTACATCTGTATAAGAATTCGATTGCCTGCTGTCCTTTAACAAGCAATTCAATACCTTATTCCTAGCCAAGAATTGCTGTTCAGGTATCAAAGAATCTTCTGTTCTCAACTTCTTCGTTGGGAGATCTTCTTCCATACTTTCGGATGGATGTTTCAGTCCCATCTGGAAGATGAAAAAACATGATAATTTCTATACAATAGCTAAATCGTAGAGGTATGTGATCACTAGATTGCGAATCTTTATGGAAAATAAAAAATTATAAATTATAAAGGTGAAATTAAATAGTTGGGACATTCAGTTCCCTCACATCTCCACTAAATACTATTTTACAATACGTATACTTACAGCGGACGCCATTGGTGGTTGCATGGGAGGTGGAGTTGGCATAAATGGAGACATTGCAGGCGCTAGAAACGAATAAAAGAGAAATATAACATAGAATGAAATAATTTTTACATTTTGAATATAATCCGACAGTTTACTTACTCATAAGAGGCGGTGGTCGTATGGGAGGCATTGGAGCCATCATCATCATTGGCGCTTGCGCCATCATCGGCTGAGGAATACCCATAGTTGGCATACTCATTGTTGGCGGTGGCGGTGGTTGCGTTGGAACCGGTACCGGTTTCGGTGCTGGTGGTTTAGGGGGTGCTTTCAACGTAGCCTGAGGTTTCGAAGCAGCTGCCGCCATATGCGATAATTCTGCTGCGCGGTTAGCTGGTTTCGGTCCGATTTTCTCTTTCTCCTCATCAGGAAGAAGCCCTTTAACTTTGTGTATTTGATGAATCTGATCCTCCAGAGTAATATTCGCTCTGGCAGCTCTGGTTGCTGCTTCGACACTCGACGTATGTCCATCCCATGTAACTTTGTCATCCTTCTTCTTGTCTTCCTCTCCAATTTTCTTACCGATAGCAGTTTCCTCATCACCGACACCGAAAATATCGGTACGTCTTTCGGCTAGTTGTTTCAAACTGGCTTCGATCGCAGTACCAGGAGCGAATACTGTTTCTTGTGCCAACTTGTCGAGATGTTTATCTCGTTGTTCCACCCATCGTGGATCCAATAGTCCAATACGCATATGCTCTTGAACTTTACTCGCTGGTATACGTTCTCCAGTAATCGGAGATATCAAGTATTCGTCAGGAGCAACAGGACGCACAGTTTTACTTGCTACGGAAATTTACATGTTCTTTTATACAATGGAAATTATAGTAATTGGATAAGATAATTAGAAAACCGGGTTTTATGCAACATGAAAATGAGTTTCAACAATATGTTTAACCCTTTGCACTCGAAGTCGTAAAGAAATGTTATCTGTTACTTACCATGCTGCTTAGGATCGTAACCTTTCTTCACCACTACATTTCCTGGAGTAGGAGGCAACGGCGGAGGCTGCATATTATTACTGTCGCGTGGTTTCGATTCTTTAGATTTATGAGTATCGCCCGGAGGTGATACATCGTCTTCATCACTTGAATCTTCTTCCATATCTTGTACCTTAAAATTAATATGGTAACGATGATTGATTGTAACTAATTTTTCTAGACAGACAGATTGAAACAGTATATTTACTTGATTGTTATCCTTGGCGCGGTCCTTTTCACCTTCCGTACGATTTTGCATTTCATCGTCTCCTTCACTGTCGATTTGCATCTCTACATCTTCACCTTCCTCTATTCTTTCCTAAAAATTTAAGGAAACAGTGGTAAAACCGAGAAATGACCTACAGTCGGACATTACTGTACTAAAATGTAGTCGCACTGTATTACCTGCATGAGTACTCGAGCACCAACTTCGTCAGGTGTTGTTGGCGCTGGGAAATTACCAACTTCAAACTGTTGATAATCAACAGTTTCTACTACGACAAAATCATGCCAATCGATTTGAGCATAGGCTACTCTCTCGCGTTCTAACTCTTCTTCTTCCTTACGTCTTTGAGCTTCTTGGTACTTTAACCATTCAGCACGATATTTAACTTGTTCCAATATCTTATCCATATTTGCTGCTTCATTACGAAGGCGGGGTAATTGATCTTTAGGTGGAATTAATACCTACAAATTCAGATTTGTTTAAGGAGATACTCGAAGGGTGTGTACAGATTATTCGATAGAATTCTCATTTTACCTTCGTATATTGTTCCAAGAGTTTAGTAAAATATTGGAACAATGAATGTTGCGGTCGTAAGAAGTCAAATTGAAAGTTCCTTTGTTCTCTGTTCATTAAGTTTGTTAGAAATTGACGACCGTTACGAGCTACAAATTGTGCTGTCAGTTTTACAATATCTCTGAAATGATGACACAAAATATTTAAATTGTTTAGTTCAGAACTACTTAATAACAGAATCGAAGTGATAATGAAGGGGAAGGGGAATTATAAATTTAAATAAAAACTAGCAATAACTTTTGAATAAATAAATAAATAACGTAGCTAATATGTAATCTAGTAACTTACAAATCTAATGCTGAGATGGAAGGTGGATCAGCGATAAATTCAAATTCTGTAGGAGGGTCTTTTGGAACAAATGGTTGTTCCACTTGTTTCAAAATTTCTTGCTGCTTCTGATGAGCTGCAAGATTAACAGCTTTTCCAAGACCTTGTCCTAGAGCTGGCTCTTGACCCTTTCCTTCCTTAAACTCTTTTACTTTGTGCTGATAATATGCATGATATGGATCACCGAAATTCAAGAAGTTGAACTTTGGATTTCCAAGTTCATTTTGTCTGATCCTCGACTCAAATTCAGGCCCATTTCTAGCTACAAAACTAGCAGTTTTGTCAACGATATCTAAATTTTTTACATCAGGAAAACAATGCGAATGCCGGCATACAGACCATAATTACATAACACTAACTGTACCACGACCGGTACGGTAATAACGTTTATTTTTTAATTTTTGCTGTTCTCAAGTGATGCGCTTACCAATGAACAGCATTTAATTTATATTTATATAAAAGATAGATATGAACACATTTTGTACCCAGTAATATTAGTGTTCAAAGGTGATATTAAAATCAGTGGGTATCTCATAACATTAAAGTATAAGTATCTCATTTCATTTAAATGAAAGTGCACGGTTTACTTTCCATAATATAAAATATATAAAAGATTAGAAACATCCCCGATAGCACGCGGGCTCGGTTTGGGCCTGGCCTGGCCTGTGTGCTGGTCCTGGGCCGGCACAGTGGTTCCACAATTCCAAACTCAGAGAACCAACACAAAAGTCTTATTTTTATGTTTACGAGTCGTAATTTGCATCACACGGAAGCATACAACTGCGCAATTTTCATAACTATATGCTGCCGAATAATACAAATTACACCTAGTATACGGAAAAAATAAGACTTTTGTGGACAATTGCTGCCTAGATTGATCTTTTATCTAGCCTTTTTGACTACTTAAACCACCTGCGTTTGTATTATCACAAAATGAGAACGCAAATCCCGCGCACCCTTGTAATTCGGCCCGACAGGCTGGTAACGTGGAAGTCACGGGCTTAGTACGCTGTGACAGACCGAATTCGATGCTATCTGGGATGTTTTATACACGATTGATAAATTAATGAATTAATTAAATGATGAATTAATGAAATGATGAATTCTTAAATTCAAATACGTATTTTTGAAAACTATTCTACCATTATAAGTGTTACTTATGAGTAACCTGAAAATAAAAATTGTATTAATGTTAATCAAATATACATATAGCAGTTTGCCAAAGGATACTCCTAACCTCCGGAGGAGGGTAAATAATCCCCACGATCGGTTGCGACGAAGGTGCATTATTTTCTTCATCCTCGAGCACCGGTAACTGCACCACTGGAACTTCTTCGTCATCCATGTTCGTATTATCTCATTTGCTTACTTTTTAGAATATTTTTCTCTGTTTTGTATAATAGAACGTGCACGCACAAACGACGCATCCAGTGATGGTATGGTATCTCGGACGCTTTTCGCGCGCATGCGCGACGATTTTAAATAGCCTCAGACGGCCTCAGTGAAGTACGAAAATCGGGTAACTTAAACGCCCCGCTAATTTCGCAAAAGGGTGTAGCCGGATAGTCTCCCACTACTTTCGCCTCAATAGCTCCCCACAAATTTCGGACGTAGACACGTCCCTGACAAAACTCGCGCATGCAAAAAAGCGCCCGAGATACCATCACTGAACGCATCACAAAACACATCCATAAGACGCCATAGAAGCCAAAATCACTGAAGACTGCCAGCCTTACGGGAGATCGTGTCTCTCGAATAATTTGATGTCTTCTTACGCCCTCTAGAATGTATTCTGACTAGAGTAAAAAATAGAAAGCCATCGACATAATCTCGTCGGTACAGAAGGCTACTGAGGAGATTCTCGTCGGTGAGAAGGCAAACTGTCATGCAGTCATATTGCACCATATTGCATCAATGAGTGACTGTTAGTATTGGTTAGTATCTCCTCGGTAAAATCGATTATTATGAATTGTTACATACTGCACCGAACGTATTCCAAGAGCAGATATTTCAGACGATGTTTTAGTGTTGGTTATTTCAAATTTACAATATTAAAAGCAAAACTCAAGGACAAAAGATTCCTAGAAATATTGAGAAAGTATTGAAGCATAGTTTTAGGAAAATTATCGATTCCGACTTTAAATTTTATACGAGATACCTCAATTTGTACTTTCAAAGTATTTCATAAACGAGAATTATTACCTTACACTTTTTCATACAAAAATGTTCGAAAAATCGATCTGTGGAAAAGGAAATATGCTGAAGAACACAGTAAAAGAGAGTTTACAGTAAACAATTAGAATGGCAAAAGGATTATTATCAACGTTGAACAGATAGAATCAATAAATTTATCGTAGTATTTATCGTAATATTAATGCAAATGTGCATGGTTTAAAAGTTATTTTGTATCTCGAGATCCATTGTCTATTTTGACTAAAAGTTACATGGTCAGATAGTCAATGGAGTGCTGGTTAACATCGTTGGCAAAAGGAATTGTTATAAACATTGAATAACCAGAAATA
>CM052339.1:5003313-5036166 GCA_028455595.1 Lasioglossum vierecki
AAAATTTTCGAAAACCTCGGAAATTGAACTTTGTATTAGGAGAACATGATATCGAAGGAGGTATCCGAAATTCAGTAGTACAACTCAACGGCAAGTCAAACGCTTGAAAATATCGAAAATTCAGTGATGGAATTCAACGACAAATCGGATGTTTGGGAAAAGATTGGGATGCAACAAATAAAATGGCAAATACATTTACCACACTCTCTTTATTTATTAATTTGATATTCATACAAGTGTTTGTTTTGTACATGTACATATAAATTATATTCTAATCATTTATAACAAGACTGTTGTGTTGCTCCGCGAAACTCGACACGTCAGGCTTCTACTACTATACTGCAATTACCGCGATTGTGCTGCAGAAGCCGATGTTTAAATCTGAAACAGCAATATATTCTATTAAATAAATGTGCTACACACAAAGATAAAAAGGTCACGTTGTTAATAAATAAAATTATTATACTTTCGTATTTTTTTAAATTATCTACAGTCTACTACAGTCTACCACAATCTACTACTTGGAAAATGCTTTTAGTAATGTAAATAAAATGTTCTGGTAACGCAATTCGATCAGGAAAATTTCATAGTAGCTTGACTGTGCTGATCTCCTCAAAAGAGCGAATTAATTCGTGTAAAGGAACGCATAGTTTTCCCGTAGTTCAAATTTTAATTTAAAACGAACCGCCGAACAGTGGCGCCGCGAATGGCGATTTTCCGAACTACAATTCAGCTTCCGTACAGCGCCATTCCGAGTAGTGGCGAAACGCTCAAACTGTTAGCCAAATGTTATCGACTGTCGGTAACCAAGATGGCCGGCTAACAGTTTGAGCGTTTCGCCACTACTCGGAATGGCGCTGTACGGAGGTCTGATTGTAGTTCGGAAGATCGCCGTTCGCGGCGCTACTGTTCGAATATTTACGCAAATACGTTTACCACACTCTCTTTATTCATTTCATATTCATGCAACAAATGATTGTTTAGTACATGTACATATAAATTATATTCTAATCATTTATAACAGGTCTGGTTGAGTTGCTCCGCGATTGTGCTGCAGAAACCGATGGATAAATCTGAAGCAGCAATATATTCTATTAAATAAATGTGCTATAAAAAGGTAAAAAGCTCACGTTGTTAATAAATAAAAATATTGTGCTTTCGAATTCTTTAAAATTATCTACAAGTATAAATATTTGAAAAATAAGCGGAAAACTAAGAGTCCCAAATCTTTCGGTAGAAGGTATATTTTTTATGTTTATATTAACTCATTCATAATTATAAAATAATATTTAAAATGTCAGTAGCACAATAAACGTATCTAATATATGTAGATATATGGAATAAGATGCAATGTCTGTTTAAATTGTACTACTGTAACTCGTGTTTCAGTCACAGAGGTCACTAAGAGAGTATCAAACAGTATTAAATTTTTATCAAGCGACTTTCTTGATACTCTTACCTTCCTGTTTTTGACATCGTTTGGCATCACGAGGTAATTTTTGTGTATAGAAAAATGCGCTAACATATATATCAATTTAAATTAATTTACATTAATTCAATTAATATTTACATTAATATTTCTTATTTATTGTTAACAGTCAAGATGGGGCGCCGGCCGGCCAGATGGTACGTAATGAAACATTTATCTATTTTACTCAAAACATTCATGACACATGATAGACTAAAATAGTTTCTAATTAAACGGTAGTCAGAAATATTTATTCTTTTCGTTACAGTTACCGGTACTGTAAGAACAAGCCGTACCCAAAGTCAAGATTCTGTCGTGGTGTGCCTGATCCAAAGATTCGTATTTTTGATCTTGGAAAGAAGAAAGCCTCGGTGGAAGATTTCCCATTATGTGTACATCTAGTTTCCGATGAGTACGAACAACTTAGTTCGGAAGCACTCGAAGCAGGACGAATCTGTGCGAACAAGTACATGGTTAAAAATGCTGGGAAAGATCAATTCCATATTCGTATGAGGCTTCATCCGTTCCATGTTATTCGCATCAACAAGATGTTATCGTGTGCTGGAGCTGATAGGTACATAATCCTCCTTACAATTAAAAAACAAATATTGGATTGTGAAGAAAGTTGCTAGAGTTTTCAAATTAAAAATCATAGATAAAATTAAAGTATTTATTCATACATTTATGCAATAACATGAGAAGTTACCTCGAAAATGGTAAAATATGTTATAGAATAAATCTATGAATAGATATTTGAATTTTAGCATTCAATTTTAATTTATAATCGCTAGGATCTTTCTTTCCAACTCAATATTACAGGCTCGATATTTGTTATGTTTGTATTGTAACTAGGGGTGCGTGAGAACCTTAAAATGTAGAAAACATTTAATTTAATATTAAACATTTTTTGCTGTAAGCGCTGGGCCCCCAGAACCGCTTATGGCTTCAGAGTTGTGCAGAATTGCAATAGAATTACTCCAAAATTATAATTACAAAGTAATTGAATTAAATTGTAATTCAATTATGTTGTAATTTATAATTCAGATCTTCAGTCAATTAAATTACAATGTAATTCGTAATTGCAATGGAGCACAATTATAAAATACATTGTTTTCATGTATTGTATTGTATTTCAATTACAAATCTGATTGAAATACTTAGTAATTGAATTACGTTGTATTTGAATTATATAGTAATTCATTTACGACGTAATTTAATTACTATTGAAATACAATGTAATTGAATTAGCACAACTCTGTATCGCTTAATACAACCCTGTCAAAGGTTTAGAGAATTTCAATAATCTCGATTCAACATTTTTCGGGTTCTCGCACACCTCTTTTTGTAACTAATTTTCATTGAATTTCCTCTTTCCGTTCGCAAGGCTTCAAACTGGAATGAGAGGAGCTTTTGGAAAACCACAAGGTACAGTAGCCAGAGTACACATTGGACAGCCTATAATGAGTGTACGCTCGTCGGACCGGCACAAGGCTGCGGTTATCGAAGCGCTTCGTCGTGCCAAATTCAAGTTTCCCGGTCGTCAGAAAATCTACGTCTCCAAGAAGTGGGGATTCACCAAATACGATCGCGCCGAATACGAAAATCTTCAAGCAAGCGGTCGTCTCGCACCGGATGGTTGCAACGTCAAATATTTGCCGGAGCATGGACCTTTGGACGAATGGAAGAAATTCAGAAAATTACTTGCTGTTTCTTAAAGAATGTATAAATTTCTGGATTTCAATTCCATTAAAGAAATTATGTGTAAACATTTATGTGTGGCGTTCATTTTGTTCTACGGTTAACACCCTAATCCTTAGAATTTATTCATTTCCTCCAGCACACACACATGTATATACATAGGCAACCATTAAAAGTCTTTGGTAACTTTCTTGAAAATAGACCACACCGAGACTTCAGTGTTTTTAAAACTAAGAAACTTACGAAATTTTATACTAACGATAACAGCATACAGTCGTTACTTTGATACTTTTATCAATGTGTAATATTTCGTAGATAATATCGATTATACCGAGCCACCATGTCATCATCGTTTTCATAAAAAGGTGTCTTATCTAATAACTCTCCGTGTCTCTGCAACGTATTCAACTTAGTGTCTGCGAGATAACGCGAATGTACTCGAATGTTTATGTAATATGATAAAAGAAGCGAAACTGATATTTTCGGGTTTAAATAAGCCCGTGCAAAACATCGCGTATCATTTTACATTAAGCTGCACGAGTAATCTAGTTTTCCAAAATATCCATCGGAAATTTTACTCTAATAGACAACGATGGCTGTAATAACGGATGTGGATGTAAAGGATGTGAGGTTTCCGACATCTCTGTTGTCAGATGGTAGCGATGCTATGGTAAGTAAATCATTAAAAATTAAATTATTAATTGTCGGAATTCTGTATCACCAAATTTTGGCTGTTCTATGTGCGAGATTTATTAATACCATTCGAATTAAAAAGTTTAATTGATGTTGATTTATAGCACACTGATCCCGATTATTCTTGTGCCTACGTGACACTAAAGACCGAAACGGGGGTCGAAGGATATGGTTTGACATTCACTTTGGGCAGGGGAACGGAAATTGGTAATTCAACGAATAGTTTTATTTGTAACAATACTGAAGAACGATTCTTTCAATATTTACGATCATTTTCAGTTGTCCAAGCATGTAGATCGATGGCGTATCTATTGAAAGGTCAGAATACCACCGACATATTTGCCGATTTCGGATCTTTTTGGAGGAAACTAACTAGCGAGTCACAATTAAGATGGGCAAGTATTACGGAATCCTTTCTGTTGAATTAACACTATTCAAACATTCGAGTTCAAAGACTTAATAAAAAGAACATATATGAAATACAGTTGGGACCAGAAAAAGGAGTCACTCATCTTGCTACAGCGGCTATAATAAACGCGTTGTGGGACTTGTGGGCCCGATTGGAGAACAAGCCAGTCTGGAAACTGCTGGTTGATCTAACTCCTGAGGAATTAGTTTCAACAATTGACTTCAGATACATGTAAGTTACAAATCGTTTAATTTTAGAAGATTGGATCAGCGGAAACGCGTGGTAAGCTGGCTGAGTATGATAGAAGTTCAAAAGAGCTGTGCGATTTAGGATAAATGAAATAAAGATGAATATAGGGCAGAAATGGGAGAAGTATTTTAAGGAACAAAGTCCATTTCTGGGTTACGAAATCAAAATAAATATATAAATAATGGTAGAAGATAACTGGTATTTATCTGATATTTCGTTCAACAGCACGGACGTAGTTACCAAAGAGGAAGCGCTGAAAATGCTGAAGGCATCCGAAAAGGGGAAGAAGGATCGAGAAGAGTTGTTAAAGAAAAACGGTTACCCAGCGTACACCACGCAAGTAGGCTGGCTCGGGTACAGCGACGAGAAAGTGAAAGTTCTTTGTAAAAAGTTTCTGGAACTCGGTTTCACATCTTTCAAAGTCAAGGTTGGTCAGGATGTAAAGGACGACGTGAGAAGATGCCGACTGGTGCGCGAGATGATCGGAGACAAAAATAAAATGATGGTTGATGCGAATCAAGTGTGGGACGTCGATCAGTCCATAGCATGGATGAAAGAATTGAAGGAGTTTAAGCCGATGTGGATCGAGGAACCAACATCACCGGACGATATTTTAGGTCACGCTAAAATCGCTGAAGCTTTGAGGCCGTATGGTATCGGTGTCGCCACCGGTGAAATGTGCGCCAATCGCGTTATGTTTAAACAATTACTGCAAGCCAAAGCGATTGATTATTGCCAGATCGACTCGGCTAGAATTGGCGGAATTAATGAGATATTGTCCGTTTACTTCATGTCCAAAAAACTGGGAGGTGAGTTAGGTGCAGTGAGACTAATAAGTAGACTGCGGACCTTTATGCATTTATGGTTTACAAAGATCTTCCCAAAATGCTGGAGCATTAAATTCAACAGAATTTAGTACGATTTTTATTTATTTTCGAATGATATCACCAATGAAAATAGAATTTGGCACCATTTTTTTAAGATTTGCCTACGAAAACTGAAAATTGCATAAACATCTGCAGTCTACCAATAAACAGCGGATGTTTATGCAACGATTTTCTTCGTTAATATGTTTGGTTTAATGTTCCGTAATTTATGTTTAACTTTGTCGTAAATGCATCGAACCCGCCGTCTACTAATGAACGTTGAAAGATTTACAATCTACGATAAACTTTATTGCAGTTCCCGTGTGCCCACATGCCGGGGGAATAGGTCTCTGTGAAATGGTTCAGCATCTTCAAATATGGGATTTCATCTCCCTTAGCGGAACTACCGAGAACCGTATGATAGAATACGTTGACCAGCAGCACGAACATTTCGAGCACCCTGTGAAAATTGAGAAAGCTTGCTATATGCCACCCATGTCTCCAGGATACTCCACTAAACTAACAGACAACTGTCTCAACAATTATATTCACCCTGAAGGCGAACAGTGGAAGCAAATGTACGCGAAGGGACTTTTTCGCAAAACGTTATAGTTAATACTGTGACGTATTGATGTACACTATACTGCATTTGTTATATTAACATGAATGTAATATATATCACAAAAGAGACAAGAAATATAAAAATCTTGAGAAAACTACTGGAATTATCGAGATATTAAAAATTAAGCATTGCTTACATATATGTATATGTACGTGTAACAATAGTTTTGCCTTTCCCCAAAAGTGAATAAACTAATTATCGAACCAGCATAAACTGTTCTTCACGATTTCCAAATCTATTAAGAACTGTATTTACTGCACGTGTGCAGGGTTTATCCGACATATTCAGTCTCTGAAAAATATAATATAATTAGTATAAATAGTCTGAGTAATAATAATGCATTTCACGTATTACATACTTACACTGACGAACCGATAGGAGTTTGGTTTGAGCATAAACTTTAGGTATTAACTGCACGCCCGCAGGGTTGATCTCACATATTCAGTCTGCAAAATATAATACAATTAGTAGAATTCTATATTGTACAGAGAATTTCTATTATTATATACTCACACTGACGAACCAATAGGAGTTTGCTTTGAACATAAACTTTCTAAGGAGACTCATGTTACCCACAGGAGAGATAACATGTAAATGAAGATGGTCCACTGTATTGAACGGTGGCCAGTGAAACCCGGTACGTGTAGCTGCAGGATTCAGGCATTGTTTTTCGATTATTTTGTCTATGGTGGACACCATTGCGTCATCTAAAATTTTCATTACTTTTAAAGTATCGTAAAACAATGTGTCAAAGGTGGACTGAGAATTATGATTCTACAGGACTCACAAAGTTCTATGTCTTCGCTCTTCAGTTCCTTCGCATTACGTATATGCTTGTTTGGCAGGATTAAATAATGATGCGTTGAAACCGGATTGATGTCCTTGATGCACGTTACGTGATCATCCTGTAAAATATAAAACAACGATTATTATTGTTCCTGTGACGGATGAGGTTAAGATTGACGTACCTCGTAGATCTTTTCGCTTGGTGCTTTGTTGTGTATAATCTTGCAAAATATACAGTTTTCCAAATGAGCCTCCATATGGTTATTTAGCAGTCACGTTGTCATTCGACGGAGAATTTTGCTAGTGTCATTCACTTTCTGGACTTTGGAATTTTATTCAAACTTCACCACTCCGCCCATGGACAGGAGTACACCTACATATGTACATACAATTTATATATCTACATTATACAGGGTCGTTCAAAATTGTAGGCACCACATATTTTGCCTACTGACAACTTTTGACTACTGACAACCCCTATCTTTGACTTATCGAGAAATGAGAAGCCTGCACCCTTGCAATCCTGGAAACGAGACACCCCCTGAAAAGTCAAATTAAACTCAGGGATAACATATATAATCATGCGTTTTATTTCATTAGAAAAGATACTAAAATGTATCGGAACTTAAAGAATAAGTTAACATTGTATACGTGTAGATAATGAGTGCAGGTTTATGAAATTTTGTTTTAAAACTAAAAGCCTAAAAAACAGAATTGTATAGTGTTAAATATATATATATAAAAGACGGAAATCTATTAAATGGATGATAATGAAATATTTCTATAAATAATAATATTTATTTTCAATCAATAACAATTGTTAAAATTAAATCTGATAGATGTGGACATTAACTAATATGCTTGCTTTCTTTTTTAATTGCATTACTTTTTAATTTAAAATATATAAACTGTACATATATTTATAAGTGGTATATATATATCTATGTATATATATATATATATATATTCGTATGTTTTTTTTTATATAATAGTTGTGAGCATGATAAATTAATAATACATTAACATATCTTTACACGTGGCAGTTGAGTTGTATGAGAAATAACTTCTCTGTTTCCAAAGAAACGATAAAATTCATAAAAGCCCTGCTTTATCTCTACAATTCTTTTGTTCGCGTTTTTCAAACGGAGGTTTTCTTGTTTCGTCTATATTTAATGTATCCTATTCAGTCCGTTCCGAAAAGAAAAAGATTAAAACACAGAAATGCAATGTTGTACGATTGACTTAAAGTACGCAACGAACGACGGCACGAAATTACAAAACAAGAGTGTAACATTCACGTTTCAAGGTATCGTTGCTACATTTTCACATCGGACTTGCTCGCAGATTTTCTTTCGAACGGGTATGAAACGTGAACGAGTACGAAGAAACGTGATTCGATGAAAATTAAGTTATCGTTCCAATGGAATTTAAAGAGGAGCCTCGAACCGAAATTTTGTTTACAAAACCTAATTTAATTGATTTTATGATTCCAGTTTCACAAATGATTCTAACACAGGCGTACAATCGACCTCGCCGTTTCCGGCAAGGTCTACCGAGCAGGGCTATTACTTTCCTTCAAGAAGTTTCGAAGCTTTGATTTTCGAAGAGAATCGAAGTTTCGAAGCTTCAAAAAAGTAACAGACCTACCATCGAGCCTCGCTTTCACCGATACGTATTTTAATTTGATAAATATACATGCGCGTGTGTAGGTGTGTCGTGTGTATGCACACAAGTATACATGTGCGTGTATAATTCATTTTTGAATCTTACCTAACGTTTCACGAATTCATTATTGATACAGGAAAAACATAGTTGACGTCAAGGATACGCGGATTACGGTTGCATCGAAACGATGAAAAACAAAACTGTGCTCGCGAAGAATAAAAACGAACGACAAACGAAGAAGTGGACGAACAGAGATGCGTAATCGATGTGTGTAAGACGAGAATTAAGTTAACCGATCCTGTTGCGTTCCGCTAATTAAATTAGTAAAAACGTATCCGTTCATAGAATATTTGATATCCTCGCTGATCGGCCCGCGGGCAGACTTACATTCTAGAAGTAGGTTTCACCGGGATTCTCACACCCCACTGTACAAGTGTTCTTTATAAATAATTCTTATAAATTAGAATTAGTCTACGGTTTTCGATTTCACATTGAAAAACGTACAATTTACATAATATTCTCTTTACGGTAATCCACCATTAATACTGAGTGTCCCTTACCCTTATCATCCCCATCCCAACCGCGCACGTCTCAAAAAACCCCACCCTGTTCTTGCCCTAATAGCATTTATGGTTGGCCTTTCGTTAGGCCACCGTTAGACATGTCGCTCTATTTTGCAGTTGGGCCAACAATCACACCCAACCTAGAGCCAACGGTACTATAAAATGAACCTACAGAGCCCACATTCTGATTTTCTCTTTAATAGTTATTTTTATGGTATATCATAAATAATATACATATTAAAAATGTATTTTCACGGTAAAATTTTGGGAAAAAAGGAAAAAACCCGAGCCTACTTGTGTAGACCTACAGATGGTTCTTGTTTATAGATGCTATGATTAGTACTACTAGATACGTCAACAAATTAAAATAGAAGTATCTAAAAAAGGAAGACCCATTTTGAAGAAATCCAAAAGGGTCTTCTTATACTACACCTCCCTTGATTTTCTCTTGGAAAATGGAAAAATTAAAGAGATTAAAAAATTCCAAGACTGCTCACAATAAAACTTTAATGAATCAACTATAACGCGCAAAAACTACAAATTTTAAGTATATTTAGAAATACGAAAAAAATTAATTTGGAATATAACTTACTTTTGGTTGCGGCAACACTTCTGGCGTCTGTTAGACGAAATATGCCAATGTAATATAATCGTTTTAAATTTCACTTTATAACTATAATATCTGTAGGCCCAACGTTGGGCATTTGTTGGTAAATTGACATGATTTTTTTTCGTTGGCCTCGGTTGGGGATTTGTCAGCAAAACCAGTTTCCAACAAACTCCCAACCGTTGGCCAACCGTAAATGCTACTAGGGTGCAGTTCCTCTCAGCCAATCTTTCTGTGACAAGTTTGGTCGGTGGCTTATTTTCGCGTCTCTGTACGTTTTCTTTCCTTTTCCCTTTTCTCTCCGCTGGTAACGGATCGAACAGGGCCAGACGAATCGAACGATTAAATTAACTTAATGCTCTAATAAAGGGGTAAGTTTCAGCTGCCTTGGTAGGGCATTTGATCGGGAACGGCGGACGAATGATTCTGATTCGGACTTTGATGAAAATGTGGATTGCTCCCGTCTTGCGATAGATCACCGACTGCAGGTTCTTCGTACTTCCCCCTCTTAAACCGACCGTACAGCGACGAATAGGGTAGATTGTAGTGAATGGCTGCTTGATTGATGCTCATGTGTCCCAGTCTGTAACACGGAAACCACACGCAGTCTCCGTTAGTTTACGAGGCCGCTAGATGCGTAGCTTGAGAGTGTCGTATTCTTAATCCGAAACATTCGACCACTGCTAGATTTCGATCAAGGTCTTAGACATTTCTTTGGAGAACTTCAATATTGAAAAATCTGCATTTTCCTATGTATTAGATAACAGAAAATCGTCTGCATCGAAATTTCAGTAAGTGTCCGATGACGGGAGTGTATGTCGTCAGTAGACTGCGGATCTTTATGCGAAATCAAACTTGTCTGCATCGATTACAGGTAGACAGCGGTAGGGTTTTTAAAAGAAAATTATGCAATTCGAAAACCGGGTTTTAAATTTATACATGACACTTGCATATCTTATAATAAATTTCTTCCATTAGCTAAAAAACTAATTATTATCAAGATTTTATAAAGATTATTCCACTTAAAAATTCTTCTAACGGTTCTCCTGTTTTAAATCACACCTACTCATTTCTATCGTAAATGTCTAATTACATGAAGCAATTCCAGATGTTTCTCGTGAACGCAAAGAATCCGCAGTCCAGTCGATCAATTACGCCCGTCGTTAGCTCGATCCGTATAAAAATTTAAGCATCGCCAAGGAGCAATTTTACCTGACGGCTTCGAGTGCTTCTGTCATAGCATCCTCGCTCCATGGCGTAGGATTACTTCTGCTCAATTCGATTCCTTCCCTCTTACATCTACCGTACAAGGTCCCTGTTGGAATACCGAATTCGGTGGAAGCTCTCTGCACAGACGTTTGACCAGACCTTATTGCTTCTAAAGCGCGGTCCAAATCAGCGGGCGACCATGTGGTAGGACTGGCGTTAAACGGCGCAGCCAATCTGATGCCTTCCCTCCTCGCGATTTTGTACAACGTGCTCGAAGGTATTCCAAACGCTTTCGATGCCTTGTTAGCCGAGATCGTGCCTGTTCTCAGCGCTTCGAGGGCGTTGTTCAGACTTTCGTCGCTCCACGATTTCGTTGGTCCATCCTTTTTTGGTGTGTCAATGCCTAACCGGTGCGCTCTTTGCCATAATGTCGTCGATGGTATGCCGAAGGTTGCTGAAATCATTCGGTCAACAGTCAGGAAAAGTAGCGCCAGTCTTGTCGAAAAGAATTAACATGTTCACAATTAAAATGAACGAACGAGTGTGAACATATAATAGTCTTTAAGCATCAGATCATCCTGTTAGGTCATAGTTTCCCAACTTTCTATCGTATCACGATTTTTTACATTTTTTTTCAACAGACGAAGCATTTTACAGCACGGAATGATAGTAAATTTATGTAAACGTTTATAAAGATTGTGGACAGACATAACAGCTATATCTAATCGAAATGATGAAGATATAAAAGTGAGTGTCCGGTAATTATACGGAAGGGAGTGTACGCATTCTTATTTCTCACGTTGCTTTAGATACATACAAAAGACAGAGAGAATGTTTCGAAGAAGCTGTCTGGAACTGGGGTGGACATAGAGATTAGTTGATGATTAATTACCGGAGGCTTTGGTCAAGCTCATGTCATGGTTCCTCAAAGCTTCCAAAGCTGCGTCCATGTCGTCCTGGGTCCACGACTTCGAGCCGTGATGATGAGAGCTCGACTGTCCCGAATGGCCTCTCGAGTTGTTTTCACCGGAATCCGAGTGGACGGAACTTCCAGAGGGCATTAAACCAAGCAGCTCCGGCGTGATCATCATCATGTTGTCGCTGTCCGCTGCGTTCTTCGAACTGACACTCGCCCGGTCCGACATGTGGCTGTCGATGTCGATTGTGTCCGACGAGTCCATCGTGTGCAACGTTTCGAACTTTATCTTCACACTGTCACAGTTCTGAATCTCTGTAAGCACACACGCAGAACGATGACACTGTTGTTCCCATTTGGACCGCGACGATCGAAGATGATTCCGAACAGATATACAAAGGTTGGTATTTCTCTTTTACCAACCACCGGAATTTCACGAAAGAAGCGGCGACTAAGGCAAAGCTAGATGCGTGCACTAAATGAGGCTGCGTGGGCTGTTACGAACCGAGCAACGCAAATCTAATCGCGACTAGTTAAGCCTGATTAGACCAATTATTTTGATTCTCCTCCCCGTCTAACGCACGACTGTGCTTTTACTCCCCCTAACGATTCACCACCAGCATCATCGAACGCGCAATACCACCCCCTGCGAAGAGTTCTTCGATAGAAATTAACACGTCACTTTTCACAAATTAATATCCATATACCATATATCCGTAACCCTGTACGTAAAAAAAACTACCTGGCAATCTCTTCTATCAGTTGATTATAATATCGAATGTACAGTAAAACCTTAAATACTGTCCGGGGTCATCTACGTAAACGTTGTCTAGTGCCTACTCACTCGCGCAACTCTGTGACGGCGACACTTTTCGTAAATCAAAATATAAAGTCATCTTTGTCAACGCTGTCTGTACAGAATACGCCTGTTGGACAGTATTTAAGGATTTACAGTAATACTTTCTTGCTCAGGGCAGTACGAAATTGTCGAGGGATAACGACACGACTAATAGATCATGCGAAATCCAGAACGAAAGTACACCTGTGGAATGGTGATCCGGATCCCTGAGGTGAGTGATCGTAGTGCCGACCAACGTGGCGCTAGGTGGAGTGGGTTGGGTCTCTGGGGGTAGATCGACTTCCCCAGGATCCGGATGGTGTCCATAGTGTCCGAGACCTGTATGACAGAACATGTCACCTATTAATTACAAGTGAAAAGAGTCTGTCCCGTTATTTCTTGAAGTGGCGAACCGCCCCACACCTTGGAACCATCACATTCTTTCTCGCCCCCGAATTGTATAGCAGAATTTTCAAAAATCGGATATTTTCCAAGAACATGTCCATCCAATCCCGTCCATAAATCACCAGAAACTTGTCCGCAACTTCTATATTTTTCTTTGTATCGAGTTCTAATTTGCAGTGTCGCGTTATGCATGAGGTCAGCTCGGAATCTTTCCTTGTTGGCTACCTTAATGCGTCTTGGTAAAACTATGTTGCGGGTATGCAAAAGTAATGAGGTGCAAAGTATATGGGATAAACGATACTGAATTAAACTATTCGTTTGTATAAGATTGCCCTGTCAATAGGCTCGCTCACGAGGAGTCTGGAAGTGGTGTTCGGTGACACTCGAAATTCTGAGATGGAACATAAACAACATTTTGAAGAATGTTACAGCAGTCTTTAGTGGCGACTCTGTGTGAAAACCACAAAGGGTTAATAACAAGTAAACGTCTGTATCGAAATTCGAATAAGTGTCCAGCGACATACGAACAGGAGTGTACATAAATAAGAAAGTAGACAGTTCACAGTTACTTTACATTATCCCGTAAAGTATCAACTCTTTCGATAACACGAAGGGGTGCAGTTGTCGATAAAGATAATCATCTTCGTTCAATTAAAGAGTCCTTCGAGCTTCGTTTTCTTCCGACGAGAAACTGGCGTCTTTAACCCTACGATCGAAAGTTATGCGAGGGTTCAGGTGTGGGGCGTAGACTCCGATTCATCGACTTACCGTTATTATTGTTGTTCGCACCGTTACCGTTGTTATTATTGTTGTTATTGTTATTGGTCCGTTGGCACGTTTCCAAGACTACTGTTGCTGTTGTGGCCTCCGTGCAATCTTCATCTTCGGTCTGCCAGTCTCTGTGATTCTGCGGAATATCCGGTACAAATTTAGCGACGACCGTGACGAGATGGTAGTTCGTTGGACGGCTGTCACGTTCTCATGCTTCTCCCTTTGCATCACGGTTCCCATCCACCCCCTAGTTTCCTTCTTTTTTTTTATCCCCCTCGTAAACAGCCGTCACAAACGTGTACACTGTAATAAAACTTACTTCTTTGTTCTCCGGATTGTAATTCCCGTTCGATTCCTCCTCTTTGTATCTGTCGTAGTGCCTCGAATCCGTTGCGCGAGGCTCGAACGTGGTCCTCGCTCGTTTGTACCGCCTCTTTAACTTGCTGAAATTTATCCTGGGAGTGCCTGGTTCCCGTGGCGGCGAGCTCAGACTCACCGATGGCGGACCGTCCCTGCTCTCCGGCACTTCGCACAACCCCTTGATCTTCAGCTGATCTGCCGTTTTCAATAACGACTGCAACAAAACCATAAACGTTTCCGTCAGTTACTTGTTCCAACCGCGCAACAATAAACAATAAACAAATTTGGAGAAGTATATTTCGTATAAGTGTCCGCTACGTCGATGGAAGACTTCCTGCTGGAAGATCCGCTCTTGAACGAGGATGGCTTACATTTTTCTTGGAGTTCAGACTCTGAATATTTTCGGAAACGAAACCAACGCGACAAATGGCAAGCAGATAATGAAACTTGAACAGTTTCGCGGAAATCGAAGTTCTCCGCGGAACGAGACAACTTGCACAAGTATCTCGGAAGAACGTTGTATCGGAAAATGTCCTCGGACATCGTCCACTACGTCGACGGAAGATCCGCTTCGAACGAGGGTGGTTCTCTACATTTTCGTTGGAGTTGAGGCATATTTTCGGAAATCGACAGTGATTCGGACGAACGAGGGTGGATGGTGCACAAGGCCACATAAGGAACAATGTAAACCGCCTTCCGAGGGGGTTGTAGAAATTGAAGTGCAGAACGAGACAACGAAAATGTCCTCGGACATCGTCCACTGAGTCGACGAAATATTTCCTGCTGGAAGATCCGCTTCGAGGGTGGTTCTACATTTTCGTTAGAGTTCAGGCATATTTTCGGACACGACGAACGAGAGTGGATGGTGTACAAGGTCGAATAAGGAACAGCGTGAACCGCGTTCCGAGGTGGCCGAAGAAGAAGAGACTAGCCAGACAGAGGCGGAGGCCGACGGATTTGCATATTCCTGGTAAAACCCCGTCGTCCTTACGCTCCGTTCCCGACGGATACAGTTTCATGTTGCAGTCGCCGTCTGCCGGCGTGGCTGCTCGGTCTAAAATCAGTTGCCACGATCCAGTTTCGGTGTGCAGCGATTCATCGGCGTAGTGCGTCGACCCGTGTCGAGCAGCGCGGCGGCGGCGACGACGTCCTCCCTGCGACTACACATTCATCCCAGTCCTATTCCTCCCCTCCCGTCTTCGGTGATCTTAACCTTGAGACCGGTGCACGAGGGAAACACCGAAGAAGAAGAAGAAGTAAAGGATGCAGGAGGGAAAGACCACGCTGACGAAAGAGGAAAAGGAGTAACGAGCTTACGGTTACTTGGAGTCGGAAGAGGGTGTGCGGCAGAATTGCGAGGGGGCGGAGGAGGAGAAAATAAAAGAACGGACGAGAGCGCGACTTCCGCATGACGGAGTCGCGACAAGAATTTTCAGGGCGGCTCGTTCGACCACGTGGCGGCTCGAGAGGATGATGTTCCGTTTCCGGGAACGATCGAGACGACCGCGTGTACGTCTTGAGAAGAGGAACTCAGTCACCGAAGTAGTGCAAACAATCTTCGGGTAGAACGAAAACAGAAGGGGAAAAAAGAGAAAATAGGAAATCGAGAGAAGAGTGGATGGACAGAGTCGGTCAAAAAATAGAAACGATAGAAAAAAGGAATGGGCAAAGAGAAGAGAGACGATGGGAAATGGGAAGGGTGGGAGAGGCGAATGAACGAGAGCGAGGGCCGCGTTGAAGTTGAGGCTCTCTGTTCTTTAATCAAGGCAGGGGTGGTGCGATTAGGCGGGGTCGGTAAGGGGACAGGCGGTATGAGAGCGGCAGTGGTGGCGGTGGCGGCGGCGGCGGCGGCAACGACGCGGCTTGGGGGGAAAGGGTGAGGAAGTAGAGGAAGAGTTAGGCGATGGAAGCAGAGGTTCAGGTGGGGGTTTAGGCAGGCTGCGTCGGGGGTGTCGGTGGCGGCTGGAAAGCGGAGCGTGGGTGGAAAACTGGGTGGCGGTGGGTAGGACTAGGTTCACAGCGGTATGGCTGGAGAAGAAGAGAGTCGGAGCGACTACAGAGAGAGAGAGAGGGGCAGAGAGAGAGAGAGAGCGAGGGAGGGAGAGAGGGAAGGAATCTGACTGAGCTAGCGATTGAGTGAGCAGCCGCGGGAGTGACGAAGAGAGTCGTGGTGGGAGAGAGATGCAGAGGCAAAAACGCCCGCAGGAAGAATGGGGAGGCCTCCGACGCGGCTGTCGCGGCCCCAGGGCCGTATCGACCACCCCCAACCCCCGATTCTCTCTACGGCACTCGCGACGGCACCGACACCGATGACTTCCAACCGTTTCCACGCACACATCCTACCCTCTCTGTTGCTCCACTCATCTCTCTCTTCAGCACCCCCCGTCGTCCCCTTCCCTCCCTCCCACCCTCTCTCTGTCCTTCACACGCCTCCCCGTGCTGCTTGTGAACGGATACGTATAACCGCGTCGAAATGTCCGCGAATCTTCGGGCTCGACAATCCGTGAGTTTCGTAGTATTGGTCGCAGCAGGGTGATCGAACTTCCCTGTCGGACGTGCATGCCACGGCGACAGCGATGGCGCGACGAACCCCGGCCTCTCGAGTAATTAGGACTCTCGACGGTGCTTCGACCACGATGCGTTTTTTTAAAAAAAGACTCATTTTTCCGAATTACCTCATAGTCTTCCACAGAATACATCAACATCGAGAATATACCCTCAACTAGCTATACCGATCGAACAAGGTTCCTCGAAACGCAACGATGTACGAAACACCGGGTTCCGGCGTCGAACGCGACTCGTCATAGTTCGATTAAATGAACAGTAGACGAAGGAAGAAGGAAGAACGGAGACAAGCAGCGATTTAACGACACACGAACGACGATGACGATGGGACTTGGAGAACCACGGACGCTAGGCAATGGGTTGGTAGGGTAGTGCGGGTGTCGGTGCAGGGGTTAGGGAGCGGGTGGGTAGTTGGTTGGTTCGGCGGTGGATGCATAGGGGTGGTGCCATCGGTTCGGAGGCAAGAGGGAAAGCCACCGGCAGAATCCAACCTCACCAATCAATACTTAGGGTTCAAGGGCATCGCCCGACCAATTATCCCAGACTAATTGACGCGAGACGAGAGCAAAAAAAATTCTACCCCTGTTCGGGTACTTCCGATCTGTGCCTTCGCCATGGGCAACACCGCCTTTCGACGCGACGTGTCTGTCTCCGGAAAATGTTCGCGAAAAGTCCGATCTGGACGAAGCTGCCGGTCGAACACGATAGGAAACTGTGACGAACGAGGGATCGCCTTCGATTTAGATTTCACTCGGCCCCGCTTCGCCCGAACCACCCCTTCGTCTAGACGGAGAAGCGTCGCGAAGGTTGCGACGATTTCTCCCGTGGGAATCGAAGATGAGGACAAAGTTTGGTCGGGGGTGAGGAAAGAAACGCGTGTCCTGAAGGCGGGAAAAAAGCGTAAAGGAGCGAACAGGGAAGTCGCGCGGGGGGTTGTTGAATCGTTGAAAGATGTTCGCGTCAGGGCGCGACGTGGGGTGAAAAGAGAAAGAGAGAGAGAGAGAAAGAGAGTTCTTTCGCAGGAAGAAATAAGGGGACGATAGAACGAGAGAAGTCCAACAGGTGTAAATCCGCAAAAAGATCGACCGTGGAATCGTTTCACGGGAACAGGAAGGACACGATGGGGTGGCTGGGGGTTGCTCGCCGTAAGACCGTACCAAGAGACGGGTATAAAGGTACATTATACAGAGACATACCGGTGTAGGAAGGAAGAGAGACCCAGTGAGCTACAGGAAGAAGAGAGCAAGGGGGAGAGGAGAAAGAATGGGTCAGAGGGAGAAAGGTGGATGTGAAAGAGAGAAACCAGGAGGAAAGCGGAGAGGAGAACGCACAGGGGAATCCCCGAAGATGGTCGTAGGGTCTCCACTATTACGAATACGGCGCCATAACGGAATTGATAATGTAACGGGCGTCACGAGCATAACCTTCCTCTCTTCTTCTCCACGCTACATAACCTCCTTTCTGAATGGAACCGCGACTCCGGTCACCACGTGCTCCTCGAGCAAATGCAAGAATACGACGGACGCCGAAGACGCGAGTATTTTCGTCGCGTCTTCCGTCCAAATTACCACGCGGCGCCTATACTCTTCCCAACCATTCTTTTTTCTTACCAATTAATTCCGTGATTCGAAACTCCGCTCTATCATCGAGTAACCAAAATTCACTCTTCAGCTTCTCCACATCATCGAGAGGCTGTTCAACGATCGAACTCAGTCAAACCCGGCGAGATAAGACGCGCGTGTCAGGGATTGTTTACGAATGTGAAACGGAGAAGCCTGATAATGTGGACGGCGCAGTTTCGCAGGCGTTCCAAAGGATTCCTCCGTGCACGACCCCCGGCTAGCCGCACGAGCGTTCCGCACTCTTTACGCCGGAGAACGACGTTTTTTTCTCGCGAGATGTACGCGGAGAAACGATTAACACAATTCACACGGTCCGCGCTTGGTCAAACAAGAAATCTCAACCAAATTCGATTCTCGTGATGCGAGTCGCGAAACGTATTAATTCGGAGACGCGTCCAGCGAGATTTACACGGTGCAAGGATATTTATTCAACACCGTGGCGACACACTGCACGCGTTTGACGCCTCGTGCATCGGCGAGCCGTGCGTTCGTTCCGGGAGCGGATTATATTCGAGCGTCGCAGACTTCGTAAACACTTCGCGAACGCGCCCGGCACCGCGTATCGGCGCGCCGCGCCGGTCGCCGCTGCGTCTGTGTTTCATTCATGAGAAAAAGACACTTCTTCTTCTTCGTAGCAAGGAATCACGCCGCGCCGGTTTCTCGGATAACAGCGGACGAGCGAATTTTCGTCGGCGCGAATGTGGGATCCACGTGAAACCGTTCCCGGCGCACAAAAATATCTCGGAAACACGATGGCTCACGTGCACGAGACGGTCGTCCGACATTCGGCGGGCACATCCAGTCGTCTATCCGTGCGAAAAACTTTTGCCTCTCTTGTTCGTTGATTCGCTTGTGCTCCCTCTCTCTCACACACGCACACAAACGGACACGCACTCTCTTTCTCTCGCTCGTACGATCTCCCGCTTGATCGTTCACTCTCGTGTCTATCCGTCTCTCTCGCTCCGCTATTTTCCCTCTCTCTTTCTCGTCTTTCCGTGTCTCGCCGGTTCGCAGACGGTCGAAAGAGAAGTCCGTCGGAGCAATGGCCAGTGTAATAACGCGACGCGGCTCGTAAGCAAGACAACACACCACTCTGTTCCATCGTGGCGCGAACCGAGTTGTATCGTTTATCACTCACCTGGCTACGATGGTCTGTGGGCGAACGGTCCCTCGTCGAGAGAGTGGAGACGTACGAGGAAGCAGAAGAAGAAGAAGAAGAAGAAGAAGGGAAAACGCGAAGGGACAGGGTGGAGAAGAGAGAGGAAGGGAAGAATAGCGAAGTTGCGACGACGGCGACAATAAAGTAGGAAGAACGGTGAGAATAGAGGAAAGAGGAAGTAGAGGGTGAAATGCAAAGGCGGGCGAACGAAATGCAGCGGTAAGAAAATGGGGAAGAGGAGGCGGGTAAAGAAGAGGAAGAGTAGAGGAAGAAGAAGAAGAAGAAGAAGAAGAAGAGGAAGGAAGAGGTGGAGGTGAAGGAAGAGAAAGAAGAAGAAGAAGGAGGAGGAGGAGAAGAAGAAGAAGAAGAAGAGGCACAGAAGTCACGACGAGGAAACGATCTGGTGTCGGCGGCGTTAGTAGAGTCGACGTCGTGAAAAAGCCAGACGAAACCGTGTACGAGGAGGTTACGACCACGTAGAACGAGAGGATAATTCCTGGCAGGGCCCGATCTCCTACGCGGCGAAGCCCAACGAAAGTGAAATGGCATTCGGCGCTCCGTGCTGAGGGCGCACGGCATTCGGAGGAGCGAGGAGATGAAGAGGACGCGGCGGAGAGCAGGAGGAGGCAGTGCCAGAGCCAGAGCTAGAGGAGGAAGAGGAGGAGGAGGAGGAAGAGGAGGAGGAGGAGGAGGAGGTGGAGGTAGCGGCGGAGGAGAAAGAGGTGGAGGTGGAGGACGCCGCGAAATTCGCCGACGCGACGAACAAGGACGGATTCGGGCAGTGTTCGAGCGCGTACGACGAGGAAGAGACTCGCGGGGGATGCGTGCTCGACGGTGGACAGAGAACGATTGAACGTTCGCGTGGAGTGAGCGAGCGAGCCAGCGCACCTGACCAGTCCCTGACAGCGGGGTAAGGGGTTGAAAACCGGCGGGTGGCAGGACGGTCGGTCGGTGGGAACGGCATGGTTGGCGGCTCAAGGGGGCGGGAGGGGACGAGAGAGAGTCCATTCGGTGGAGGGGCGACGGAGAGCACGATGTACAGCACACACAGCGCGCGGCGCGGCTCGGCTCGGCTCGGCTCGACGCGGTCGCATGGGGGTGGAAAAGGTGGGGAATGGGGGCCAAGGGGGAGGCGCAAGTCTGCGGTGCCCGAGAGAAACGCAAGAGTTCGTCTCCTGTGGGAGTGCGACGAAGACCGAGCGCCTGGTTCCCGCGGGAGGAAGGAAGACTTCCCTGTAGGCCGGACGAAAACAGAAATACGGTCTGCGCGGAAACGAACGAGACGGAACGGAGAAGACGAAGAGCGGGAACGCGTTCGGCCACGGCCTGACGAAGACGGATACAAGGTTCGCGGGAGAACGGGAAAGGACAGAGGCGATCTACCGTCGGCGCGACAAGGGTAGCGTTATGTACTCGCGTGAACACGCTGATCGAGACTGTACATATGTATGCACTTGCATGTACACCTATATATACATATATATGTTATTATATATATATATATATATATATATTTGTATATTATATATATGTATATATATATATTTACATATGTATATGTGAATATATACATGCATGTATACGCGTGCATACACGAGACGGAGAAAGATAGAGAGCGAGACGACCGTCGCAGTGGTGTATACCCTAAAGTTAGGACCCGGGTTCCTGTGCGTCGTCGACAAACTGTCAGAGAATTTGTTCTTGGACCGTGGACCGTCTGTAAAATGCGACTGCAACGGAACCGAACGAATTTCCAATTTCTGGAAAACTTTCACGAACAGATTGGCAATCTATCGACGCGTACATCTATATTATCGAAAGTCGTACACAGCGTGCAAAGTTCCGCTCGGTCTGACCACGGAGAGCGTTGGGTACGACGACCAAACGAAACAAAGAAGAGAGGAGAAGATAGTTTGTCGGAAGCATTCCTGAAATCATGACGCGTTCAATTGTAATCCGAGCAGGGGAACGTGCAGTCGGTAGCGTGCGCGTAGCCGTTGGTGAATCTAACAAGATAGTTTAATAACCGCCATGTTAAGAAGTGTCGGCGAACACCACGGCGCAGATCGAATTACCCCCACTTCCGTGGACGTCGACGGGCCCCTGAGCACCCGGAGGGTCCGTAAGGGCCGGCCCTGCGTTGATCCGAGTCGAGTCCGAGTCGGCTGGACGGTCCGCGACGCGACTCGGACCCGACGCGACGTAACTCGCAAACGGGCGAGACGTCGCGCCACACCGAGCCGAGCCGAGCCGAGCCGAGCTGAGACACGCCGCGAGGGAAGAGGGTACGCACACAGTCGGTTTCGGGAGAACGAGCATCGGCGGGGAGGGGCGGATAGAACCGTCTCAAAAGAGAAAAAGACGGAAAAATGATGGAAGAAAGAGGGAGGCAGGCTCGAGAGCGCGCGCGCGCGCGAACACGCTCTTACCCGCTCTCGTCCGCCCGCTCGAGGAAGAAAGAAGAGATTCTGGAGTCGCGAAATGCAGAGTTTGCGCGCGCGCGCGCTCTCGTGCGCTCGTGCTCGCCGGACAAAGGGAATCTGCGGCTCCAGTCGTCTCTCTACGCACGCACACACGTAGCCGCGGCGGCACACGCACATACAGCAAACGTGCAACCGTGCGCACGCATGCACGCCACTGCAGAAACCGCGGGTACAGTCGACGGAGGAAGCGCGAATTCTCTTGTTTCTCCGCGTTCGACTTTGCCGCTCTATTTCTCCTTCTTCTTCCTCCTACTCTCTTCGTCGTTCTCTTCTTTTTACTCCGCTCTCTCCACGCCGCCGTCTCTCCTTCGCATCTATCGAAGGGACTAAAGAGTCCACGGTCACGAATGCTATCGAACGACCTAAAGAACGATGCTTACTTTCGTAGACTAACACCGGCTCCCCTAACCCTTCTCCGTCGCCGTTGGCAGAACAGAGGAAAGTTATTAGGCTCGAGACTTCCAGACCGCGTTCGAACGGAAGAAAGCGGACCACTCGGAACTTGTTTAGATTTTTCACGATTTTCCGAACAATATCCCCCTTCCACGGAGAAATTCAATCTTTCCTCGATGGAACCGTCTCTCGATCAACCTACCGAGCACTAACAACCGTCTAAATGTTTCACCTTATACGTGCTTCGACAAAGAAATTTATCAAATCGATTTACGCGTGAGCTACTTCACGATTTCAATAATCGTGATACGAAAAATATAGTATTATTTTATAAAATAATTTTTGTGCGGACAATGGTTTCTAGGATTAGAACTCCAAACTTCCATTGGAAATATTATCTTGGTTAGACACGGTATCGAACGTATCTGCCAGAAACCGATCGTTGTTTAATCGTTATTTAGAAAGCCATTTGTAGCGAGGATTATTGATTCGATCTCTAGTTAAAACGTACAAGTGAACTGTCTCGCAGCAGTCATAACCACTTGTATCGATTGTCTCTCGCGTTGGCGTGTACTGCCAATATGCGGCAGGTATTACAGGTACGGGGGGAATTAAATTGCATTGTAAATCAGCTCTATCGATACTGACGCATCGTTTACGTGTGTTTCTGACGCGGCCGTTCACGTCCGCCGGACACGATCGAGTTTTCGTGAAAATCATGCGAAATCTCGGCTTTCGATAAGAATGATACCTGTGCGTGTATGCGCTCGGTTGCGTGCGTGCGTGCGTGCGTGCGTGCGTGCGTAAGTTTCGTTCGCTCACTCGTTCTCTCGATTCCTCTATACGCGATGCGTTTCTCTCTCGAACTAGTCGATGAAAGGAGATACCGATCGAGAACGAGGTCAGTAGAGAATACTATCCTTATCCCTGCAGTGCTCGGATGCTCCTTACCGCAGGTACAATTGATAAAGAAGAGCATTTCTTCCTACCTGTCGATCACGATTCGCTCGTCAATTAAAGCGAACGCGATAACTGTTCGCCAATCAGCCAGGTAGACTACAAGTTTTTATGCGGAATGGAAAATTGTCTGCAGCAATTTGCAAGAGACAGAAGCTAGATACAAATTAATTATTTCAACGATCGATTAATTTCTCTCCTGTTTCAAATTGCGTCGAGCAATTTTATCAGTAGACTTTATGCAGGATAAAAATTGTATGCGCCAATTGCAGGAGATGGGACACAAATCAGTTCTTTCGATGATGAATTAACTTCCCTCCTGGTTTAGATCTCACCAACCGATTTCATCAATAGACGGCGGATCTTTTTAACCCTTAGCACTCGAGGACGCCTCTGAGGCACCACTAAAAATTGCTGTACTATTATTGAAAATATTGTTTACATTATTAGATACGTCGATATCTAACCAATTACTAAACATTTAAGTATTGTAGGAGATATTATATCAATTTCATACCTACTAAATTTTTAAAAATCATAGAGGATGGGAATATTCTGGGTCAGAAGAAAAGTTTGATTTTCGAGGTAAAATAGCTCCGAGTGCAAAGGGTTAATAACTAAATTGCAACAAACTCGAGTGAAATAATATGGTTCGATAGGCTGAAAATTATATAAATTCTTTCCGATATTTTTACCGTCTTAACCCCTTGCCGTACTATTTTCTTTACAGTGATTAAAACGTCTGCATCTTCAAAAATGTTGTAGAAAGGAAAAGAAAATTTACATTTTTTATATGGCTACATTTATTTGAATGCTTAACCCTTTGCACTCGGAGCTAATTTAACTCGAAAATCAAACGTTTCTTCTGACATAGAATATTTCATTTCTCTATGATTTTTTATCGATGGTTGATATGGAATTGATATAATACCTCATACAGTATTTAAATGTTTAGTAATTGGCTAGATGCCGACATATTTAATAATGTAAATAATATTTTAAATAATAGTACAGCAATTTTTAGACTTTGTTAAAAATCTTCATCACGAGTCTGGCTCGTCAAAATACGGCAAGGGGTTAATCTATTTCATCCGTCTACTTGTGAAAAAATGCGTAAATCTAGCTGTGGACGTCCAGCGACACGAACAATCGGGGCTCCGGGTATACGTCTGACCATGTATGTACCTGCAAATTTGATGCACATGAGCGATATGTGTTTTCTCCGTGCGACGTCGTCTTAACTCCTGTGTCAAGGACAGCGAGTCAAAGGACCACGTGTAGTCAGCGCGTATCTATAGACATTTTTCTCCGAAAATGAAACAGAAGATGCTACATTCTAAACGCGACGCGGTATATGCCACGGAGGTTTCAACGCGTCGGAGCGTCGACGAGGCTGTTGGTCGATCGGAAAACGGGTTCGAATTACCACGAGAAAATAGCGCAATAGACCGCGGAAATTCAAAACATTTCTTGCGGAAAGAACTCGCCACGGCAAAAGTTCACTCTCTCGGCCGGCTCTGAATTATGTCCAAGGCGAATGCTGGCAACGAGATACGAAACTCTGAACGAAGAACACCAATCAGGGGCGTGAGCATCGTTGCGTGCCAACACGTTTTGCTTCACGGAGCGGGGCAAAAGGGAGGTAAAAAATGGCAAAATAACGAAACTCGAAGCATCGTTCGCGAGCGGTTCTCTCGGCGGCATATTTTCGCGCATGAGGACCGAGGGACGATGACACGGGACTGCCTGATGAATATTCGATCGATCCGATCGAACGCTTCTTGTATTCCGTTAATTAGTATTTCATTTCTAAGATGGAAATGTACTTTCGAGAACGGAGAATCTCTCCTCTAGATCAAAAAACGTCTACACAGGGTGTCCCGAAAATCTTCCCACTTCCTTGAGCCGATTCCCAAGGTTATTCTTTCAACTAAACTTTTTCCTGGCCAATTAATTAATTTCCAATCGCCGAGCTTGTCTCTCAGACTTTTTCCCAAAATCTACCGTTGGAAAGCTGTTTAAAGAGTTTAAGAAAAAACGCACACTTTTTGTGTCGCAACTTCTACACTATGTAACCTACAGAATCGACTTAGTGGTCATTTGCAAGAACTCGACGAGCTGAATCCAACGAGTACTTCAAATTGAAAATAGGTGCTGCGAGTCAAAAGTTGTAAGCATAAACGTGCCCAAAAGAAGACGAAGAAGTTGTCTTTGATTTTGCCTAAAGCTGTCCGAAAAAATGCTGCGTCTAATGGCAAAAACCCAGCTTTTTATGTCAGCCGTTCTCAATTGATGCCGTCACAAACAGACAGATTATATATAGAGATTAACTATTAACTATATACATGGAACAATTACAGAGCAGCTATACTGAACGATTTCTGGTTTGGTGACAAATCCCTTGGCATTGGCCGACCTGGAATCCGTCCATTGTAGCCGCGCTCTGATTGGCCCGCATTTTTCGTTAGCAACTCCTCGACAAAGGCGCGGGGAACATTTTTACAAAGGGAAAAGTTACTTGAAATGTCTTTGGGAGTCACTCCTTTGAAAATGGAGCATTTTTGGAACACTCTGTATAAGTTCTAACTTGAGTGTAAGTGGACATTCGAGAAAAAAACCATGACTTCTAAACTAATCAATTTTTGATCTAAGTACCTTAATAATTCTTTACAGGGAATACAAAAATGCATCGATTAATGCACCAAAAATATAAGGTTCCAATAAAGAGTTTTTTAATGATTACTTGTTATTGCAATTTGTTGTCAACTGTATACTGTACAACTTTTGTTGTAACTATTTTTTAATTATATGGTTAAATTTAATTATATCTACTACAAATTCTCCATACCTAAGTTGTAAGAAACGGTTTAAAACAAAAACGAACCTAAAAGAACAATTAGTTACCGATCCCCTATTGAATTTCTTGGACACTTCTTTTTACATATACATTCCTTACTTACTGACTGATGATTTTGTTGGATAATTAGATTAGAATGGAACGATGATTATTTTGATTTTTGTCCATTGCATGCCGCACTGTGGGCTGGAACGATAAGATCAAAGTTTGAGGATGAGCCAAGGATGAAATCGCGAGTTTGTATAGTCATTTCAGATGGAAAGCAGGAAGTACCTATGTCCTTCAAGAATCAGTATAATAAATCGGAGTGTTGCTACATAAAATAATCCACCGATTTAACGGTGTTGGCTAGCGAGTTATGGTAAGTGTATTGGAATCGATAGCCAAAGCGATAATGGTTGAGTGCCACTGCACGGGTACCGTACATAGTAGTAGAAGCTTGATTGCTGGACAATGGAATCTAACGAGACGGGGTTGAAGACTGTCTTATTGATCTCGCGAAAGTGGAAAGCACAATAATGGCACCGTCCATTCATGATTTAGCGAAACATGTATGGGCTTCAGCTTGAATTCTTTGAAACGAGTTCTGTCGGCGTCGCCATTAAGAGCGACCGAGCCGATGGGCTTCGGCTCGTAATTAATTGAAAGAAACGCGGATCAGAGGCGACCGACCGAGAACTATCGAACAGTCCCAACTGTTCCGAGCTGAATGTTTATTTAACGTGAAAATTTGCAAAATAACAATCGCATGTTTCGTCTCCGAACTGCCTAAAACGTTCCGCGTACTTTCGGCCACATTGTACGATTTCTCGATACAATTAATAGTAGACTTAAATTTGGCTCGTACTCAAAACACAGTGCACCGTCCGGTTCGTCGTCCGACGTTGTACGATTCAAATAGCCGGCGAGGTTGGAAAAGTGCAACGGTGCAGGCACGTGCTACTCTCGAACTGCTTCGAAGAGAAATATAACTTCCGATATCCTTTCGGCGATCCCTAAAATTAATCGACTCCCTTCACTTTTCAACTAGACTCGACTTAAACGTCGTCTGGCCATTACGATCAGATTCCCGTCGTCCGGAAGGGACGTCGAGGAAAAAGGGAACCGTAACGCGTCTCGCGATTGAAAATTAAAGTGCGTGAAAGGGAAAGTAGACATTTGAAACGCGCACGATTCCTTCAGTCGCGAGTGCACCGTTATTTATAGCGAGTGCCGACGGGGATCGAGAACGAGGAAGGAGAGAGCATCGAGAGGAAAGGGACAAAGGTGATAGGGAGAAGAGACCCGATATTTCAAGCGCGTTGGAGAACACGCGACGCCATCTAGACTATCCGGAGAATCCGTGATACCGGTAGCGGATACGAGTCGGTAAAACAGACGGGAGAACGTCGAATGATAAAACAGGTAACTATACAAGTGGAAGGGCGGAAGGGTTAACTTCCCACGGACGTGTAGAGAAACGAGAGCGCGTAACCCGACGAGCGAAACCGCCGCAGTCGGTAAACCTGTTCAGCAGAATTGCGATCGATGCGAGGCGAGTACAAAATAATGCGCAACCAAGAGAAAGTCTGGATCGTCTTGTTACTATCGCGGCTATTCGTTTCACTTTGCAAATGCATTTCAAACGAACGCGTTTGCCCGGAGAATTTTCTATTCCTCGATTATTATTGAGCATCCTCTCCGTAACTGTTGCCGCCACAGTTACGGAGGAGGAACCACGTTTTACGGCTGGAGATAATATTCTGCTTGTTCGTAAGGAACGTCGGGTGTACGAGATTAATGTGTATCCTCTCCGTAACTGTTGTCGTCGGGTGTACGAGATTAATGTATATCCTCTCCGTAACGGTCGAGCGACAATTATGGAGAAGGTGTCGCGTTGTACGGGTGGAGATAACATTCTACTTGTTCGCAGGGAATAACGTTTCGCAATTTCACACGTTGAGTTTCTCTTACCTGAAGCTCTGCTTGCGAGACGTCGATCTCGCCCCTATAGACGAACTCGATGATGAATTTGAGATCATTGAAACAGACGTCCTGCGGCATGATGATGGTCGGGTGCTTGCAGGGATTCGAGAGCAGAAGCTTCTGAAAATAGGAACTGCACGCCGATAATACTACCTGCGTGAAAGAGATCAAAGTATTAGCGAGCGGCTACGCGGTTGTCCAAGGAAATATAAGAACATACAGACATTTTTCAAAGAAAAGCACTCGGAATTTCACTGTTTTGTATGTACACAATTTTTTGTTTGTACCTATGGACCAAGTATGCTTGTTGCGACGACGAGTTCGATCGCGATCTGTCAACCGGTGCGTTCGCAGCGACTGTTTGCGTCGCTCGAACTCGAGTACGATCTGCGATATTCTACTTAGATTTGTTTTTTATAGTGATTAAACAATACCGGACACTTGCTTATCTTCAACAAAATCGTAATTAAAGAATACAAGCTTCCAGCTTGATTTTATTGTTTCATTCTGATTAGATGTAGCTGTTGTACTATAATATTTGAATGCAAAATTAATCGTATACGTATACTATTTGAACAAGTGTTGGAAAAAAGAGATTGAGAAATTGTGAGCTGCTCTAGAAGCCGATTTGGGAAACAATTACCTCACTTGAATCATAAAACATTAGATTCTATAAGAATAATAATGAAAATTTAGAAAAGAACTTCTTCTTCATCAATTTTGACGAACGAACCCGTAGTCAGAGTTTCGTTTACAAATTCCGGGTGCTCTTTTTACATAATGCAGTACAGTGATTCCCACTGATATTCGGACACTCTTAAACAGACGATAACTTTGATTAACGAAATTGAAAAAATTATAGAGAATAGACAAGTATTCTAGGTCGAATAAACGTTTAATTTACCGTCGGAATATCAACGGGAGTCGCTGAGTGTTAGCTCACCTTGTGTGCTTTTAAGGAGGCTTCGTTACATGCCAGTGTGACGTCGACGAAGGCTTCGGTTTGCAAAAGTTGGTGAAAAACGGATGTCATGTTCGACTGGTAGTTGTTCCAGCGCAGGCAGTAGTGCTGCCCGGCCATGCCGCCACTACAACAAAAACACCAGATCCATAGAGTTACGTTCTGTCTTTCCCTTTGTCCCTCCCGCTCGTTACATTCGTCGAAAAGTCATCGAAGAACTTCGTCCTACATCCCACCCACCCTTTGCATATACACAGAGAGACAGAGAGAGACACGTAACAGATACATACACATAGAGAGAGAAAGAGAAAGAGAATTGCTCGGTGCCCTTCCGCTTTCCGAGATCGATCTGGAAAGCGGGATAGTACCTGTAGTGCACGCCCCAATAATGATCTGTCTCCATTAAATATTCTTCGGTTGTCTTTCCCGTCACGGTCAGTGGAAAATATCGGTGCCGTTCGCACGAGCGAAGCAAGGGAGGTAAGATATTAAAGGTTAGGTATCGAGATAAGGTATAGCCTGCGGTAAAGATAGAGGGAACACGGTGGAAGAGATCGGCAGCGGGTAAGACAACCGGAGGAGTAGAAAATCGAAGATAAACACCGCGGCGGGAAGATAAACGGTGGACGAAAAAAAAAGAAGGCGAGATACGTTGGCTCACGGAAAACGGACTTAGCAGCACAATCGGTCTCCACCGTCCATCGAAAAAAAGAAGAAGCACACTTTCGCGATTTCAACCGGACAACGTTAACGATGATCGATCACCAACTTCCCCCGAGTTTTGCGATAAGGCGTGCGAAGCGATGTTGCAAACCGGGTCGGAAAGAAGAAAACGAGCCCGGAGGAGTCCCGCGAATGATTCGGGGGCCCGCGCGTATTATTCGTGCCCGGATGTCGTTAATTTTTGCCGGTGTGCGACGGGGACGAGCGACGACGTTACGTATCGGCGCGAATCGACGCGACAAAAGTAAACGAAGAAGTTCGGGCGTTGGTCTGTCTCGTAACATTCACCTGTTCTGTGGACCGTGCTTTATCTGTCTCTATCTATGTGGCTCTTTATACGGGCCATTCCGCGTTATCTATCCGTAAGAACACGGACTTTTATCAGTTGCTTAGACGCGCACCGATAACGTGAAAAACTTTAAGCTCTCGTGTCTCGTCTCGCCTTCGCTATCCGTTCCGCTTCCTCGCTACACGTCGCGCGCGCGTCGATTCTTTTGTATCCGTTTCGACGGACTACCGGACGGATTCTTTTTCATCAACGCAGCACACATTTACCGGTGTACGCTGGCACGTAACGCGTCGGTCTAACCCTTGCATCGAGCAAATGGAATAACGACAAACCCGACGAAAGATCGATTCTCCGTATCACCTTGTATTCGCGCCTATAGATCCGGCGATCGATTAACGATCGTTTACCGATGTAAACGCTAGTTCGTGTTACACGCCGGATAATTGTGGACGCGTGCGAGCGCCGCTCGTGCATTATCAGGAATTGCTTCGTCCAACGGTTCGAATCTATCACGCAGGTAGCACAACGGCGATACGCGAGTGCACCTGGTGCACTTACCTGTCGGTTTTTACCTGCTGTTCGTTAGCCGCGTTTCACAAGCACGCTCGCTCGCTCGCGCGCACGCCCATTCCCGTCTCGTTACGAGTCCGACGCCTATTCGATACAATGTACACGGGCCGCGGATACGTGTGCGTATCGATATTGGAGAATTGGGTTAACCAGTTACGACTACAACGTTTCAAGAAGAACTGATAATACGCGATAACGAGCGAAGATTGGCGACGAATCGACGATAATCGATCAGCCGACTCTGTTTCCCTCTATGCGAACAAAGAGCACCGGTTACCGGCGACTCGGCTTTGGATAATTGAAATATCTTCGGGAAGACGAAAAGAAAGCGACAAGTTCGGAGATACGCGCACACCTCGGAGTATCTAGCGATCTTCGACGCAAATGGAACGCGAGCCAACCAGCGGATCGCGTTGATCGATTCTACTTGCCAGGCTATTGCCGAGCCGATCGAATCGATCGATACGCTTTCTCGACGGCCGATCTTTCGCGCATACACCGAGTCTCCTTCTACGCGGGTTTCTCCCGAGTTGTATAGGCATCCTTTAACGATTTTCTCGGTACTTTCACTGATATCCGCCAGCTGGGTAGCCCGAGGTCCGCGTCGGTGCGCGCACAGAAGCTCGCGGATTAACGAGCGAGCCATCCTCGATCGCGGCAGAGACCGACACACCGCGCACCAATTCGAAATGCCCGCGCTAACGTCGGAACGCGAAAAATGTAAAACGGTCGACCGCGGGAGAACCGGGCTAGTGCGACGGACAAAGAGAAAAGAGACTTTGCAAGATGACGGTCGGCGCGCGACGCTAAACTAGTCCGCAAGGACGGTGTCGCGAAAATACAAACCGGCAGCGAATTACGCGGGGCGAACGCAGCAGCGGGAATCTTCACTTACATATTCGAAACCGTACGGTCTTCGAAAGTTGATTATTGCGAAATGGAAAGTAATCGCGTGTAATGGACGAGCGTGTCGGCTAACGATCCTGGTTCAGTTCACCGACGAAAAATCACCGAGAGATATCGTATCGACGTGTACGTACGCGCTCATCCCTCGAAAGCGCGTTCGCGCTTTCTTTCGCGGCCTCGAAGAAGGACACTGCGTTGGTCTCTCCCTTTCAGAGAATCCTCCCTTCCCCCCATCTTCCCTTCCACGATTCATCTCAATTTTTCTTCGAGCTTTTTGTGTCCAATTTCACCTCGCCTCCCTCGGATCCCATCCTCTTTCTTTTTCCCGTCTGTCTCTCTGCCATTCGTGGAGTAGACGAGCGAACGGCTCCGCGCGCCGCGCCGCACCACTGCCTCCCCTCTTTCTTCTTCTACCCCCGTATCGTTCTCGCTCCGTCTCCTTCTTTTCTTTTCCCTCTCGCCCTCTCTCTCTCTCTCTCCTCGTCCCTCGGTCGTTTCATCGTTTCTTTCTCGACCCTCCGCCGCCTCTCTCGTTCCCTCTTTCACCGCGCGTTGGCTCCATTTACTCGTTCCCTCGTTCCCTCCCCACGGCGAAGACGCTATTTTCTCGTGGCCCCTTTTCTTCCACGGTCTCCGCCACCCTTCTCTCTTTTTCTCCTCTCCTCTCTCCTCCACTCTCCTCCGGTCTCCTCTCTCTCTCTCTCTCCTACACACTCCTGTCTTCTCCGGGCACACCGTTCGCTCGCTCGACGGGAAGCTGCTCACCCTCTCTCTTTTCTCCTCTCTTCCTCTCCCTGTACTACGCGGCGTTTCCTTCTCTTCCTGGACGGCGCGCATTTTACGTTTTTCCAACGTTATCGACGTTCTTCCTCGGCTCTTCCCGGACTTTTTCCTTTCGTCGTACCATCCTCGAGACGACCAACCAGCTCTTTCTCCGGGAAAACGTAAGCGGAAACGACTCCCTCCATCCCCCTTTTCCACGTCTCTCTCTCTCTCTCTTTCTCTCCCGCCGCCCGCACCCGACAGCTTCCATCCAGAACCCCGTTTCCAGGGAACACTCTGAAATCTTCCAGAACAGTTTTCTCCGCTTCGCTACCATGTTCGTTTTTCTTTTCGTCTCGCGCGTAGATGCGGATGATAAAACGCAGGACTAATAAAATTTGCATCGCTACTGGTGAACTTTGCATAAACCATACCGCGACCCTAGCCGTCTCCGTATCATCGTGACGCCGATCATTCGCCTCCTCGCCACGAGAAACTCCGTAATCTACGCGGTCG
>CM052339.1:5036266-5285244 GCA_028455595.1 Lasioglossum vierecki
TCGTCTCTGGCATCCTGGCAACCAGCGGCCATACCGCTCTCCGTGCTCTATTCTTATGGAGCAAAGATAAACGAGGGTTGAAAACCACCCCCGAGATCCACGTGATCGGGGTTGCGTCCCTTCGGAGGGTGCAACGTAAGAGGGTGACGTGGACTTGCCCAAGGTCGCACGTGGCATCGCCTAGAGGGATATTTTTTCTCTATGTAGTATCGAGGGTGTAGAATTTTTGTTGTTCCCATTAGGATCGTCGATGAAACTGCCTCTCTCGCAAACGTTTTCCGGGGCGATGCGATTTCTCCGCGGTGGACGAGCTCAGGCTAACGAGGCATTCTCGTCGGGATCTCCGAATTTGAATCGCGTTTCCGGTTATCCTTGCCTCGGTAATAGTCGGCGTAATGGTGTAGTCTGCTGTGTCTGGACGCAGCCGAGTTCCCGGCGAACTTTCCGAGGAAGGAGAAAGGAGCAACGGAACGAGAGGAGGATGCGCAAGAGTGGTCCGAGCGAACGGAAGTCATGGCGAAGAAGGGAGCTGGAGAAAGAGGGTGAAGAGAGAGGGTGGCGAACGACGGATAAGAGAGGCTCTTTGTGTGTTCCGTGTACAACGGAGGGATGAAAGCGGAGGATGAAAAAGTCAGGGGACAGATGGCCCTTTCAGACAATGAGAAACTCCGGAGATAAGGGGAATACGAGCGAGAACTTAGAGGGAGAGAGAGAGAAAGAGCAACGGGGAAAAGGTTGACAGGAGAAAGAAAAAGGAGGCGAAACTGCTGCTTTTTTCAGGCAGCCGCGTCGGAGAGGGATGCCGTGAACGATGAGGCGACGAAGACCGAGAACGACAAAGGTAGAGCGGAGAGAAAAAAAAGGGACAGACAAGAAGGAGAAAAGACGGAAAATCGGATGAGTCGGACACTCTTCGAACGCGATTAACGATGATCGAGCTGCGGTGTCGCGAACGATACGTTCGATCGTCGATTTGAAAACCGATCGGGGTCATTGATTGGGAGCCTAGAGAGAAATAAATCTCGACGGTTAATAACATACTGTCGCGATGTTAATTAAACATACGGAATTTAATGTTCGTGCACGCGACACGCTGCTTAACCACCTTTTTCCTCGTTTATCGCGTACGAAACACCTTTCTCCTTTTACCAGTGTCGGAGAGCTCTCCGGAGCTTCGAAAAATTCCTCCCTGATGTCACGGGGAGGGAGGGAGGGGACAAACAAGAAAAAGAAGAATATTACTTTCGGTGTAGATGCTCGGTCTCTCTTCCTCGCGTGCGCGAGCGCAAGAGCATGATCCGCGGGAATTACAATCGATTCAAATGTGGAAGGTTTTTACGCGAACAAGCCGAACCAAGAGAGAAAAAAAAGTAGGAGAAAATCGACCGACCCAGTGTTCTGGCTCTCCTTCTCCATCCGCTTCGCTGGGCGCCGTCCGTCTCTCTCTTTCCCTGTGTCCCCTCTCTTCTTGGTCGTATTAAAGAAACAGGATGTGCGGAGCGGGAAGAGGAACGAGGAAGAGAGTAGGGAGAGAAAGGCGAGAGGGTTGCCAGCGGAAAAGAGCGGCGCGAGGGAGGAAGTGGGAAGGGGGGAGAAGAAGGGAGGGAACGAAGGCGAAGCAGGAGACGCCGACGACGACGGCGACGACGACGACGCCGCCGCCGCCGACGACGATGAACGAGCGAGCGGAGGAGGTGGTGGAGAAGAAGGAAGGCACAGACGCAGATAGAGGAGGAGGAGGAGGAGGAGAATGAGAAGGAGGAAGTGGGGGCGGGGGTGGAGGTGGAGGTGACGAAGGAGACGGTCGAGGAAGGGGAGCATGGGAAGAAGGAGACGGAAAGAAGAAGGAAAAGGTGAGCAGAGGCAGATCGAAACACAAGAAAGAAAGAACCGAGGTTAGGGTGGTAGACAGGATGCTACGGGGGAAGTCAGAGGGTGAAGGGAGGAACAAGCCGGGACGAGGAGAGGTCGAGGAGGAGCGGAGCAAGAAAAATTTCTTGCCTCGTGTCTCCTTCCTCTCTTCTTCTGTTGTATTTCTCGTCTGTACGTCCGTTCGTTCGTTCTTTTTCTTTGAAATCTTTTACTTTTCACGTGTGCACGAAACATGTTCGCGGAAGACCAAGGGTAAGGGACAAGGAACGGATGAAACGAAGGAGAATGGGCAAGGAAAGAGGAGCAGGCTGTTTCGGTTGTTTCTGTGTGAGTGTCGGGAGAGACCGCGGGGCCATTCGAGAGAAGATAGAAACCGAGAAAGAGTACAAGGGAATGGGACGGAAGAAAAAGAGAGGAGGAAAAAATGGAGAGAGAGAGAACTTTCCGAGAGAACGGCAAGCCCGAAACGGGGACAAAGAGAAAATGACAAAGGCGAGAGGGGCGTTCGATTCGATTGGAAAGGCAGGCAGAGAGGCCTCTTTCCTTTTACCAGCGTTTTCTCCGTATTATGCTCCGTACTTTCCGTTGTTCCTATGCGCGCGTGTTCCGAGTTACATACACGTACACAGCCGCGCGAGGACATTCGCGCTCGCGCACGCTCATTCCGTCTCCCTTTATCTCTCTCTACCATTTTCTCCCTCTCTTGTACACACGTATACGCGAGGCGGTATGGTATAGCCTATCTAGAGAAATATACATTCACCCGCGTTCTCTTTCTTTTCTGTCTTCCTTTGCGTCCATTACCTTTCATTCCCTCTGTCTCCGTCTCTGTTCTTACCACTTGTACGCGACTTTTTCTATTTCTCTCTCTCTCGTTCGTCTTCTCTTCCTCTCCTCCTCCCCGCTAACCCCGCCCGCCCAACCCATCCTTCTACCATCCTCTCTTCTGCCACCTCAATTACTATACGAGGTTTCACGTTATGTGGCTCTATGCTTTTGCGGCGAGAGGGCAGCTTTATACGTGGGTGAACGGGAAAATGTCTTTTGAAACCTTTCTAGGTCGCTCTCGATCGCCCCACTGTCAGTCATACACACGCGATTCCGCTCGCGGCTCGCAAGAAAATCGCCGATCGCATCGCTGTTTTCCTTTAAGGATACCGGCCGCGTAGGATCGCAATTAAAACCCTCACCCTGTCCTCCGCGAATCCCTTTAGAAGCGTGTGTCGCGATCGAAACGTTGCCCGCCAATGAAATTTCCGTTTGCCGCCATTTATCATTCCGTCCGACGATCCTCTACGTTCTTCGGCATGTGTATACAACCGATCTCGAAGATTACGTTTTATCAGTGTACAAGGAGTAAGAATGTATACACGCGTTCGATAACGTTATCGATAGCTAAGGATGATTCAAACGTTTTTATCTCTCTCGCAGCCGGTCGTCCTCCGGAACACGATCCTTGAGTCATTCTAAGTTGAAGAAAGATGCGAGGGAAGAGAAGGGAAGATAGAGAAACGAGGAGACGATGGAAGGGATAGAGAGGGCACGGCTAAAGAGAGGGAGAACTAGAGAAGCGAAGAGAAAAGGTGCAGTTCTCTACCGAGATGGTTACGAACGCGGCAAGGCCGAGAGAAGGAACAGTAAAATTGTGGAGAATGTGTACGCGCCATCAGGGTGGCCTAGATTCAGTCAAGACCTGCTTTCTAGGCAGCATTTCTCTTTATCATCGGCACCGCGAGCACAATGTATAGGTAAACGTTACTCGCTGCCACGAATCCCGGAGAAAATCTCAGGTGCACGAGAGACGTGCACGTCAGTCCACTAATAATACTGATATATCGATGATTTATTAAATAACATGCATTCACGGCTGATAATTGCACGGCTGTTCGTAAACAGCGTCATAAACTTTCGTCCTTTCCGTTTGTATCGAGACGACGGGTTCGCTCGACCTTCTTCCTTTCCCCCCTACCTTTCTACGACCCTCGCGCGCGCGACTATACGGAAAAATATTTCGAATAATCTGCCCACCATGTTCATACTAATTTTCATAACTCCTGCTATAGACGCGTATAATGTTTCAATTGTTCTCGAATATTCCGAAATACGTTTACCGCCGATGTCAATACACGGGGTATAATCCTTGTCGAGATACCGGTCGTGTTTTCTTTGCGCGTTTAGCCGTATAATACGCGGCGCAAACATTAAATAAGTGTTTCCTGCGCATACGTAATCGTTGATTATTGGACAGTTATCGTGCACGTGACCTACCGTAATCGGCGACACAGCGTTTCGAACGTGCACGCGGCGGCAAGTGTTCCAAATCCTCATGGTGGTGCCACGAGGCGCGCGCGGAGAAACGTTGTTTTAATCCGTCGGCACCGTGCGACGACAGGTCGTTAAACGTCGTAGATCATTGTCACGCACACCTACGCGGAGTACGCACACGCGAAACTGACCAGCTGTGTCGAGGGACACACGGCGGAACAGTCGAAAGTCAAAACAATACGTGCGAGCACGCGACGCGGAACGTCGTACCGCGAAAACGCGTCGGATCAACGAGATTTCTCTTATCCCACCGTGGGGAGGAATCGTGACGAAAAAATTTAAGGAAAACGTCGAACAACGATAAAATCGTTCTCGCTCGACCCTGAGAACCGTCCACGGAACCCTTTTTCCGCGTTGTCACGATGGTGGAGTAAAAAGGAGGAGTAATAAAAACAAAGTAGAGCTGTCGTTTTCACTTACCTTACCATGACAACCTGACGCTCGAATGAAGTCACTGCCGGAGCGAAACTCCGGCCGATTCTTGGCAACTTCGTGCCAAGGCTCGCGGTAGACACTCACTTTTGCTGCAGTTTTGTGACACTCGGTGTGTATGGAGAACGAGATACGTGGAATACGAGCACACGCACGGTTTGAAACGACAAGACGCCTACTCGCGCGAACGATACTCGCCGCGGAACACGCGTACTCGCGGCGATGACACACGGGGACAATTGTCAGTCGTCGCGTAAACCACGTACCGCGCTGACGACTGGCAGCTGTCACTCTCTCGGTTCGCCCGTGAAAACGTCGCGGCACGAAGTGGCGTAGCGAATCACGGGTAGAGAGACAGAGACAAGGACAAGGGGAAGGAGAAGGAGAAAGAGAAAGACATAAATGCACACTAGGGGGCACCGTGATGGCGACGGCGGCGGCGGCGGCGGCGGCGGACGGCCGTGTTCCGTTGCGGACGGTGGCGCAAAGCGATTAAGCGATTTTGTTGTGGACCCCGATTCTTCCCTTCGTCGGCTCTCTCTTCCCGGCTTTCCACTTCTCCCGCGCCGCCTTTCGCCTCTCCCGCCTCTGTCGCTAGTCGCTACGGCTGCGCTACGCGGTAAACGCGCCCCTCAACGGAAATCTGCCTTTCTCCCCACCATGCCTCGCAAAGAGAATCCCTACCCCTCGCTTGCTGCGATGTTAGACCGGCAAAAATCAGGATTGTATCAACTTTTATCGGCCCACAGCTTGCCAACCTTTACCCGTGAAAATTGCCTAACCTCAAATCGTATGCTTCAACGCTTCCCTTGTCAACCAGAGGCATCGTTATCTCGTCGAATCTCCGATTGTTCGATTTCGTACGGCGACAGATTCTACTCATTTTCCGTACACGTGGACGATTAACTTTTTTCTGGGAGATTGCTTTTGGGTATCATCGTATCAGAAACGACGACAGATGTGCCTGGATCTGTTGCACGTTTGTATGTGCCTGAGAATGCCGCGCGAAAATAGTCACTAGGTTCCGAAAATCTGTTGACGACCCTGTGCTTCTAGACAGCCGTTCTCTTCGCCCCACTATTCGCACGGCGATGCGCAGACGATCGATTTTCATTTTCTGCGCCGCGTCTCCCCTCAAGGGGTACACTGTTTCCGTGCATCCCGGTTATCCCCTCGCAGAGCGGGTCGATCGTTAACGCGTAGCACCACGGCCATTGTGTAAAAAGAAGCCACGACGCTCGGATAGTGCACGCTGAGGACGGGACGGTGTAGTTTTTCCAAGTTTTCCTCTCTTGTGATATTAGATTGTGCCAATAAGGGTGAGTACCTCACGTTCACGTACGTTTAGCTTGCGTTCCATGGTATTCACGGTTTCTTAGATGGTCGATTCGCCGTCGCGAAAACTCCGTGGAAAATCAGGTCGCCTCGCTCTCCGCCAACAACGATGCTGTATCGCCACTCTACGTAGCTCGAGATCTTCGCCGATACGAAATAACATGCGAAATTGCGTCGAAATCGCGCGATTCGAACGTGTCCGGTGGAATTCTCCGTGAAATAGTTCACATTTTCCCGAGCTTTTTCGAAAGTTTTCGCCATTTTGCCTTGGCCAAGTCCGCACAGTCGGCCATTACGTACGCGTGCCAGGTTGCGGTCCAGGGCCGGTTAATGACGTCGAAGACGCTTGTATATTTTCACGATGCTTCTTCTTCGTTTCTATCAACCTTTATCGCACATTTCTTCCAAATGGGAATAATGTCCCTCGAATGATTTGTGTTATACATTCCGTACAATTGTACGTGTGCCGTATATCGATCGATAAATTTTGCCGCGATTTTTCTCCATATTTTTAGCGAGGTTATGGATGTTGAAAAATTTGGTAGGCATATTTGCCTTTTCTATCGATTTGTTCGTAGTTGTAGTGTTTAAACGTAGAATATATTTTTTTATATTTACCTGTAGCATGGATATATTATTCGCGCAAATTATTGTATTCGCAACAACGGTAAACGGCCTCTGTAAAATTTCGAGGATAGCATGCCTGCCGTGTCCGATGAAAATCGCAAAGTTGGCGTTTTATCTGTTAGCGTCCTCTAGTTGCAATTTCCAATCACGGCGAGATGATCCTAGCTTTCGGGAGTAGAGCGCATGCTCGATAGTTTCCTTCGTTTTTTCTTCTCTCGTGCCCTCTTCCGGGGAAGCCTGCGCTCTCTGACGGTCGGCGTTCGGGCAAGCCAGCAGGCGTTGCGCTACGCCATTGTTGAAAAGGGCAGCGCTCGAGGCGCACGCCGAGCTTGGACGCTTACGCAGTTTTTCACTTTTCATCGATCCCGTTGCTGTGATATTAGATTGTTTTATACCCCATATTAGGTGAGTGTTACAACACGTAGACTAGTTTACTCGTAGAATTAACGATCTCGGGTCGAAACGGTTCAGAAAATTCCGGAAAATCGCAAAGGTGGGGTGACATGGCGCGGGCGGGCGGATCCTCCTCTCTCTCTACATATATATTTCCGAGAAAACATAATCTGTCGCTTTCAAACGGTTCTGTTCCGTATCTTCCCGATAAAGTAAGGCGTTTGCGATTTTTCCTGCGTTTGTCCAGACGACACTTTAACGGGAATTTACGATATTTTGCGAATCGCACATTTCTCGATCGATATACTTTTCCTTGCGAGCTTTTCTTCTATCGCCATTTTGTCCGGGCGCGACCTCGTAGACGGCCATATTGCGATCCACGTCTCCTCTCCTCTCTCGTGGTTTCCGGGGGCGGTGCGAGGAAAGTGCATCGTTCTTTTTCGCCGGTCGCGGTTGTAGATGCGATTGGAAAAATTATCTGTCGCTAACTTGTTTTTGTTTCGCGCACACGTTGCTCGGCGCCATCTGACGTAACATCCAATACAAGATAACAATATAAATAGATTACGCAATCGCGCGTAAGCAATGAACGCTTCTTCGTTTTATTTCGTATTAATCTTTTTACCACACTTATAAATGTATTATCGTCTTTCTCTGTCGCCCCCTCCCTTCCGCCCAACTACCCACCCTCGTTTGGTACTTACGCGTTGCGCATGTGAGCCGAGTAATCGATTTTCCATTTTATTGCGCGTCAATGATGTAAACTCCGGTGACGTAAACTATATTATACTTCGCCCCGTCCGTGTAGAACTTCACATAATTTTCTATATGCTCTTTTGCATCAGAGACGGTTCTAAATATTCATATTCCTTCGCACAATACAATGCGCTGCGTCATACTCGAAGAATACATTCCCAATACGGGGGCGTTTAATGAATTTGCAATTGTATTTAAACGAAATATCTCGGAATTGATCGACTCACATTTCAATTAAAACGTTAATTGCTTCGTTACTGTTCGTCAAACAATTTTTGGAGAAAATTGCGCGCGATCGATTTCCCACTAGAGGCAAAAAAATGAGAACTTGTTGGGACATCCTGGGTAGTGTTAGGGTACCGGAGAATCCAGCAGACGCCCCTGAATTCCAGGGCCTCGAGCTGGTGCGCAAGTCAAGCGCGCAGCTCGGGCGCAGCTGCGCATGCGTGGTGCTTGCGCGTCCTCCTGCATCATCCCCACCAAGTCACCCATTACCGTTATGAGGACACGCACAAAGGAAAAGGCCAGAAGACCGATTCGACCGACGCGCTTGCATCGTACGGCCATTTTGGAAGCTTCGGTGCTTCCTTGCGGAGCTTTCGCCGCGGCTACGTATCGATCCGCGAAACTAGAGGAGAAGTTTTCGTGTTGCGCGGTGCAATCTCGTATCATCCGTCTCGATGTACGCATTATTAGATCGTGGGATAATTAGATAGCATTAGGCACGGTCGATATCGAACGACAGCCCCACGGAGTCTTGTGCTACAACTCTCCGCTCATCGTCACGGGTTCTCTTTTGATTGTCCAGAAACTGACGAGGGAAACGAACATAATGGAAGACGACCAGCAGTTCTGTTTGAGGTGGAACAACCACCAAAGCACACTAATTCAAAATTTTGACACTCTTCTCGAAAGCGGGACGCTGGTCGACTGCACCTTGGCGGCGGAGGGGAAATACTTAAAGGCCCATAAGGTTGTTCTCTCCGCTTGCAGTCCCTATTTTGAGGTAAGTGCATCTTTGTCTGTCTTTCTATTATGATTTTTCGATGAAATTGTAATTGATGGTACACGAACTTCTGACAGCACGTTCATCGAGTTAACACGACCGTTTTTTCTTTGGCATTGTTTAATCTTGTAAAGATCTTTTCTTTCAATGAGAAATTTTCCGCGATGTGGTAGAGTATTCCAGATAAAGTCGAAAGAAAAACGAATTGATGAAAGATCTGAATAGTTTGCGAGAGAGGGTTCTTCGTTTCCGAAAATTCGATGGGTTTAGCGTAGTCGGAGATAGATGAAACTGCTAGAATTGAAACTGGAATTGAGGAAAAGGGGGAACCTGGAATTGAAACAAGATGGCTGCCTTTGTTGGACGTTGCCTGGGTTGGAGCCTGAGAGGGGCAAGGGGGAATGAAAGCCCAAACCCCCTCCTGGTTCCTCGTGATCAATACAGAGAAAGCAAGATGGCTGATTTCCAGGGCACTTGCCCTGGGATTTTACCCTGTTGTGGGTGGGGGTGTTCGAGGAGGCAGCCACTGCCTCATCAATTTCATGATGGAATTAAATTCATTAACATTATTTCGCGTTGAACACTTAGCTCAGTCGAATGGAAATATACTTCGTTTGCTAAATTTCTTTTTTTTTTAAATCGTACTTCTATTAGCCCTTATTGACCATTATTCAAAATATTTATTTACATTATTCAATGCCTTGTATGAGGTGTTATACCAATTTCGTATCCATGCAATTTACAAAATCGTAGGGAATGGAAATAATTTAATTAACTAATCGGTTAACTTGTTTCTGGTGTACTGTCACTCATAGAAAGATTTTACTGATTATTTAAATGAAAACTTGTAACTTGATTGTTGATAAAATATTTTGAAATTTACAATCCGTATACCGTTATAGTTACACGCATATGTTCTCATTGTAGGGCCTCCTCAGCGAACACTACGACAAACATCCTGTCTTTATATTAAAGGATGTAAAGTTTAAAGAGTTAAAAGCGATGATGGACTATATGTACAGGGGAGAAGTAAATATCTCCCAAGACCAATTGGCAGCGCTTTTAAAAGCTGCGGAGTCTCTACAAATAAAAGGTTTGTCGGAGAGCAAGACGGGTGGTAGCAGTAATAAAACGGACTCTAGGCAACAAAAGGTCGTTCCACAAGCAACGGCAGCGTCGTTAGACATTCCACATGCGTCTTCCGGGCTTACAATAGAGCGCAACAAAGTTCCTAGGCAGGGTATGTCACAAGGTTCCATAGGGGACCTGCCTGAAGACTCGGCCAGTCCCCAAGTACCTAAGGGTCTCTCCTCGAGGTAAGAAAACCTAGACTCTTCGAAGAATTTATATGCTGTCGTCTTGAATCGGGTGTCAAATATTAAATTCCGTTCTTTGTTACAGAGAGGGCTCCCAAAGTCCAACATCGAGGAAAAGAAAAAGATTGAGAAGAAGAAGCGTCTGTGAAGACAATTCGTTCGAAAACCACGAGTCGAACTCCAGCGACACGCCGCAAACAATGGGCGTACCTGCGCTTGGTATCGCTCCGGTCGCAGATGAGAAAACCCATGCAGACCCTACAGATTCGATTGGCAGGTCAGCCTTAATGACGCAGCTGACGAAACCCGCGGACGAAATGCTACAGGTAATTTACGCAGAATCTCATTCGTGCTTTGCACCAACGTATAATGGAGACTGCTTTTTCTTACTGAACTGTTTCTTTCGCTCGTTGGCAGAACAAGAATTGTCGTACTTTATCCTTCTATTTGTTCTAAATCTCTTTGATCTTATAGAGTGGAAACAGTGCGATACACTATATATCTTCTTCTTGGTTGCGTTTCATTTCTGATACATTTATCGATTGTCCAACAATTCTTAGAACGTCTGCTAATCGTTGAATTTTTTTCGCAGCTGCCACTCGAAAAGCCCGAGCCAAATGATAGTCTCATTGAGCCAAAGTCTGAGTATTTGGAAGACCCGGAGGAGAGCGTCGAAGACCTGACGCTCGATGATGACATGAACGACCTCAGTGAAATGGACGGCGATAATAACAGAGCTGGACCGTCTCACGACCCCTCCCAACATCCTGGTAAGTTTGAACATGTTTGTATAATTGAACGATAATCAATTGTTTCGTAAAGTAGCGGAATACAGGGTATATTCGCGAAACAAAGCGACCGGAACGTGTGATAAATTCAAGTTTGCCCAATGCATATGTATACATACATATATACAATATGAGAATTCGTACATAAAAAGTACACTATACCTGTAAACAAATTGTGTGACGGATATGATGACGCGTTAGCAACACTTCCATCCAAAAGAATCCTTTGGATCGAAGCAGAGCTTCTCTGTCCTGGCATTTTCAACAATGAGGAACTTCGCGCTTTTCGCGTCGGTTAAAAAAAATTTCATGTTCGTTGACGTAAGGAAAGTGTAATGTGAAGTAAAAAAAAGTCTAACAAAAAAAAAAGAGAAAATAGAAAGTGGGGGGCACTCCTTCGTTTGTGTTAACCAAGTAGCTTGATCGCGCGACCGTTTATTTGTTTGTTAAGTGTTTAAAACGGGTCGTGCGATGATCGGCCGACACTAGTTTGGGTTTCCTCGTTGCAGGTGGGGGGGCGGGAGCGCGGTCTCGGTCGAGAGGGAATTGGGGTGGTGGTGGTGGTGCCGTCTGGGCGTCCCATTTCCTCGAATGTAAAAAAGGGCCGAATACGAGGCGGCCACGCCCAGACGCTGACGTAGGCGCGTTGCTTAAATCGCTGGAGAACAAACATGGCAGAAAGTATAGTTTAGACTCGGTTAAAATGTCCCTGGAAGCAATATTGCAGCAGGGGGTTAGCACCACACAGGCATCAGAGATGTACGGCATTAATCGCTCGACCCTGCAGTTCTATTTGAAAAAGTTGAACGTCAGCAGGAGGAGATGGAGACAACAGCCTAGTAACCTGATCCAGCCTAGGCAGGCTTAGTGTGTGCACGCCCTGCTGAAAGTAGTTTGCGTAACCGATGTTCAATGTTTCGAGATTCGCCGGCAAGAAAATGCCCATTAATCAATTTAAAAAGAGAAGAAAGCAACAAAAAAAATGAAAGAAAGAATATATCGAAAAAAGGCTTGTTCAGCTATAACCTTTCATTTTCGACACGTGTACTTATTTCTCTAGTTTCCCTCCACAAGGAGAAGAGAACATTTCCTTTTGATACGATTGCGATCAACGTAAACCGATAGTATTATTCCTTTCTCGTTTCATAATCGCTTCGCTCCAATTGTCTGAAATTGGTAAGCAACTTTGGCGCGGAGTGTATCGTGGTGCCCGTGTATGTCACCCATAGGTTTTTGCGAACAAGTCCAACAAATTGCTCAGTATTTTACGTATTTCCTGTTTTTTGAAACTTAATTTAAATGGGCGCTTCTTTGTACTGCGTGCTCCGACGTATACAGGGTTTTGAAGAGTTCAGTTTCAAAGCTTAGAGCCGTAACGGCGAAAAGTATATATATTTATAAGTTTAATTCTTGTTGGATACATGGAGACTATATGTGCTTACATTATTCTATGTATGACTAAGAGTAATATATTTTATCGGTCGTATTTCCTTGTGCTCCGGACGAGCCGTGTTTAACATATTCGCATCGAACGAATCCACGTTCGGCGAGTTCTTAAACGTGTACGATCCCCCAGTGGTGTACAAAACGTGACAACTAATCAGTATTATCTCTCTGTTCTAAGTGTTAAACGGTAGGATCGATCGAATTTAGGAAAAAAAAGCATCATTCGAAGCATGTAAAAGTGTTCGACGTATGTTTGTATGCGTGTAGACGACGGTGGTGTATGTACGGTTGCGAACTAATAGGAATGTAAAAGGATATTCCAGTGTTTATCTGCCAAATATTATTCTCCTGCGAATAATAGCCATCAGGGATAATTGAAGGATATGTACCTTGTATAACAATGTCGGGATTATTGCCGTTTCTGTAAGCAAAAAAAAAACAAAAAAATGATAAAAAAACGTAATGAAATAATGTGTAACACTTCCGATCACGACGATAATATACCCTGTATTTCACTACTTCTCTCGAATTGTCCAAGGATCCGAAGGTATTTTTGTTCTCGTCTCGACGAGACTAAATTGCGAATAAAGTATTATCAACCCCTTATACCAAACGGCGTTTCAAAAACTTTCTTCGGCTCACTTATTTTCCATTTGTTATTTGGTTCTTCTTTTTCTATACCTTAGCACAAAACGGTGTGACGAGTACGGTTGTTTTTTTTGTTTCATTAGCAGGTATAGGCCCGTGGCATGTAACTGGTGATCGGAGTAATGCGGGAGGAGTCGTGGGCTCGGTAGCCGGTGCTCCAGGAACGACAGACGAAGTGTTCCTTGCAGCCCAGGAGGCCGCACAGGCCCACCGCGACTCGCAAGGTAGGCTTACCCGCACCATCTTTCGTCAGCTCCTGTCCGCCTTAACAATAAGCACTTCCACGCTATTCTGAATAATACAAATGAAAAGAGACCAATCGAATCCGAAAAAACTTGAACAAAATCGCAACGGAAATGTGTTCATTTTAAGGAGCAAGATTACAGATTTCGAATTTGTTGAGAAAGAGAGAAATGAGATATATGCCTAAAAGGAAACAAAAACACATGAAGTGGCTTCTTACTGACAATGACACATTACCAATACCAACAGAAGTGTATCTACGCCAGCTTCGGAGTGAGAAGTGCCCATTGCGCAGGCGTGCCAGGACTTATTTTTTTTTGTTTTTTCACTGTCGAATAACGTGGTTCAACCTAGATGCCGGTACGTTCAAGAGTAGCACGGTCTCTGAAAGAGCTTTTCATATTCTATGAATTAGGGCATGTAGCTTTCCGTTCACTTCTAAGTTCCTTATTATCTTTTCGTCTATTCCTCTATTTTTCGTTTTCGTTTTCTGTTTTGTATTCGCGATACCGGGCCGCGAGGTTGGCGAAGGAAAGACACGGCCACGTAAAACCTTGCAAATTTTTCTTCCGCACAATATTACTGGTTTCTTTTTCTAAAACATAGTTTGTCCTTCGCTATCTTGTTATCGCAAGTTGTCTCGAGATATGTCAATCGTGCCCGCAATTTTCCACCCGTTTTTCATCGTGGCCGGTCTTTATCGTTTGGCCTCGGGACGCGATATTGCGACCTCTCTCTCCTCTGCAAGGAAAAAGTCGACAGCGCGGACGGATGAGCTGCTCCGCCGCCGACCACTGACCAAAGGAGAAACACGAGACGCATATTTTTCTCTTCATTTATCGCGTTCCCGTATCTTGCGACAAACACTTTTCCGCTATCGCTGATCGGTAAATATCTAGCAATAACGAAGTCAGATGGAGAGAGAGAGAGAGAGAGAGAGAGAAAAAGAAAGACAAATCAGAGAAAAGAGAGGGAGAAAGAGAGAGAGAGAGAGAGAGAGAGAAAGAACTATGAATTAGTTCAGAATAGTCGTGAAGAACATCGTCGTGAAGAATAGCTGTTTACGGTTTCATAAATGAGATTATGTCAAGTCCTCCGGGGCGGATGACACACGATTATCGATTGTACGGTAGGCAGGTCTCTCGATGGTGTCCTCTCCTTCCTGAAGAACTCGCTTTTATTTCGAACACACTCGGACAATTAACCCTTTGCACTTTGAACTAAATCTCGCGAGTCTCATTGATCGAAAAAAGAACGTATCAATGACGAAAGTGTTATACTACGAGGTAGAGGCAAATGATCCTTGAACAATTAGGTGATAGAAGACGCATGCCACGTCAGGATCCGCCACAACGACTGTCCATGAACATGATGCAGCATCGTCTTCAAAAAATTCAGAATTCTGGACGAAAAAAGTTTCCACAAAGATCGTGCTGGGTCTGTAGGCTTCACGGGAAACGTAAGGATACATGCTTCATGTGCGAGTATTGCCAAGTTCCTCTCTGCAGGATTCAATGTTTCGAGCGTTACCACACGTATGAGCATTACTAACTTTTTCTACATACACATTATACTCGATCTGGTAATAACGAACATTCCAATTTTTACGTTTGTAATTCTTTTAATAAAAACAATATATATTTCGTTTGTTATCGGAGTGCAAAGGGTTAAGCGAGTACGAAGGAAGTATAGCGAGCTCTGAGAGCGGTAGGAAGGGTGTCGTCGTCTATAGGCGGTTGTCGGAATACGAGATCGCGTTGTTGCCATGAGAGAAACTCGAGCCGGAGTAACACGAGAGCTTGAGAAAAGGATCTAACGGGCGAGACCTAGTCGGCCGACCGATCGGCTGCCGCCGTGTCCCAGTTTTCCTTTCCACTTTGGAAGCCGTTCTTTCGAGAAATCGGATCGCGAATGCGCGCGCGCATGGTCGCGGTGATATCGAGCGGACTCGAAAACTGCGCGTTGCTCGCAAATCCAGTGGGGGGACTACGTGAAAAAGCGAAGATGCAACGCGTGCGTGTCGTATGCATAATTCATATCGCGACACAGTTAGGCGGTGCGAGAGCGACGCAGGAAAAAACATTGTCGAAATGCCTATTAGAATTTCCGCGGCAGATTATTTGCATCGTGACGCGACACTAGAGGTTATCGATGAACAACGGCGAGTTCGTTTCTCGCGCGGGTGTTCAGTTCGGCACGAGAGCTCGGAGCAGAAACGATTCGTAACCGCGCGAGTCCATTCCCACGGAAACTCGTCGGCCTTGAGCTCGATAGGGGCTTCGAAGAGAGGAGTATAATCGCGACGGGTAGAGATGCGCCCGGCAGAGAGACGATTTATCGATTCGCGCGAAAGATCGGTTGGCCGCTTCCTTACCGCTCGAGGTGAAGCCGCTCGTATTCCGAAGTGGTCGACCCAGATTCGCGGATGCCTATAATCGCGGGTCGTCGAACCTCGTCGATACGAAGTTCAACTATTCCGCGACGATCCCGATGCGGATAGATCGCGTTCCGATTCCGTCGGGCGGTTCGTTAACACGTTGAGTGCCACGCGGTTTTATAGCGACTTCCCCGTCAGGCCGCGCGCGCAGGTATCGTAGTACAACAATGCGAAGCGCAATACTGGCAAATTAGAATTTACTCGATGGAAATTGTAAAACGTATTAGGGCCATTGTTTTTTAGCATAGTGGAAGGTATTTCTGTTCGAAAGAGAATGCTTATATAAGCATTCATTCAACACGTTAGGCCCCTCGCCTGTTTTGTTTATAGTTTGGCCCGCTAAAAAACGACACAATCTGCAGACAAAACCTGGCCGAGTTTCAGCAGTGCGAAAATATTGCAAATCGTGCTATGAAGAAAATGCGGTACAGAGTGGCAGAAAAATGGCACGAAATTTGACCAAACAGGTTATAACATTTTGTGACACTTGCGAGGGACAACCATTTTTATGTTTACCTTGTTTCAATAAAATCCATTAAAGTTTGCTGAAAAAATGTTCAATTTTTACCTTTATTATCATATTTTTATACTGTCAGTCACCGGTGACTGAGCGGCCTCGATGGAAAGGTCGGCGTCAGTCACCGGTGACTGACGTGGTACTCAACGTGTTAAAAAGAGCGTGTAGCCTCGGAAACTCGGTTTGGCAAACAAAGACCTCTGCGATCGAGGAGCGCGCGGGGAAGAGGGCGGGGCGAAACGAGAGAAAAGAACGACGGGCAAACAGCTGTCGCTTCTTCGAATCCGGCGCATCTGCCAGCACAACCGCGCGCAGCTGTCGTTAGCAGATGCAGCGTGAGTCGAGAAATTTCGATGGAAATCATCCGTTGATAGGTTGACGTATTTTTTTTTTTAGTTTAGAAGTATTTAAATCGATGGACGGAACGGGACGCCTAGAGAGACCTTTCGTTTTAGGGATCAAAAGGGAGGGAAGGGTGTTGAACGCGTCGCGGTGTTTCGTTTTTTAAGAGGATAAAGTTTTAGGACATACGGTCGCCATGAATACAGGTGATCCAACGTGGGAGGCAAGGTAATATCGGAGAGAGAGGAGCGACCTCTCTGTCAATGCTAGTTCTACCTGATGATTTCGTAATCTCGTCGTCTATATCGTACTTTGTTACGGCAATATTGTATTGCGTTACGTTTCCTGCGCCCCTTTTTTTGTTCGAACACAGTTTTCTTTTGTTCTCGTGTACACACGATAACGAGTTTCTATAGAGATCAAATTTCGGAAGAGAGCGAGAGAGAGAAATTGAAGCGCTTGCATTGATGGGGATGGTCGTTGTTTTCACCGTCAGAGACTTGTTACCTTGAATCGATTGTTCGTTGCGGTTTCTTATACGACGTCCACGAAGGAGCCTTTCCGAGCGAAAAAAATGTAAATTCCACTGTCTGTCAGAACACGTTGTTCCGTGCCGCCGCGTACGTCGATTAACAAAGTTATTTGGAATACAGTCGCGATTAGTTCTTTCATCTGTTTTAGTTGTTGAATTTCGAAAAGAAATCGATCTCTTGACATTCCGAAGCTAAAGTCGCTGGAACGACAGAGGCAGACCTACAAATGAATATGCAAATTCACTGTCTTGTCGAGTGGTGTACGCTCTCCCGTGACACACACACGTGTACATGAACACACCGTAGCATATTGTCGGCTTCGTTCCGGGTTTCGACGAATAGAGTCGCGCGATCTCCACGGATTTGAGAAACGTGTACACACGGGAACATTCGTCGTTGAACCAAAGAAATCTATTCCGGTGGTAACTAGAGCCGGTGTTGCGCCACGTTATTTGCAGTACGTAGAGGATTCTCCTATAATTGTCGTTGTGTAAACAAATATACGAGCCGGTGGGTGAAGGTAGAGTCGATTGCTCTCCGCCGATGTCTGTTCGAGGGTTTCCGTCATCGAGATCTCGGATATATCGAGGATCCCCTCGGGCATCGTCGGCGTTGTCGCGATCGGCTCTGCCTCGATAACCGGAGGGCAACCTTCGTATCCTAATGGCAAAGAACAGAAAGACACACAAAAAAAGGAAGGAACCACCCATTCTAGACGTTTACGTGTTTTTTTTGTCGAACGAGAAACGGGTAACGGAGAAAAGAAAAACTCCCTGGGGATTGAAAAGAGATTTGAGCGTCGCAACGAGAGGAGAAGAGAAACGCGGACGAGACGTAAAGCCAACCCTTGCGCTCTCGCCGCTAGAGCTACTTTCTATATTTTTTTACATATTTTTTTTCTTCAAATATACATACATATAATAAGGTCATCAGGGTATGTTGCGATCTATCGTTGCACGGCGGAAACGCTCTCGGAATATACTCATTCTCTATGCCTGTACCTAATGTTTCCTATTGCCTCTCACAACCCGCCATACTCTCCGAACGGACGCTTCTTTTCGTGCCTAACGGGGCGAGCACGGTGGCTGGTCATACGTCTGTCAATCACCTAATGAAAGATATTTTTTTTCTGGGAAAAGATCGCTTCTCAAATCGAGAAACATTGTCTCTCTCGCTTCTAATTATTTTCCACACACGTGTTCTCTTTCTCCTCCCGCCAATGTGTCGTTATTGTTTGCTCTGGATAGAACGAAACAACAAACGATCAGGATATCGCGCGTCGTATACCTTTACCTGTCCCGACAAAAAAAGCACGTGGTCATATACTTTTGGTAATCGCGGCACGCGTGACACGCGCGCTTGCACGCACATTCACCGTCCGCGTTACGCACGCGACGCTCTCGTGCGCTCGCGTGTCACATGGGCTTTTTGAAACGCGTACCAAAACAGAGAAAAAATCATATATATATTTATATATATATATATGTGTATATATTATATATATATATAAATCTACAAAATTATATATATATATTTATATACATGCATATGATATACGATGTGTGATATATCAACATACTTTTTCTTTGTCCATCCGTGTATGCGTACACTCGATAGTTTTTAATCCATTGCGTTGTGCCATTTTTTGCGTAATTCGTCTTGCATGCCACGCTTCCTTCGGTAGTGTAATTTACGACTCTTTAACTCTGCGGAGGTGAGCGAGCGCGGTGCGTTCTCGTCACGGTAACTCGCGAAGAAGGTACCCTTCTTTTTGCGTGTTCTGCCCGAAAAGTCAACGTATTTTTCATTGTCTAGGGTAGTCCTCATATACACACGCACATCTCCTCACATATACGTTTACCCCTACATACATACACACACGTATATGATATGGTGGTGGTGCTCGTTCTGCGAAAACACACGTACACACACGCAGCCACACACACTCAACTACCTCTTTCTATATCTTTTCTCTCCGTATAGAAAATTTTTCATTCGGTTTTAATACCTCCCACTACGGTATACGAGGCGTACGCGCTTGCACACATTCCAATATTTATATATATATTTTTTTTAACTAACCCATGTGTACATAACTCGCTTCTTTGTTCGTAACGCATATAAACATTAAATATTTGATTAACCCGATTTATATATACATGTATACAACGCTGTTTCACACGTAATCTTTATGTATAACCGTATTACGCGTGTGTATGCCGCATACTCGCGAGTGTGTGCGCGCATACACGTTTCGTGTACGGTGATACGTATGTCGATGGAATTCCGCGGAACGAGTGCGTGTTTTTTTTAACGAGGTGTATTTATACATGCTATATGCACATGTGTATGTATAAATGGACATATATCCATATATGTATATATGCATTTTCTATACATATATACAGAGATATTAACACACGCACCTATTTTTATACACATTCTCTACATCTAGAGATATATATATATATATTTATTTATATATAAATATATATATACACACACACGCATATGTACTATGATCGTCTATAATTATCATTGCGTATGAAGAACATAATATTATTGTCAATACTCTGCTCATGGTATTGTACTATTCCGCATTTCGATTCTCGTTGTTGTACCATACCATGTTCGTTTCTCATTTTCTGTACGTTCTCTCTCTTGTCACATCGATTTTATCTCCCAAGTGTTTAGCCGAAATTGTCACGAAGAGTCACAGAAGAGAATAAATTCCAGACGACGAACGGGAGAATCACGATCGAGCGATTTCTCGATCGTCGATACACGCTCCCGGTTCGACGTGTTCCACGCAGCAAGAAGAGAGAAGAGAGAAACGCCGAGCAGTGTGCAATCGGCGCATTGTTCGACCCCCGCGATGATATTCAATTTCATATGCTCGTCAGCCATTTTTGCTGTGAGGATATTTCGCGCCACGAATTTTCGGATCACGTCTTTCCCGCTTTTTTTTGGGATCGACTCGGTCCTCTCGCGGTTCACGGTGAATTTTTTGCCTGGACGAATCCACCATTTTTTTGCTGGGTTCGTCTTTGGCCGGTTTGTTGTCGAAAGACAACGAGAAGATCTGATGGAAGAAGAGGCTGGCAACCGCTTCGGGCAATCTCCGGACGAAGAACTGGTAAGAAGGTAAAAATGGTAACACTGTAACGATCTGGTAAGAACAGTGAAAATGGTAAGAGGGTAATATCGAAGGTCTTACGTGAACAAATGTTCCGTAATTTTCTTATTTCGTTCTCATGTTGTATACAATTGACCTGTTTACATTTGAATGTAGAATTTGTCCATGGTATTGCAAACGAAGTCCGGCTCGGACCAAGTGGACGGTCTAGTTTATGGTAAGATAACTTAGCCGTCCCTTGAGTCGAGAGCAAAAGGCTTCCCTTTGCAATTCATCTGCTGAGGATCGAGCGAATGAGAGAGTTTTTTCAATTGAATGATTTTTCACCCATTTCGATGGTCGGGTTTACAAATGATTTTCTTTTAACATTTTCCAATTGTCCAAGGTATATTTTCTTTGAATTTGTTTCGAAGAGAACGCCGCATCCATGCGATTCCAAAATGTGATTCTGGTCACTATGTATTTTACGGTTCACATTTCTGGAATTGTGCGAATGTTCGACGTTACTCGATCGCGAATCATTGTCGGATACTTGTCGATACTTTCGGACGAAGTTTCGTGCAATTTGTGACGAGGGTTTCGTTGTCCTCGACAGCATTTCGAACCTACGCCACTGTGCCATTCTTCGTTCCACTGGTATCGATCGGTTGCCGATCGAGTGTGACCATTTTTTGACGACTGTCGAAGAAGAGAGAAGAGTCCGGCTCCACGAAGAACGAAGGCAGAAGAGTTTGATGGGTAAGGCTCTTGGGAAATCCGAGGGAAGTTCCACGAAACTTTGACCTTTTCCTAGTTTCGATATGTGCAACTTTGCCTTCGGATTTCAAAGGTTTTGGTAAGACACAATTTGGTAGCGATGAACAAGGTTTCAATGATTTCCACTTGTCGAGAAGTATCGAATTTTTTGGTACTTCTCTAGTGGTTCATGAAAGTGTTCGAAATTCTGAAGTCCTTTTTGGACTTGAGGTGTCGAAGTTCAATGAGAAGAAGTTCCGAAGGATTCGTCGCGGGATTCATCTTTAACAATTATGGTAACAAATGGTACAGTATTGGTAAATATATTCCACTACTAGGCTAAGGTTTAGATTAAGATTTATTTGACTGATTGGTACCAATTTTGAAAATGTGTCTTTCGATATCCATATTTTGATTCTTGTGTTTGATACTTTCAGCTTTCGATTTCGACATTTATATTCTATTTTGATATTAACCAATTTGATTATTGATTGTGTTCGATCGTGTCAGTGTTGTTTTCAGACGCGAGTCTGCGCAGAGACACTGACGCGTGAATTGTTTAATTTAATATCTGTCCAATGTATTCTGTAACCACTGATTTCAGTTTTAGGAATTCATTCTCTGCAATCTCAGCATTCTGCGTTTATCGATTGTCCAACAATCAATTTCTCGCACATTTATTGTTACCGTTAACAATTGCACGCGATGCGCTTCGTCGGGTAATGTTTTCGATCCTTTCGAGAGGAATTGGACTCTGTAGAAAAGAGTTCGCGCGAATAATCATGTTTTCGAGAACTACGATTTTAGTTTTCGAAAACCTGTTCAGTGCGGAGAGAAGAAGAATATAGTGGTGTTTGTTTTGAGTGCGATCCATAGAAAAATGGTAAAAAGGTAAAACAGGTAATCCGCGTAAGTATATTGTCTTGCGTGTTGTATCGGCACGCGAGATGCCTTTCATTTGATAATATTCAATATAAAAGCATGAAAATGATTGTTCTCGTATTCATTGAACTATACATCGAGACTAGAAGTCCTCTAATCTTGGAAACCTCGGAGGCAAGAGACAATCATTTTTATCTTACTACAAAGTATTCTCTAGATATAAAATTTTTCCTGGTACACTATATTTAAAACATGTATTTTTCGTTCTCTGTGATAACTATCCAAGGATTCGCTTTATTTATTAAGATATACTCCATACGCCTTTTTCAATCCCGATCAAAGTAGGACGTTCGTTTTTCTCAGTTTCTATATTTCATTTTGTCCCTTTCGTTTCTTTTTCTGATAACTGATTCTCGTTGTCACCTGGTGCATTGATTTCTCATTCAGGATGCGTGTTTCAACGAACACCGCAACTTTTTATTTCGTGAAGAAACTATTCTTGAGCACCTCAAGCAATTGCCAGTCCGACGTATGGTATTTCCCCCCTCAGCAATGGCGGCCCGATGAAAATTCTCGTTCGTTTCTCTTCGAGTGTCTCGGCAACTGTGAATGTTCGAGTGAATGTCAAGCGATTGTTTGTTGAGAACGTTGTTGATCCAAGGAGATTTCTCTCAGGGAAGTCGCGAGATGTTTGTCCAATCTACGTCTTTCATGCTCCATGGCGCCGGCTAATGAAAGATCTTGGGATTGTTCTTTCATCGATCGCGATTTCTCGCGTGAATCCGATGGAAGGTATATCGTGAACTCTAAATTACGATAATTCACCATGAGGGTTACAGAGAAGCTCGCGGTAGTGGTTCCCAATGGATCATCGCAGTCATTGATCCATCGCGAATTTTCTACGCGTGTTCGCCGAGTCAATCGTTCAAAGTGACACGATCTATCGTTGCGGGTTTCGCAGAAACGTCGTGATCATCTTGAACCTTGACCTTGTTCTCTTCTCATGAAGATTATCGTAATCACATGTTCAAATCGTACGAATGAGAAGCTCTTTCAGTGGTTGCGCAGAGTGTTTGAATTGTTGGATAAGCTTTGAACCTGGTCTGAAGTACACGTTGTAGACAAAAGATAACGGATTTTTCTTGCCCGTTATCAGCTGGCAAGGAAAACTGACCTCTTTCCTCTTTACCACGACCTGCCTACGAACAATCAACCTTCACACCTGGCCCGATCATTGTCGTCTCGGTAATGTTTGCTGCGCAGCACTCATAACCGGTGCGGCAGCGTGTTCGGCTCTTCCGAAATGTCCATCGACACTGACGAAAGCTCAGCAGACAGGGGGGATGACTAGACGAAACGTGGTAAAACGAGGACTGGACAGATTCTCCTTTCTCAGGACAGCAGACGAAGCCAGCTCCTCCTTGCTCTTCGCAGAGTACGAGTGGTTTGCGTGATTGTGGTGAGGGCCACGGTGTTTCAGAATCGATTCTCGGCTATTGTTGCTCGCGATGCGGCCGGCGTTACGCCGTCCAGTACTCGTTGCAGAGACACCGGAGGTATGAGTGCGGAGTAGAGAAGCAGTTCGTCTGCAGGACTTGCTGCCAGCGTTTCACACGGCTGGACATCATGAGGCGACATCAGAAGCGGTCCGGTCATCACGTGGCGCCTTACTCCAGAGAAAGGTTTCTCCCAGGTCGCAGCTCCAGCTCTCCGGGATTCTCGAGAGAGAAGCAAAGTACGCCGGAGTAATCGATACTACTCCGTAGCACCGTATTTCTCTCGCTCGCTTTCTATCTCGCTCTTCCTATCTCTTTCATTTAGTACTTCTCGCGGATCCCTTCGCAATAGCGACCAATCGGGAAAAGGAGAGAAAATCGTGCGCCAAGTATGTCGCCGTTCCATTCTTCTGTCACAATTTCAAGTGCTAGAATCGATTGTGTTCAATCTGTGGACCTTCACTCGTCCACCGCGCATCAGTCTTCCACGGGATCAATATGTCTGGTAAATCACGTGCCTTTTCTTATAGTCATTTCTCCGGATCCTTGTAACGCGTCGGGACCAACGGTGCGCATGGTCGAGCGAAGGTCAGACATCTTGGCTTGCGAAGTCGTTTCACAGCTCGCGTGTACCCGTTGCCATTTTTCTGTTCGTAGTATGTCAAATCGATTAGACATTTAACTATGCGAGCTTTTGTAGCGATCATCAGTCCTCAGATTTCCAAGAATTGTGTTTCGAGATTGTTTTCTAACCCCCCATCCTCATTGTTTTGTATTCGATCTGGAGATTCACGCGAGAGAATTATTTGTAACAATCCAAATTCAAAATTGTACACGCCACGCGTTTTTTATTCCCCTCTCTCGGGAACAATCGGCGTAAATCGTTACTATTTGTAAAACAATCCTACCAGAGAGTTACGGTTCGAAATATTGTGATAAAATAAACGATCGTTTGTTGCCAAAAAAACATCCAGTTGAAAATGTGTTGCAGTAAATGTTTTTCCGGTCAGTATTGTCTGTAAGAATACTAGAACAACTGGGCCGGCTCGCGGGTAACGTTTTCTAAAGATTTTCAGTTCGATTCATTTGGAGAACTGTACTTCCAATTTACCCGCGAGCCGCGCTCCTCGTCTAGAAAAAATCTTCCATCGGAGCACGTCCGGAAAGAGGCGTCAAATTTCGTCGGAACACCTGCGTTTATTTTTCTCGCGTGCAAACTTAAGCTTCCTCACATTTCGCGTAAATATTCGATCCGGTTACTGATTTTTCTATCTCTCGAACGTGATTGGCTCGTTGACCGGAAGTTGTCGCCCGAGGTGTTCCAGCTATCGGCCGATGGAGTGGAGCTTCAGAAGAACAATAAATGAAATTTTATGAAAAACCTTGTCTCTTATCATTCTGCGAGCAACCCTCCTCCATCCCACGTTTCAGGAACCCATTTTCAGAAGGATCTGTTTAAACAATCGACGATAATGTCTTATAAAACAAGAAAAAAAGATCTCTGTACAAACAGACTCTGAGAACCACTACTTCGATATATTTAGCGTTCCTTTGCAAAATGGCCGGCGCCATTGTAATTGTTCCGTTGCAAACGATTGTGTTTCCGAATAGAAAAGCTTCTAAGATATTTGTACCATAAAGTCTCTTCGAAGAATTTCGTCTACTGTACCTACGCGTTAGTGTTTTCTAATATTGTCGTTATCGGGTCGCGCTAGATTTGATCGTCGCCAATTCAGTTAATCGACCAAGCTTGTTATCACGGTATATTATCTTGTCGAGGTGTAGTCGCAAATATCAAAGCGGTTTTCTTGGACCACGTCGCTTCTGAAGGGTTGAGAAAGCTGCGATGGGGGGATGCTTCTTAGAGTCGACATCCGGTAGCTACGACATCGGATCTCAGCGACAGGACCACATCGTGGATCATCTAGGAGCCACCTGGACGCCGTAAATCATAATTTTCCAGGCACGTTTGTTTTTATCCACTATCAAGAACAAACTCTCGCGATACTTTATTTTTCGTTCCCTTCCCTTCTATCGTTCGCACCGCAACCAGACGGTGCATTCATTTCATTAATTTTTCAAAATTCTAACAAGTTCACAATTTCGTTTACGATCGAAGCTAATTTCGCTTTTACTTGTAATTTATTACATATACATATATAAATATGAAATAACAGATCATCGTTGTATATAATTGTATAGTTTGTCCTTTAATTCTCATACTTGTTCAGTCCACGGAGAGAGTACCTTTGGAATTTCAATTTGATCTCTATTGTATTCCGCGGTACCGGCTTCAATTTTCTGTGTACTAATTCTCATTTACGAACTATGGCGCTCGTATATGCAACAATGTCTTAACGAATCGAGAGAGTGAAAGAGAGAGAGCGAGAGAGAGAGAGAGTGAGAAAGTTTCCCGTTGCTTTGAATCGATCAGAAATAAAATGATTCCGTTGGTGTACCAACAACCATCGACACGCAAATACCGTCTGACCTTGTACTGCATGCTGGCTCATGGTTTGCCACGAATTTAAGCTTGAATCATTAATTGTAATGCGTAGCAATATTCGTTTCGAGTTGAGATCCAATGATAATAATAATCGAACGTGTCCCCCCCCGAGTGCTTTTCGAGATTTTCACGTGTCGAGAGAGTTCGTTTCGGAACTCCCGGTTTGTAACTTTCTCGTATTACGAATTATCTCTTCTTAATTTATTCTTTTTTTTTTGTTCGTCCACATTCATGTTTCATGGACGTGTGTGCTGGGTGAAACAATATACAAGGAGGCATTTTTTACGTTGGGTTGAATTAATGAAGTATCACACGGGTGTAAAAAAAAATATGGAGAGACTAATAAAAAGCAATTCATTTTTGGAGCAGCATGTAAATAACAATGGCTCGGAATGAAGAAGACTGCGCGCGCGAGAGAGTGCCTCGCGACAAATCGATACTGGTCTGTAACAAGTGTCGTCCTGTTCTCTGTATCCGCGATGCAGTTGAAAAATCGTGGAATTCCATTCGCAACATCTGAAAATCATTCTTCGAACCTGTTTTCCTTCACACAAGTCGAGTCTCCCGGAATCACTTTCCCGTCGTCGGGAAACGCTAACCGTGCACAAAATTGTTTTCTCGCAATTAATTAACATAATTGAAAAACAAAAAATTGACACACCAGTCGTGGCGCGGTTTGCGTTGTATGTTCGTTCGTACCGCAGTCTTCTTTTCGAGCGAGCTTTAAAGCCTTGACCGTATATCGTCCACATGCTTGGCTCGAGCTTTTCCCTCTTCGTCGTTGTCGAGAGATCGAGTAACCCGCTTCGAGATATTCTACTGTCGTGTATTTTGATGCATTGTCGTGCGAGTGAGAGTGGTTGATCCAAGTAGAAAGAGGAGGGCAGGGAGGGGGATTTGGAAGTAAGGGTTGGGGGGATAAAGCGACAGAGAAAATCTTTACGGACGTTTTCGACGCGGACACGCGAGAACGTGAGAAATTGTTGGTTGTTCACGCGGCGATTTCGGGTGAACAGAAGAACCCATATGTAAAAAGCCTCCCTGTATGCTTACAGCGAGCCCCATGACGGAGGCTGTCTGTGCCGGCGAGCTGAGATTTCGGTGTGTCATGTGCGGACGCGGATATAGGTCACGGTCCTCTCTGACGCGACACTCCAGGTACGAGTGCGGAGAACTCGGGTCCAGGTACACGTTCGCCTGCACCCTCTGCGGAAAGTGCTTCTGCCGACCGGATCATCTAAAGCAGCACATCCTGAATATTCACGGCGGCTCGGTCGCCAAATAGCTTCCGCCGTTCGATAATTATTTACCTATACACGCGTTCGTTTTTTCACACGTCGCGACACGACTCTTCCCGCGGAAACGTTTCGCTCTCTCGGAACGCGTCGTTAGCCTCTTCAGCTCTAACCACCTATCGCGGAAAACACGTTTCCCCTCTCTGTCAGTCACGTGACGGCGTGGCGAAGAAACGTCGCGGAAGGGGAAGCTAGAGCGGGTACACAACGCGGCGAATCGACTGCTCTCGGACGGAGAGACAGTATTTTCGACGGGAAATGCAATGGACACTTTTCTACTACCATTTACAACTGGAAAATTACATATTTCCATTCCTTATGATTTTTAAAAATTTATTAATTTTATTACTAAATGTTTAGTAATTGATTAGGTGCAAATGTATATTTAATAACTAGACTGTGGGTCTTTACGCATTTATGAAGAGATTGACAGTAGAAGATTTAATAAATTCAAGAATGTTGTAATGTTGCCTTCAATGTAACAAACTCGTTAGGGATGAAATCAATTTTTATGCGATTCCTGCTTCCCACAATCAGTGCAACATTTTATTGTGCATAATGATTCGCAGTCTGTTAATAATGTGAACTACATTTTAAATAATGGTACTTTTAGTGGTACCTCAAATTGTTTTAATCAGAGTAATTATCACGGAATACCGGTCTTGTTATTTACGTGTAAAATATTTTGACGAGAGAAAATTGCTGTTTTACCCTTCTATAAATTCTTTTCTAGACGATTGCATTTCCTGTTCAATCGCAAGCTAATGTACTCTACGATTTTGTTCATTGCTTTTCAACTATTGGCAAACGTTCGTCGATACTGTTAGAGAGCTGACAACGCGCGAGCTTCGTTTCGCCTGGGAGAGGCGATTCTCTTAATTTATTTGTATCGTATCCGCGTGGGTCCATGGAATGGAATCACGCGTAACTGGAAAACTAAAGACGCGGCTCACGAGGTTAACGTTTGCTTACTTTCCTCTTCGTACATCTTTATTAGACGGTTTCTCGATTACGAAGATTTATCGTTTCCTCCTCCCCAGCTGTTTCTATGTAATACTCTCCGTCACTATTTTCTTCCTACCCAAAGGAAAGTTATCCAAAGGAACTCCAAAGGGATTTATAAGATAGGATTTAAATCGTACGTACAAACGCGTCAATTGTTTAATATATTTTATATTAGAAATCGAGTTTTTCTGTATTGAACAAACACGAACCGTGGAATTTGTATAATTCGTATGATACTTTTTACATAAGAAATCTATCGTTCGATATATACGTATACAGGGTGTCCCGGCGAAAATTTACGCGGCTCTGTTCAGGAGATATTGAAGGAAATAAAACTTCGCGGTTACAGCGGAACGATTCACTATAGCCGCGCTCTGATTGGTCCTTAATATCTCCTAAACAAAGCTGCGAAGATTTTCGCAAAGGAAAAAGTTATTTCAAATAACCTAGAACACCAGCTGTATACATATATACATGTATGTTTACATATATACATATGTATAAATGAAAAGAGGTGCCAAAGCGTTTTTCTCTTGTTACGAGTGGTTTCAGCAACGTTGACCGATAAATTCAAATATTGGCAGTCCTCGACACGGCGACGATTGTTCCTAACGTATATTTGCATTGCATTTAAGGAGGTTCGGGTCTGATTCGCGAAATTGATACCCGGCGATGCACAAGAGAATAGCGAGAGAGTCTGTTCGTGCTGACGATTAAGGAATTGGTGTATGTGACACACGAACTGCCAAATAATTTGATCACGAATGCCAAATGAATAATATTCCTATTTTTGTAGCTTAGCGCGGTAATATATATATATACATATACATTTGTAAGTTATTCTGTACAAAAAACGATCGTCTTACGTGTGCGCGCAATGGCGGTGTGTGCGTGTGACGCTGTATATATATATAATTATATATAGATATATATACAAGGTGTCCCACGCAACAATTTTCACGATTTGTCAAGTACATACTTGCGATAATCTGGCAAAAAATTTTTTTAAATAAAACTTGCTTAGTTTTCTTTTTACTATTGTCAAGGCCACCTTCATTTCTTTAAATGCCACTACAATTCCGATTCGAATTCGTTCCGATACGGACTATAATATCGTTAAATCAAAAATACAAAGTGCTATTTGAAAAAAGTGGCCATGACAATATTAAAAAAAAGAAGAAAAATTTCGAAATTTTTTATTGCAATGTATAACCAATCGAAAACTGATCAACTTTTGTTTAAAATATTTTTGTTAGATTATTGCAAGTCCTTGAAAAATCGTGATACGTGGGACGCCCTGTATATACGTATCGAACGTCTCGCAAGCTGTGATCCATTTATCAGGTTGACGAAAGTTCTTCGTCAAACGAGGAACAGACATCGACAGACCAAAAAAGAAAAGAACAAATAATTATTTTTATTTCTTGAGTCTAGCCTACGGACTGCGGGACACCTTTCTCTTATATTCACCTAATCGCGTAAACGCGGAATTATTTGTTAACTCGGCCGGAGGGTGGCGAACCCCTTCGGATAGATTTTTATTCGTTAAGATAATATGTACGAGATCGATCGACATTGTTACAGTTACAAAGTGTTATTTTTTTAGTCCGGATACGATGTGTATAAAAGAGATATATTTCTATGTAAGAGAGTGTGTGTGAGAGAGAGAGGCCGATTTGAGAAGTCGATTTACACAGTGAGGAGGTTAAAAGGTATATCGTTGTCGTTGACCATCGTGTAACAGTTGTTGCTCTTCGGATACTGCAAATTTTTATCAATTGTAAATAAAGACGACCTTCGAACGAAACCTTTCGAGTCTATACGCCTGTCCTCCATATTCGTTTCTACTCGTAGACGCTCGAAGCCGAACGATTGGACAAATATCGTGCAGCATCCTCGAAATCTTTCTAAAAGAAACGGAGTAGACGATCGACGACCACTTGTTCCTCGTTCAGGTAAGATTACAAGCAGGATCGAATTCAGCAGGAAATTACGTTTGAAATTGATCCGATATCCCTTAAGTAGCTTCTCAAATTTCAAAATTATTCTTCGTTCGACGCGAGTGATCGTAGACGTGGTCCACGCAACTCATACGACAAACTGTTGTATACAGACTTTGCATGGTCTGAAGGGGTACATTATATAGTGTATTTATTTTTTTTACAGGTGGAAGCTTTTCGGAGATTTAAAGGTCGACTTTGTTTTTTTTTAATGGAATACAATGTTTTGTATACCAAAATAAGGAGGAATGTCGAATTCTGAGTGAAAAAGTATTAACCATTAGCTCTAAATCTAATAATTAACGAGTATTTTCACTTTATTTATGTAAATATAAGATTGAATGTCTAAATCGATGTGACGCGAAGAAAATTTTCAGGAAATAAAGTGAAATTACTCGTTTACTGAGAATTCGATATTCTTCCATATTTTGGTACGAGTAATGTCACTTTATTTCCTGAAAATTTTCTTTGTGTATTATCAAGTTGGAAATTTTCAGTCTTATCTATATTATATATATAATAAAGTGAAATTGTTAATTAAAACATCGATGACCTTGATAACTCCGAGAAAAATGATCTTCGGAATAGAATATTCTTGCCAGGTATTGGTCGATTGACCAATCGCAATAGCCTGAAGAGATATTTAGGTGGGCTTACTTCAAAGAACCACGCTGTATATGCTCGGAGAGTATCGGGCAACGGAGACGAGGTAAAAGGACACTGGTCAATTCTTTCTTCGAGTGGTGAAGTCTTTCTTCAAACGTGCTCCCGTTTTCTAGAGACTTTCGACAAGTTCGAAGAGCAAGCTATCAGCTCGTACATCAAGTGTCGCTTGTGTGTTACAGCGTTGCCCCGGGATCAGCAGACCGGGGAGTTTCGATGCAACTTCTGCAACGGTCCTTACTCGACGCAGAGCCACTTGAAGCGTCACCTGACCCTCGGATGTTTCATGGATCCCGCGTTCCGGATCGAGGAGAGGCACACGATGAATAAAATCGAATCTAGAAATCACGTTTGCCCGAGGTGTTCGCAGGGCTACAAGAACAAACGAACGCTGGACACGCACCTGCGAACCGCGTGCGGCCGCGAGCCCAAGTTCCAATGTCCTTACTGCGGTCTGAGGAGCAAACACGCGCCGAACATTTACACGCACATCAGACGGAGGCACCAGGGCGAGGACTTGTTTCTGATTGTCAACCAGAAGGAACGCTAGTCTTCTCTCTGTAACCGTAGTCTCTCTGTGTAATCAGTGATGCCAGAATCGTGGGTCGTGGGATTTTCTCCTCCGTTGCTTCAGCCGGCTCGGTTCCCCCACTCTTACTTCTACTGCGCACGCGCTACACACATGAACGTATCTCTACTCTGCTCGTGTGAGTCTTAAGGTAAGTAGAGGTACGTTCGTGTGTAGCACGCGCGCAGTAGAAGTAAGAGTGGGGGGACCGAGCCGGCTGAAGCAGCGGAGGAGAAAAACCCACGACCCACGATTCTGGCATCACTGTTCGTAACTGTCGTAATCAACGTGCCTCGCAAGTTGTGTCCTTTTTATTTATTTGTTTTACATCAACTGCTATTGTTCATCACTGTAATTCGCTGTGTATAGCTTTTTTTAAATACAATTTTGTACTTATTCTGACCCACGTTAACCGCGTCCTGTGAAATACAGAATCTTCCTGTATCGAAGATACGATATATTTTCTAAGCGATCGTTGCGTATGTGAACGAATAAATTTATGATTTAATAGAACACCTATAGCCTTTCATTTTTCCCGAAACGGAGATGTCTCCTTTTGCTGAACACTTTCACAGCTCCTCCGTCAAAGGAATACTGTTCCGGTAATCGAGTAATTCTAAACGTTTACAATCAAGTCACTAGGTTAATTTCACGTTGGGATTTAATTAGTATCAAATTAATTGAAATTATTGTCAGTAGAACGTGGTTGAACGCAAGTATTCTTCTATGTGCTAATTTATGTGTTATATCGATAGATGCTAGAACTATATATGTCTACATAAGAGTGTTGTAGAATACAATGGGTCGACGTGGAAGAGAAAGTCTCCGAAAGTCTGATCTGATTCCTCGTTGTTCTCATATTTGGTTATTTACGGAGCATGTCTCGTGGTACACGTACGCGATTCACCTCGTTAGAAATTGTGAGAACTATCACCGATTTTATAAACGATCCTTATTAAAATTTTCATATAAAATTAGTATAAATCAAAATTTTAATATAATTTGAGGTAAGACTTTCCGAAACGTTGCAGGTTCTACAACTATTACAAACATTGAACAACCAAAACATTTCTGACGGCAAAGATTTTGTTTTGTGAATTTTACGGTTGTGTTGTCACAGAGTAATGTTGGTGACAATCGAGTATGGAGATTTTATGAACCGGGTAAAAATGGTAACTGTTCCTAGTACGTTGACGAAGTGCATCTCTTCGTGTACCACATACATGTTGTATCTCGCAAGTAGAATTCTCTTCCTCACGAATCGGAATCGAATGACTCGTGCAATGGCGAACGTAACCTAAACGAACGTATGTTTTGCTTTTGTTTCAGGTGGAATATATAACTTATGGCCATACTTAGTGGTAAATCATGTCGTTTACCGTTGTCCGTCGTGTTACAAAGAATTTCGCAATGAGCGGACTCTCAAGTCGCACAGAAGTAACGACTGCGGGAAAGTTAACACGTGCCCAACGTGCGGGAAACGTTTTTATTATTTGGCGAGCTGTTGCCGCCATAAAAAAACTTGTCGTGGTCCTTAAAAATTATATGTACATGGTCACGTTTTTTTTTATTCTATTCAAAGCATTTTTATCATAATCATTGTACGTATAAATTATATGTACAGAGTCACGTTATTTATTTTATTCAACGCATTTTTATCATAATCATTGTGCAATCTTTTAATGGTGCATTTATTTTATGAAAAGTCTGTCCGTTGCTTCCTTTATTGATCGAGCAAGCATAATTTATTATGTATTTATTTTGTTAGTCTGTCAGTCGGTGCTTTTTTTTATTGAATCACAGTGCTATAAGAATTGGCCACGATTCGCTCGAAAGCGATCATATTTATTTATGCATTATTTTATGACTACTATATGACAAGTCTGTCGGTGTCTTCTTTGTTTGAATCACAGTGCTATAAGAGTTCGTCGCGATTCGCTCGAAAGCAGCCATATTTATTTGTGTTAATTTAATTTTAATCATTCCTATCTCTGTTTTAATGTTATAAGAAAACTGTTCTCGTCTCGAGGTTTTTATCGATCACACCGACAATATGTTACCAATCAGGTGCAATAAAAATATTCCAATCACATCTCATGTCTTTTGCTTCAGCGTTCCATTTATCGATGCGATTCAATGCTGAGTAATCCTCGGAAGTTCACCAGGATTGAATTGCTCGCCGTTGCGGCTACGAGTCGCGCGGGTGTCATGTTTTTAAAAAATTGTTTACAGTCAACGGATTGGCGGGACTGCGGATGTTTATGCGAAGAAATTCAAGAAAAATCTCAGAATATTATGTTGCGTTCAACGTGAAACGTGAAAAGAATAACAAAAGAAATATATAAAAAACCTTTTAAAAACCACGCTTATATTAAAACGCATTAAAATGGAGAAAATAATTTTACTTTTGTAGTCATTAATATCTAAAAATATTATTTTCTCCTTTTTAGTGCATTTCAACGTAAGGGTGGTTTTTAAAAAGTTGTTTATACAGTCTTTCATTTTCCACTTTTAAGTCTTTTTTTTAAATTGAACGTTCGATTCCCGCTGAGATTTTGTTTATCTCCTAAACGGACAGTATTTTAAAAAAATTAAAAGATTAGACATATGAAATAAAATAATTTTTATTTAATTATAAAATTGCATAAAGATCCGCGGACTGGTAATTACTTTAAAATAATTATTCGATGAACATTGATTTCTGTTTCACGAAACACTTGAAAATACTTGAAAGGGTGAAATTGATTTGCAGAAGGGGGTGTGATACAGAGAGAAATCATTCGAACTATGGGGACTGTAGGATACCGGGCCGCGTGAGCCTGAAAATCTGCGAGATCGAGTAATGGCAAGGGTGATGACGACGGGGCTCTGATAGACGGTTTGATCATGTTGCAGAGATCGGTCAACGAGACTCGGCCGCACTCGAATCCCAGGATGAAACGCGTAGCTACAGCTGCAAGTGTTGCGGGAAGAGTTTCACCAGTGCCAGCTTTTTGCAGACCCACTGGAACTACCGGTGCTATTTGAACCCCGACTCGCAGCTGTACAAAACCGGAAAAGTCGGTCGGTTCGCGTGCACCGTTTGCGGCGCGAATTACTCGCGGCAGAACGACCTGACGTGGCACGTGCGCCACGAGTGCGGCAAGCTGCAGCGATGCACGCACTGCGGCAAAACTTTCCTGCACCGAACCAGCCTCTACAACCACAAGACCCGTTACTGTCCGTTCCGACGAATAGTCGACAAGCTGACAGTCAAGGGGAACGATCTAGCGTCCTCCCTGAAGATCGTTGCTTCGATGAAGAACGTAATTGTCTTGGACCCTATCGATTTCTAATTTTCACACCCTACCCCCCGGCATTTCTGATCGTTGCTTCTTTGTTTCGCGGACCAAAGATCCTTGCTCGCCGATGTAGAGATTTCTTTAGAATCTTCGTTGACATTCTAGAGATCGATCGAGCGAATGTGGCTTGATCGAGAATGCCACCCACGAGACTTATGTTGTTTTGTATAGCTACGAAATTTCCCCGTGTTAAACGTATACGTTCAAGATTCTAAATGTTGAAGTTTACGAGAGTATGTTGTATATGTGCAGGGGTGGGGCATTTGAAACAGCTCGACCGAACCACCGCTTGCTTTCGAAGACGGAGCACGATGCATCGGTCAAACCTACTTGGTATCGCGGGGCACATCGTGCAAATCTTTCTACAGGAGGTAACGAATGGTTGGATTTTTATTTACATTCTGATGTACTCTCTTCCAGAAACAAGCGAGTGGTTCAAGTAATCCGTTTCGAACGGCCCATCCTGTATGTACATATTATTTATATATATTATATATAATAATAATTTTGAGAACTGTTATCCAGCAGAGCTTTTCCCTGAATCAACTATACTGTTTCGCGACGATACGTTTTCGACATTGTGTGATCACTTTTATTACCAATTCGAATACGATTTAAGTGTTTAAGCAATACTAACCCACAGGCCTGAAAAGTTACGTATTCTCCGTTATTATTCTGCGTTCAGCCTTTCTCCGCTACTTCTTACCGATCTAATCGATAATATTCGCATACGATATACATAATCTGCACAATTAATAATCTTGTAGCTTTTGTACACATTGAATAAACATTTTTTTACGTCAGCATTAAGCGGCAGAAAATCTAATCCGCATATCGAAACTGTTCTTTTTTTCTTCAAAGAGGGATTTTCTTCTTCACTCCTTTCTTTCTTCGATTCACCCTTCGATTACCCTATTTTCATTATTTTGTCTCACTGTTTCAATTCGACAACGAGGGACAGATTTAGTTCGTGAAATTATTATTATTTGTTATAAACGGACTGAAGCCCTTTTACATAAGTGTTTACAATAAAAAAAAAGAGAAAGATACTGATAGACTTTGTCTAATAACAAAGAAGGGCCATGCAAAACAAAGAAAAAATAATTATCATATAATCCTGTGTAGTTGCATTTGAAAATTTTGTAAAGATTCAATGAAAAAATCAATACGATTATAACTAGTGCATGATTATTGCAATAATGCGATTCATTGGATTAATTAATCGATAAGTAGTTCTTTCTTCAAGTGTTTGGGAAGCCGCCTCTTGTTTTCGAAGATCCGCAGCCCAATGATCACTGATTTTGTCAATTGTAATACCATGATTATATAAAAGTGAATTTTCAATGTAGGGAATGAAGTCGCCCGGTCCTGAATCCAAACGAAACGGCGTTCTGTGTACCGCCTTTAATTTGCTGCGCTTCGACCGATGTTTCAGGAATGGTGAACAATTTTTTGGGTTCGAAACAACCAAATCGGATGTACTATTGCTACTTAAATCCACATTTGATGTATTTCAAGACAAGGACACGAGGTCGTACATCTGCGTCCTGTGCGGAGCCCAGTACAGTAACCTGGCGACCTTGAGGACTCACATACGGGTGGACTGCGGCAAGAAACTGCTGTCTGACCACGTGTGAAGAACCCAGAAGACTCCTTCAATAACGTCTTCTTCAACAATTCGTTTATACTTGAAAGTATTCCTCGAGGTGCTTTTTTTAATGTATTAGAGGGCGAAAACTGACCCTGAATGTATAGAAATAAACGAAATAACGCTGTCCTTTCCCGTTCTTCATCTACCTCGTCGCTATCCCTCTCGTTATCTCATGCACGAATTAATACTGATCAAAGTGCTCTCTCTCTCTGTCGTTTATGGAGTTGCACTCCAAATCCTTTCGCAAATCAGACACGAATTTTTGTAAATCGAATTAACCCTCATCCGCCCCTCATTTCAAAATTGGACCCAACACCTTGAGCATTTGTGAGAGGTATCTTATCTGCAGTAGCAATTCCTAAGATTCAATTTTATTGTTCGCGGCTACGTCATTAAAAGTATTAAGTTATTGTGAAAAATTTTAATTGATTGACACTCTTCGCTCTTAGTACAGTAAACGCTGCTTTAAGGCCTTTGCACACTACGTCGCCGCTCCGTAAGCTCAGCACAGCGACGTGTTTCATCAGTGTCGCTGCAGCGGCAGATACGCGTCCCTATTGAAAGAGAAAGAAAGAAGTGGACCTGGTGTGCAAAGGCTTTTGCTGTCCACTGCCTGCGAACGCCGCGCCGCATTTTAATTCTCTGTGTTCGGCTTTCTATCGAAGTTTCGGTGAGCGCAGTAGACGCAGTCATAAATGAAAAATAGTGTACGATCACTGTCGAACAGTAAAATGGCGTTTACTGTAACAATACCGAAGCGTAGAACAATATCTGGAGTGCAAAGCCTCTGCAGTTACGTCGACACGAAGCACAATGATAAATCCGGAACGGTATTCGCGAACTTGTGTTCCGAGCTTCCATCGGGCGAGAACACGACTGATCAATTGCTGGTTAATAATGTTGCAGAACAATTAGCGGACGACACGAAAAGAAAGTACAATTGCAAATACTGTGGCAAGGGTTTCACCCTGTCCGGCCACTTGAAGAGTCACCAGAAGACATTCTGCTATTGGAATCCTCGGTCGACCTGCCACCAGTTGCAAAAGAGCAGACCGTACTCCTGCGGTCAATGCGGTGCCTGTTATTCGAAACAATCCCATCTGATCTTCCACGTGAGGCACGACTGCGGCAGGACGCAGAAGTGTCCTGTCTGTGGGAAAACGTTCCTCCACAGCAGCAGCCTAAGGAAACATCGGCAACGACCCCCCTGTAGCTTTCCAACCCGCTAAAACGATCCGAACGCGTGCGTAAGAAGCAACGGGTCATTTATTGTTCCCGGTGTCTAAGTCTTGGAAGAGGAGGACCTCTTCTACTGGGTACATTGATACTTTCATTAAAACACTACGTTCATAACAGAGTCTTTGTCAAACAACCTCATTTTTGGGGGGAGGGGGAGTCATTTTCATTAAGATTTAAGACGTCAATGAATTTGTTAGCTAGACTGTTGCTTTTCCAGAAACGAATGTTGCCAGTTAAATAAAAATATGTATATATTTATCTGGAATCAGGACCAAGATATCCACCCCTTCCTTTCCATTACATCGGATGCATCCGTATAAAAAATACAGGATCCTAAGAAGTCAGGTCGTATTATGACATACGATTTTTTCCCCTATCATTTGTCTATATTTTTGCTTAACCCTCACACGTTCCTCAGGGTGAAAATTCACCCGAACAATATTTTCAAATACTGTAAAGTTATTCGTCCTTTTGTGTCTGTATTTCTTTAAAATGTAACCGTGTAAATGAAACATAATTTGTTGATTTCACGTGTAAAATGAAAATCGGTGAATCGTTATCCTAGCCTCTTTTATGCAGCTGTTTTTGAGGAGCGTGTGAGGGTTAAAATGGAACTTCTCTTTGGATCATTAGAAGTCCGAATCCATTCATGGCTTTAGACAGCGGATCATTATACGAAATTAAATTTGTCTACCGGAATTGCAACAAACTGAAATGACATAGAGATATATTTTTTAAAAAGTATTTTGTTAAAAAAGTTATTTTCTCCTTTTTAGTGTATTTTAACGCAAGCACGGTTTCTTAAAGTTTTTTTTCTATATTTTTTCTTCGTTGATACGTTTAATAGGGGTTGACAATAACGGAATAGTATCTTTAAATTCTTCTAATGTCTTTATTTTTGCCATAAACGCATGAAATCCGTTGTCTAACGATTTCAATGATTTTCAACCCAAGGGGAACACGTTAAACGATCATTGAACCGCCACGCACGGGTGTCCATTCATTTCGTCCTCTGATCAGCTGTTTGGTATTTCAGATTCCATCTTCATGTAATCAGCGCGGGGACACCCATGCTCGCCAAGATCACACATCATCCATGGAATACCGAAAAACACGCGTCTCCACGAAGCATTCGTTCCATCAACGTGTACTAAACTTCGCAAATAAAAAAAACTAACCGCCAACGATCTCCTGTTTCTTCTTTTTTTAAATTGTTATCTATTCTTCCGTGAATTCCGAATGCCATTCATCACCCCGGTTTCTTGGGTTCTCCTCGTTTTGTATTTGTCTTTGGTTTGTCCGCGCATGCGATCATTGGGGATCCAATAAAAAAAGGCTGTATTCTCTTGTTGTTTCAGTAGTTGCGAGAAAACGTGTGACCCGTTCATGTTGCCGGACTTCGCAATCGCTTCGTAGGATACCGAGTCCCGAGATCATACAAAAACGGAGACGCCCCGTCACTAGTAAATCTGAATCACCTAAAAAGATGCCGAACGATGTGATGGACACTCGAATAACCAGACGTAGCGAACGCCTCAACAATTGCAGCCGAGACAGATCTGAGAGTTCCGACAGCAACTTAAGCAACGCTAGTACTATAAAGAATTACTTCAGAGAGTCTAGCGACGACAGTAACTGCAGCAACAACAGCCAGCTCGAGGACAAGGGGTGGCTAGACGTGAAGAATTCGAACAAATATAAGAGTTCTTTTCCCTGCCCGTTTTGTCAGATCGATTTTCGCGATGCCAGATTCTTGGGCAAACACATGAAACGAACTTGCAAGAAGAATCCAAATTCCCATTACAACAATAACGAGTGTGACCGCCCGTTCAAGTGCGAGCAATGCGGTCGTCAGTTCACGGCATTGAAACTGATGAACTACCACATCAGACACGATTGCTTGAAAACCGTGCAATGCCAACTGTGTAACGAAGTCATGACCGGATCCACCGTTAATAAGCGACACTTGAAACTGTGTAAGAAGAAATACTTACGCCAAGCAAACAAGTTTTCCTTGGACCATCCGTCGAACTCGAAATCTCAGTTGATCTCCTCGGACTCTTCCAGTGGCTAAGTGATTTTTTTCAAAAATATTCTCTTCAGCTCAATCGGTTTTTTTTCCTAAATCTTCGGTAGCACGTGTCTGTTCAGTTTAAAGTAGTTTTACTAGTGTCATCGAAAGTATTATACTAGCGTGGACCGGCAACAGGTGGATGAATGTTTAAGGGATGATTCTACTGGTTCTAAAAAGTTTATTTGCTTTCTTAGTAGATTCAATAAATTCATCTAATGTTTTTATTGTTTTAAAGTCGAATTCGCGTCTAATTATAAATGCATCGAAGACGCATTTATTTGGTTTATCTCTTCCACATTCCTTTATATGAACAAACTCGTTCATTTTTCAATTGTTTCATGACCAACGAAACTTCATTCTGGTTCAAAAGTTTTAATTTTAATTTTTGAATAACAACGTTTGGTAGTTTTATTTGAAACGTCGATTTTTATGCGAAAAACGCAATGCAAGATAGGAATCGCACCTTCGCGTTCACCTATTGTCGAACAGAATAAATTTCTATATCTATTTTTCTTAAGTACAAATATTTAGTATAAACGTTCACGGTTGAAGCGACAACCATTACTATTTTTTTTACTTTTCTTACCAAATGCTTACGATACCATTATACCTCTTAACATGTAGTTTATCATTTACGTTAGTTTCAGTTGCTTTTGAAAGTAAACTGAAGTATTGATCAGATATATAATAACTCAGAGTTATACAAATAAAGTGTAACGGATAATCACAGTTTGTTGTTCTTTCGACGAAAACACTAAACCTTCAACAAGTTTCAGCTTCGTATAAAATCCTTGTCGAGGAAGCTGAACATCGTGGGGGACACCGGTTCGAGGAAGTCATTATGAGAAACGTATATTTATAAGAATTGCCAATAACAATGAAACAATGATGGTGAAGCGTTACAATTCGACGATTAGATTCCTGCTAGCCAGAATAAGGTCTTCGGTTTTGTCCTTTCGAATTCGGTGCTGTTGGGGTGTTCCGAAGTAGTGTTGCAAGTCTTTCTACGAAAAGAATGAATGACGTAGTCACGAACGATCCAATTGAATCACAGTAGTCGCTGCTACCGATAAGACAGCGATAGAAGCAATGCGTTCGTTTAGGTATTGACTACTTGGTTCCATTGATAGTGTGCACGAGTCGATCGAACTTCCCTGCGTTTTTATTTGTGTTACAGAAGATGAAGGTGTAAATGTGACAGTGTGAACGGAGAAGAAGCACCTTAACCCTCGTACGTCCCTCGGAAATAGTTGACACAAAAGATCCTCGGGTGATATTTCACCTATTTTCGCTCTACACTTCAATCAATGTTACACATTATAATATATTTCATTAAAAGTTCATTAATTCGTGAACTTCCTTATTATATCTTGCAGTTACTACAAATATGAATAGCATTTTTATGCTCGGCACATCTTTTTCTTCAAAAATTGGCATCCATCATCTGTGATTTTTCTGTTTCTTTGCATTTGGTACATTTGATGGGCCAGCAATGGGTGGTACAGGTCTTCATGTAATGAAATGAAATATCACCCAAACATAATACAGTATCTGAAAATCGAACATGGGTCAATTTTCACCCGTGGATCGTATGAGGGTTAAAAGAATTCGATGCCAATCTTTTTGTGATTCCTGGACATGGACCGGACTCGAACTCGACAGTTGCCGGAGAGGAGGCTTCGAATGCCTGTGCAGGGGCGCAACAAATACGACTATTTATTGTTTTATTCAATTTGTATGATTATTTAAAATTTTCTCTCAAATTTTACACAACTATTTTTGCTACTTAAAAAATAGTCATTTTTCGATCTGTCGATCCCCTTCCACTAATTTCAAAAGAGACTTGTCGCGTAGCAACAGTGAGGACTCAAGTAATTTCGAATCATTCTTTCTAGAATAACTGTTGGATATACGAAAGTATCCTTTTGGGAACAATCTCGAAGTGTTATAAATCGTATAGTTTGTAGATCCAATCCCATAAACAAATAAACGAACCTCGTCCGAAGCTGATTGCTTCACTAGTTGCTCACGAAGCTCTGGTTCTACATGTGCAATAGTTATTTCGAAAAAGAATATCGAAGAACTACTTGTCTCACTGTAGTCGCGCGAAGAAGCGTCCGCGAATATCGACGTCTCGAAAGAGTCCAGCGCGCGTCCACCTTGAAACACAAAGTTCCTCCCCGCCAGCGTCGGATCACTCAATCACGAACCCGAAGTAGCTCTCTTCGCCATTAGATAATCGAAGCATGGATGAGAATTGTTTGTCGGCGATGGTCAGTCGACACTAACTGCCAACAAAAATTCGATTGTTTTTCTAGATTCGATGTACGGCCGGATACACTATCGCCAAGACGTTGTAGCCGGCGGATCGATGCAGCCGGAAGTGTTCCAGGCGAGAGGTGAAGATGAGGCGAAGGACGAGACGTACATGTACATGGAACATGCCGGGTGTCCGCAGGAACCAATACCCTCCGAGTTGAGAACTCTTTGGCCGGACAGCATTCTCGTTCACAATGCCGTTCAAAACCCAACGCCGAGGAAAAAGTTTTATTGTCCCAGGTGTAACAGCGGTTACACCAGACTGTCCGACATGAAGACACACTGTCACTTCCAGTGCGGCAAGGAGCCGCGTTACCAGTGTCCCTACTGCACCAAGAAGGCGAAATTCTCGTCGAACATGTACGTCCACGTCCGTAGAATGCACAAGGATGAGAAGCTTCAGATCATCGACCTGTACAAACAACTGTCGAGAGGCCGCCATTAACGTCGAATATGGACGGCTTAACAACGGAGGAAACGCAAGGGAGAAATTACCGAGAGAAAAAAGAGGATCGTCCGCGCCAGCGATACATATCTTAGGTTTACGTAGGACAGTGCTGTTCAGCGAGATCGTAAGATCCAGCGTCGCCAGATCAATCACTTCGCTTGAGGGGAATACGGTTTCTCTGCTGGATTAATAACGTGACATTGAGAAGCGGACTTTTACCCGGGTATCTCATAAGACATAAGTCATAAATGATTTTGTGCAATTTAAAAGAACGTTGATATATTAATTTAAATTTATTTAAATCGTTCAAGAGAATAAGTAATCGTAATATATCGTCTGCTTTTTCTTATTGACGCAAACGATTTTTATTTTGCATGGGATACGCGGGTACTCGGGTAATTTTTGTTTACCCGGGTATCTCATAAGTGACAGCTCTAGTGCAGAAGCGTGGGGAAACAAGTACTAATCTGGCGACACTGCACGGATCAGGGCAAAGATCAGAGCGAAGATTGTCAATTGTTTTGTAGCGCGAGAAGAAAGCTACACTGGCCCCGTACAGGCTGTAGTTGAACAGCAGCGATTAGAGCTAGTCCAACTCTGATTTACTCTGATCAGATTTCTTCGTCTAAAGGTAGCAGAAGGATTTTTGTAACGAAATCGGAGGCGAGTTTATCTTGTTAGACGTCGTGTTATCCACGAATCACCCGAAATAAACACAATTTTGATGCAGCACTTTCACAGAATCTTCCAAAACGTCACGCCACCCTTTCTATTCTCCCAAGTTTTGCGTTCACTTTTTACTTGGCATGTGTCCGTTTATCACGATCCACGGTGGGTTTCGAGCTCTCAGGGTCCTCTCTAGAACGCAAACCAGAATGTCACACGAAGCATCCGGATATTTTTGTTCTCTATTTAAGAATCATTCCGTTGTTTTCGGCGAACACGCTTCCACTGATTATCGATTTGATGTTTGCAGATTTGAAACGGTTTACCGGGCCCAGACTGTTGCTGACCGCGGGATATCGCAGAAGGTTTTACAGGACTTTCGCACCCCAGGTGGTCGAAAGGGTCAACAATAGGTATCCGTGCGGAAATTGCCAGAGTGTTTTCAGGCAGAAACGAAGCCTGTACACGCACATCAGATACGAATGCGGACAACCGCCGAGGTTCAAGTGTCCCTACTGCGAGCTGCGTTCGAAGAAGACGTCCAACATACAGAAACACATCCGGCGCAAACACGAAGGCAGCGTCGTCTTCGTACAGGACATCTCCCTTCGACTGCCGGAATGACTATAGAACATGATCTACGCCCATGAATGTTCTCAACCCTGATTTCTCGACAATGTTGTGCTCAGCTTGAAGGGAATGAATTTTTTAACCCTCATACGTTCCTCAAGGTGAAAATTCACCCACTCAATATTTTCACATACTGTAACATTATCCATCCTTTCGTGTCTACGTCGTGCGACGTATTTCTTTAAACTGTGACGCTATGAATGAAACGTAATGTGTAAAATGAAAATGGGTGAATTGTTATCCGAGTGTCTTTTATGCAGTTATTTTTGAGGAGCTCATGAGGGTTAAGATCGGCAACTTTCGGTATTTTCATTCAACGTTGAGATTCGATTCTGTAATTTTTCTGATCGATTCTTTCTTTTACTTGTTTCATTTAGAAATTTTAGTTTGAATTTACTTTAAAAATTTTTGAGCCTTCTCAGGCTGAAGAAACTGAACGTTCTCAACTACTTTCCTTCGACTACGTATATCGAATAAATTTTGAATAAATTGCTAAGAGTATTTAATGAGTATTATTGTGACGAGGCAATGGAATAAATACATTGATTGGATGTGCGCGTAAGGAAATTTATAGCACTCTATGTTCATGCTTTCTCATCCAAGATAATTGTGTGTGTGCGTATGTGTGTGCGCGCGTGACGTCAATTTTGTTTTAGACTATTCTGATCGTATGAATATTCAATTTTTTCACTGGAATATTATCGTGGAAGTAATCTGGTTTGTGTTCACAGTCTATTAGGTGTGAGACAAAAGTTATTTATTCTCCTTTCCATTTATACAGGGTGTACGTGCGATGCAAACTTGTTTCTGGCCATTTTACAAGGTAAAATTTCTTTGATAAAAGAATTTTTACATTGAAACTCGTGGTCAACAACAGATTTGCGAATCTATTCGACGACGACCAGCTTTCAGATGTTGCATTCGTGAGTTGGTCGGGAATGCTTCTGACACGTAATTTTTCGTTTTCAGGTATCGTCTTCGAGTACGACTCGCTCTCCTGGAAGGAGAGTTCTGAACTACCCTGCGTACAGCACGAGAACTCGTCGTTTGTCGTCGAATGTACATTTTACGCTTTCTCGATTGTCATGCGAATAAAGGATAGTGTTTCTGAGAGGGAAGTTGCATGTCTGGTCCACCTACCCGTGTGCTCCTTAACATCGACTAACAACCGAGTACTTTGCGATCTAAAAAAAGAAAAACACTTCCGGATGTGTCTGATCCGCGTAGGATTCTCGAGAGGATTTGTCCTCGGGCGTAACCAACGATTTATGCTTTCAGTTTCCAGATGTCTGATGATGGGTAGCGGACAGTACATCAGTCGAATGTTCTCCTGTCCGAATTGCCCGGGCGTTTTTACCAAAAAGAAAGGCCTCCGAGAACATATGATCTACCAATGCGGTCAGCCACCGAGATATCAATGTCCGTATTGTAACCATTGCACGAGGTTGATATCGAATCTGTACAAACACGTGCGACGGAAGCATCGCGGGGAAGCGGTGTGGTGCATCGATCTAAGACGCGAAGAAGAGAAGCTCTAGTACGACGAACCTCAGTCTTCTTTATCGCCAATCTTTATATAATACACAGATACCCCGGCGGTACCGTTAACAATCAGAAGGACCAAGAAGTTTAAAATAAATTTCTTTTCGTACAAATCGATCGCCAACTTTCTTTTCGTTTCCTCGCGAAAGAGGATCCAGAATTGCGTTGTGAATTTCGGTTGAATTACTTTACGAATTCTGATCGCAAAGTAATTCGATTACATTGCATTATCTCGTAATTCGAAATCAGTCGGTTCGTTCAACCGAATTGCAACCTCTAATTTCGAACGACGGAGGGGGTCTGATAAATTCATATTTCAGTTCGTTTCAGAATAGAAATGTAAATTGTAGAGAGTCAAGGGACATGGTTTAATAGGAAATACTTAAAGAAAGAACATTTTTGTACAATCGATGTAACGTAAAGTACAAAATTGCATTAAGTTAAAGGCTCGAATTACGTAATTCAGTTACAATGTATTTGAATTAGCACAACTCTGACGAGGGTCGTGTCGTTTCGACTGCTTTCGTTTTGGGACGCGTACCAACTAGGGCTGTAACTTTGATGAGAATCAAAGTTTCGAATTTCGAACCTCCGTAGTAAATTATTATGTGTTTTGTTATTACGTGAACGTATTCATATTGTGTGCACTCAATTAAATTAGGAGACTGCTTCTCGAGGGTTGTGGGGTAAGTGGCACGCAGTTCTCTTTTAAAGGTGCATCCTTTGCATGGGAAAAACCGAGAAGTATCGGCATTTATTCAACCTTCGCCGAACGTATGATTCCTTAACCCAAATATATTGCAAACAAGGCTATTTATGGAGTGATTTGCCGTGGTCTAATAACCCTGTCTTACTACTTATGTGTTACTGTTATTAGACTTTCGAAGCTTCGAAGTTCCCCTCGTTCCTTCGAATCCTTCGAAGCTTCGACTCTTCGAAAAGTAACAGCCCTAGTACCAACTCGTTCGAGACGTCAAGCTCCAGAATCGTGAGTTCAAGCGGAGGGAACACAAGCTGCGGAAGCACCTGAAGCGCGGTCAGTGTGCTTACTCTGCGAGCACAAGCGAGAACAAGCCAATGATCGACCAATTATGATTTCGTTAGCAAGTGTATTTTATACCGATGTTGTGCCAAGGTAAAATGCGTTCCCAACTTGTTCGTACCGACTAAGCTCTCTGTCGCTAGATTTAAGGAAGAGGAATAATATATTTTCTGTAGAACCGGGAACGATCAAAACGAATCAAACTAAACAGCGAAGTATACTGTAAATAACTGAAGCAGGCACACCAGGGTTAACGACTGCGGTCAGGGTTAATCTGTACAGAAATAAAACGTTGATCCTTCCTAATCTACCGACGTCAATCTACTCCAGACGACATTATTATTCCTCGCAGCTTCTGCGATCCTACCTTCCACACTTGTTCACAAATCGTTAGCGATTTTACCTGTCACTTGGTCTTTCGCACACCGAAACAGTATTCTCCTGTTATACGACGTCTACTCGAATTTCTTCATTTTTTTATATTTAAACAATGTAGAGTTAGCAAAACTGAATAAGCAACTGATAAAAAAAATTAAATATACCATCGATTCATTGAAATCGTTGAGAAACGAATTCAATAGACTGCGGATTTTATGGATCTACGACAGATTAATTAGGTCATCAATTTACTGAAATTTTTGGGACCCGAAATTTTCGCCTTTTTCCAACGAGTTATGTTGCATTTGGTATGTAATTCATTTGATTTGTACCTAGCTCGGATGCAGTCAAAATTTCAGTTCTCTTGTAACTTTAAGCAACCATAACTCTTGAATCGTTGATCCTATAGGATTGAAATTTCAACTGCATCCGCGCTGGGTACAATTCTACTGAATAACATACCAAATGCATCATCGAGGAAGGCAGAAATTTTTAGTCGGCGGATTTTATTATATGTTAAAACTGTTGAAAGACTTATGAAGAATTGCAGTCTAGTAGAACGTTGTGCTGTGATTGTAAAACAGGTAGATCCTATTCCTGCTAGAAGGAACGTCTGTCCACGTATACCCGGGGAATACTGTAACACAGCTAGCTGGAAAGTTTGAATGGGTAAATGGCGGTCTTTGACGAGTTACAACGATTTTCTTGCAGATCTGCAACACCTGGGCGGCTTCAAGATTCCGTGCGCGACGCGTACCCAAGAGCTTCAGGACCGTAACGGTAACAGATTCCTCTGTCCGAAGTGTCCGAGCAGTTTCAACCGGAAGAACAATCTCTACTCACACCTGAAGTTCGAGTGTGGCCAACTGCCGCGATTCGGCTGTCCGTACTGCAGCTACACGTCGAAGAAATCCTCGAACATACGGGCTCACGTTCGACGAAAACATTACGGCTACAAAGTCAGTGTGATCGACGTGTCGCAAAGCAGCTACGCGTCCTCCGTGGAAGATCTCAACGCCACGAAGATAGCACAGGCATTCTAATGATTTTTCCGTGGCGGCGAACTGCCTGCTCGCGCAATTTCCGATCCGTTCTCTCGAGGCTAAATTAGATACCGGCGTAGATTCATTGAACAGTATTTCGGTTTGCACGCGCGTTTACGTACGCGTTTCTATTCCCACGCGATCTTTCACCTTTTGGTTGGTTCAATAAAGCGATCAGCTGTGGTCAAGTACACACCAGTGACATCCTTTATTTCATCCTGCTCGGAAGAATCCTCAGTCGAATTGAACAGAAACTTGAGAAAAATCATCTCTCTCGCGTATTATCCAACCCCCACCCCGCCCCAAAAAGCTTCTAACATTCGGACACACCTATGGATCGACAATGAAGAAGGTTTGAACGCAAGGTGTTTACTCATCAGCTTCGATTCTTATAGTCCTTCTAGCCTGTCTGTTTACCGGAGTGATACGCAGGGAATACGAAACCGTCTGACATAGGTGTCGTGTGCTTGATTCTGTTGCAGGATTGAATTACTGCGTCTACGCAGGCGTGTCTTCCCAGAATTACGTGCTGCAACACGGGACCCCAGCTGTCCCGATGGTTAACCCCACAGATACCTCGAGAACGATCGTCCGGAAGTTCCCTTGCTCGAATTGCACCAGCGTCTTCAGCCGGAAGGGCGGTTTAACCTATCATCAGAAGTTCGAGTGCGGTCAGAAGCCGCGTTTCAATTGTCCATACTGCACCTATCGGGCTAGACACATTTCGAACGCGCGACGTCACGTACGCAAGTGTCATCCCGGAAGAGAGGTGTACACTGTTGATCTGTGCCAGCTGATGCAGAACGTTTGAAACCGATCCGCGCTAACAACGGATCCGTTCCAACCCCTAAGAGACGCGCTACACGCTGCAAGACTGCCACCCTACAACGGAAGATTCTCAGTCCGAACGCGCGATGGGACACGCAGGCCTTTCCATGTATTCTCCTCCCATCTCCCTCTCGAAGAATCGTTCATGGCAACAGGAAGAACGGTTAGACACCGATATTTCTCTGGGAAGAATGCTCCAATCGTACGATCCGTCTGGACTGCAGTCGCCAGATTAATTTGCTGGCCGAAACCCCTTAGTCGTTGGAAGTAATGTCTAGACCAGGGGTTGGCAAACTCTTTTTTAAAAAGACCAGATTGTAGAATTTTTAGGCCTGGTGGCCCATAGAACGACAAAAAACCATAGGATTCCAAATATTTTTTAATAGAAAGTCAGACTTTTACATAAGATTTTCACGTAATTTGTAACTTTCATTCTTTTATTTTTTTTCATGCAATTAGAATCTCGAGGTAGAAATTATTTTGTTCTCCACGCACTTTTCGATATCCTCCGAAGTAAATTTTAATAAAGGCGAAAGTGCGTCTTAAGAAGCTGTATCAATAATTATAATGGCTTTAATCTGGCGACTCTAGTCATAAGGGAGGCTTTCATTTTAACTCTTTGCACTCGACTGATAATTGTTCTATCATTATTCAAAATATTGTTGAGATATTTAAATATGTTGGTATCTAATCAATAGACTGCGGATCTTTATGCAAAAGGACAATTCTGTGCATTAATTTGAACAAAAAGGCGCCTCGTAAAAAGTTCTTTAATCATTCAACAATTGTACTATGTTGAAAATAGTAAATTCATGTTTCTGAGTTCTCTCAATCTTTATTTCATATTAATTGTATAAAATCCGCGGTCTACCAATCAATTACTGAACATTTAAATATTCGTATTTAGAAAATGACAATAAAAAATGGCAAATAGAGATCGAATTTAGTAACCCTCTTCCTTTTTGAAGTGGGTTAAATGTACCGAATGGACAATCAAGAAGGCGAGCTAGTAAAAACGTGGCAAAATGATAAACTAGCTTCGACTGCAGAGGGTTAACAAACAACTGAAAGTATTGTACGATAGGTATTCTATCAAATCAAGAAGCATCGTATTAAATGGAAAAATTCATTTTGTTCGAAAGATTATCTAATCTTTCTAATCAGTATTGTACGATTAGGACAATCTTCCCCCGACGTGCAATGTCCACGTCGCGTAGCAGGTTGAACAGAAATTTTCTTTCTTTCCAGGCGTTCAAAGTCTGTCTCCAATCATGCTCGGTCGTCGGCAGCCATAACCGGAGCGGTTCGTGACGAGTGTTCGCGAGAACACGTTTTGAAGACTACAACAGTGCCAAACAGCGCCTCCGTTCCCAAAGAATCGCATTCGATCCTTGTTCTCGCGTATTTCGACTCATTTATCGACGAATCGACTTAATTTATCCTTGAAAAGATAGAAAGAAGAAGACGAAGAAAACTCTAAAATGCAAAAAGACGGTCCCTCGTCATTTCGAGATTTCTGTACAGTTACTGTTAATCGTTGTTCCTGCGTCACGCAGATCGATAGTGTCTTACCGATATGTTAAATTTCCTAGCAGAGTCGTTCGTGGCTATCAGGAATGTAGGCCTGTAGACGTTTACAGTTCCGACATTGTCATCGTCCATCGAATATACGAAGAGAAATCCTGTACTTAACACGGTCGAGATCGGGCGGATCTGCTTTTTAAATATACCAAGTTCAATCCACGTGCTCTCAGAATTACGATTATTCACGACGAAAAAAAAAGAAAAATCCTCTCTTCCCTCACCCAACCAGAATATATCGGGTGTTCAAAAGCACGCGTCCAGGGGTGTTAACTCCTCAGATAAGCATATTCGGTAAAAAGGAATGCTTGGAATAAAAGTTGCAGAGTTTAATGGAGGACCTATGTCCACGATCTTGTGTTTGACCTTCGGATCGTCTAGAGGCCATTCAAATCACCTTGAAAATGGATCCGAAGGTGAAATATAAGGTCATGGACATATATGTCCTCCATTAATTCCTGCATCATACTTTTTCATCGAATATATTTATGTGGGAAGTTAATACCCCTGGACGGCTGGTTCTGAACACCGGGTATTTTTCACCCTGATCAGGTAACCGACAAATTAAAGCATGTCCACGACCAACGTCGAATAGGACCCTTCGGCTTCCATGTTTGACGAAACGTTCCTCTCGTTTCTGTTTCAGAGTATCAAGGTGAGTTCGTACGTGGCCCGGCCGTCGCCAGGAAGCGTCGAAGTTTCCGGAAAAACGTTGTCCCTGGGAATGGCAAGAGACAGAGGTTTCCCTGTCCCTCCTGCCCAAGCGTCTTCAGTCACAAGAACAATCTCTATTACCATTCGAAATTCGAGTGCGGACAATTGCCTCGATTCAGGTGTCCTTACTGTCCTCACAGGACCAGGCACGTGTCCAACGTGAGAGCCCACGTGCGCAGAAAGCATCCTGGCAACGACGTGTACTCCATCGATGTCCGGAAATCGATGGACTGCAAAGCGGGGGATTTCGCAGCCATTTTCATCCCCGAGGACAACGTGTAAACACGAGTCAATGCCCATTTAATCGAAATTATGTGTATCTGTGTAACAGTTCTGATGGGCCTCGCCGTAACATAACATAACGGAGTGCTCGTCAGAAACCTTTCTTTATAATCGACTAGTCTAATTTGATTATGTTAACGATTCTAGTCCGGATGGCTCGAAGCAGTTCCCCTTCTGCGACGTAAGGGGTTGGACATTTTTGTCTGAATTTATTAATTATAATGTATACGAGAAGAGTAACAGGTGGAGGAAGAAACAGCAGAGAATGAAACTGTTTATTACGTTCGTCTCGTAAAAGAAATATAAATTGTAGAAAGTCGTAAGACACAGGAGAAAAAAGTACTACGGGAATTAAATGAAGTTAGAATTATGTAGTGCAATTACAATGTAATTCGATTAGAATATATATTTAAATTAGTAGAACTCTGCAAGCAGGAGTTTGCCCATCCCTATCGCAAGACTTGTTTCCCACTCTACCTTCCCCTCCCACGCTGTTCGTGTGAATGTCACGTGACAAATCCGTAGAGAGGGGGCAACTGTTTCCCCTGATCTGGTACGAAGAGAATTTTCTAACTGCCACGAAGTGCCCTCTTGCAATGTGTTTGTTTGTAACGGAGATGTAGGGAATGTTACTGTGCTGAAACGTATCTGTCCTTAATAAATGTAACCCTCCCGACCGGGAGGAGACTAAAATGCGTTCACCAGGAATATTATTCTGTAACGAACGACGACAAGCACGATCCCCTGAGTATTAACCGTAACGTCGTCTGCATTTTCCAGAACAGCTACCGAATTACGTTGACAATTACGGAGCGTCTGCATGGAACGGTGGCACCGTTCACGTGGCTCGTCCTCAACCGTGTTCGAAGCACATCTGCCCAAAGTGTGGCAGATCGTTCAACTGGCGCTACAATCTCCAGCATCATTTGAAGTACGCTTGCGGACAATCGCCGCGTTTCAACTGTCCGTATTGTCCTTACAGGACCAAGCACACGTCGAACGTTCGAGCCCACGTACGCCGGAAGCATCCCGACAAGGAGGTCTACGTTATCGATCTGGTCACCGTTTCGCAATAGTAACGGGATCTACGATGTATTATCCCGCGGAAATACAAAAATCGATCCTTGAATAAAAAGAAGATCTTCCTGAGTTCGTCCTTTTATGAGAATCACCACTATTCTCGTGCATGCTCTCCTCGAGCTCTCCTCCCGTAACCAGATAATCGATTTCAACAAATAATTCCTAAGCGAGAGGCGAACACGTTGGTTCGGGACGAAAGTTCGTCGCGATTTACTCGTTAAAATTCGAAGCCTAAATGATCTTATAGTATCTCGGTTCTCTTGCTCTCTCGCTTTTCCTGAATTTGAAAACTGTACGAACATTCCGATCCAACGTATAGGTCAAGTCCAATGTTTGATCCTGATCATTTTGTTGCTCCCCTTACTCAACGTTAGCTATCGTGTAATCTTGCATGCATAGGAGAAAGAATTGTGCAGGTTCGTCTACTGAAAATCACGTTTCGATCTTCCCTGTTGTTTGTCGATTCAGTGGCGGATCAAAACTAGTGGGGACCCTAAGGCTGCGTGTCCAGCAGATTCGGTATCTGTTGTGCGTGATGCTTCACAACTCGTTAGGTAACCTATCGGTAGCCCTCCTTTGCAACATCACAGGAATAGGGTTCGGAAATGTACGAACACCGAAAAACAGCGCCAGTTATCGGACTGACGTGTATGAATCCACTAAAAAAATTTCGAAAGTGAAAAATTTCAAAGTCCCCCATAAAAAGTTTGAAGAAAAGTAATCAAAATGAATGACCTTTCTGTTTTAGCAATCATGTCTGGCCTTAATCCGTCACTGTCTCGATCCAACGATATAGCGAAGTTAAAGAGCGTCCCCTAACGCATTTCGTTTGTTAGTTGGAGCGACGTGGTAGCGAGAAATGTTAGCAAACGACGATGTTTCTTCGAGGAATGATTTCAGAGGAGCTTTATTGATTCGAAAAATTTCTTGCTACACCCTTCTACATGGTGGCATAAATGTCGTCGTCACTTTGGACCATCCTGTACAAACTTCCACTGTGTTCTAATCTCCCGCCCGATGTACCGTAGACGCCTAAACGAATGAACGAACGACTTGTGTTTTTTTTCAGAATCACCGTACCTAACGGCGCCTCATAGATCGAAGGCTGCTTACTGGATGTACCCGCAGAGCGGTCCGTTACCGAAGACGAACGATCAACGGGTGCAGAGATTCCCCTGCGGGAACTGTCGCAGCGTGTTTAGCAGGAAATACAACCTCCAGTATCATTTGAAGTTCGAGTGCGGACAGTCGCCGAGATTTAATTGTCCTTATTGCGTGTACAGGACCAGGCATCCGTCTAACGTGCGGGCTCACGTTCGTAGGATTCATCCTGGGAATGATGTTTACGTGGTGGACATTAGAAAGTCGGAAATCCCGCAAACTTTCTAGCTTGATCCCCTTCGCTTGACGAGTGTCGTACGTCATCCGGAAGACGCAAGCTCGCAACCCAAAGCAGACAAGTATTAGCAAACTAGAAAGCTTCGGCTCTCGATTATTGTGTCTCGCGAGCTCGAGGCTTGGTCGATTCGGCGAGGTTTCTTCGATAACGCGTCAGATAACGCACAACCCTCCGTCATGCACTTGTTTATCCACTAATTGTACGCAAATCACACGATCATACGACGACGGTGCTTTTTTTAGTCTTTGCGATCCTGAGACTTCTACTCCATTCGTCAGGAACGCAAACTCCAGATGAACAATGAAGTTTCACGACGAATGGAGCGTGGTCGCGAAACGTTGCGTCCAGACGCGCTTAGCAGATCCCAGCTTGAACGCGTATGGGCGCAGAGTTTTGCGATCCTGGGGTCGTTTAAAATCGTCAAACATCGTTTAGACGATGAACGAAGTATGCCGACAGCGAAGAGGTTAAGAATGAAGGAAGTGTGTCCTTTCTGAAACAACGATATCACCACGTCATCTCGCTTTTCCTGTTTGTCATCCTCATTATCCCATCTCTGGAGAATGTCTCTCGCTCAGCTACTGTTTCTCTGCCCAGAGCTGTTGATCTCTCGTTTCGATTAATCGATTACACTGTCCAACAAATTTAAACTTTTTCTTTTTGTTTTCATATAACTGTTGGGTGGATCTTATAGAGTTTTCTTGCGCTGATTCCGAATCTGGCCTTATTTTTTTGCTACACGCACAGGTGTTTGAAAAAGAACTATTTTTCAACTTTAAACAATTATTATAATGTTATTATAAAAGATATTGTATTGTTCTTAACATCGGAAGATTCTCTAGACTTTTCAGAATCCAGTGATGTGCAATAGTAATACATTATGATTGTTTAAACATGTTTAAATGTTTAATGAACGGCGCAGATATTTTGCGTTCTGGATGACAAAAAAACGTCGACGTTGGAAATTTGAAAGGGTGGCTTCTGAAGATAAAAGTCTGCTCTATCGCGTGGTATATTCCGATTTTCCGCTGGACCCTTATTTTCTGAGATAAATCAAAAAATATCATCGAAATTTAGTGCAAAAGTGCTGACGCTCCGTCTTTAATGATTGTTTAAACCTGTTTAAACAACCATAATGTATTGCACATCACTGGGTTCGGGAACGTCTAGAGAATTTTCTGATGTAAAGAATAATACAATATCTTTTATAATAACATTACAATAATTGTTTAAAGTTGAAAAATGGTGTAGAAAAAAATTAAGGCCAGATTCGGAATCAGCGCAAAAAACTCTAAGATCCACCCAACAGTTATATGAAAACATTTTTAGTGTTGGACAGTGTGATTTATGGCGGGCGGATCTGTACGACGCTGTCGCCCAGTTGTGAGTTCTCGTTCGGCCCACCGCCGCCTGCCTATACTCCTAAGCGGAAAGAGGATCGCGTCCACGAACGCAGATAGTTATTCTGTCTGACCTTTCTGTTCGCAGGTGTTCACCAACCGGTAATGCACTCGTCGTGTTACCCAACGGGACAGCATTGCGCCTTCTATGACGCGCGTAGTAACGAGCCGAAGAAGAGTTATGCTTGTCACAAGTGCGGTAACGTTTTCACGCGTAAGAACAATTTGTACAATCACCTCAAGTTCCAGTGCGGACAGTTGCCGAGGTTCAACTGTCCATACTGCTCGTACCGGACAAGGCATTCGTCGAACGTTCGGTCACACGTCCGAAGGATGCATCCTGGACAGGGAGTGTACGTGTTGGATGTCAAGAGCGAACAAAAGTGTCAACAGCAATGGGCATCTTAAGCGAGCAGCAATATTTTCTATGTAAAATCTAGAGTTCAGTCTCGGGGATGAGCGCGGCGCGGGCACCTCCAACTTCTGCTTCCCCCACCAATCTCTTTTTCGTTCTGGTGGGGGGTATTCTTGTTTTAATTCAGACAATAACGTTCATAAATAATCAATTATGTTGATTGCAAATTTAATTTAATTTCTTGCTGACTTCGGTGTACACTTTCGATCATTTAATAACTATTGAATTAGCAATCTTGCAACTTCAAGTTTTTCTTCCTTAACGTCAAATTTACTAGGGTGTATATGTACTCAGTTCCTATGTATTCTGTTTTGGCTCTGTCCGAACGGTCAGTTTGACCCCAGTACATTTTCAACCAGCATCGTGTTCAAATCTATATTACATACATTTTTTAATATTTTTTAGACGCAAAATTCCTTTGAAAATGGTCCAAACTAGGAGCGAAACGTTAGTTAAGAAACAGTTTAAATTGCAAAATTGCTAATTCAATAGTTATTAATTGATCGAAACTGTGCGCCGAAATCAGCACAAATTAAATAAACAACGCTCATTCCTGCTCTACGTCGTCTACTTTCAACTGCTGGTCCAGTCAACAGAAAGATGTAGAGGGAAATGGAAGGAACACAATTTTTCACTTTGGAACTTTGTTCGGACAGATTCAAAAATTAAGTTTCTTCCATTTCCCTCTACACCTCCCTTTTGAGCATTTATTGACCAGATTATGTAGATCCTGAATTCTAGATTCTATCCGATCGCGCAGCGATATTACGACGCGTACCAACCCGAGGAAAACAGTACAGCAATGCCTCCCTGCTAGCTTTCCGATAGAAACTACAGCGTTCCTGCGTCTTCCTTTTGTGAAAATGTCCGATTTCTAACAGTTACACCAGCTAGGGTTGTTTCAAAATGAATTTATCAAACATAGTAAACATTATTGCAATAACCTTCAAATGACCTTGGACTCCACAATTCATAAGGTCTCTCGAAGATCATAGTGATGTGTACATGGCGAGAGCCATCAGGCAGGCATTGTTATTCTTCGAAGCTGTACAACGTATCAAACAACTCGTCGCTCGGCAGAATGTACCCGAGATATGCGATACGTAGTTAGAATTGTTTGGAATGAGTACGAGATTTTGTAGGATGGAATTAGTCATTTATACAGGAAATTGTAATTCAGATGATATTTTACTATTAAACGTGACTTGTGAATAAACTTTGCGAATTTATACATCCACCGTCAGATTACTTTGCTAATGGCACATATCGAGCGAGGAGAAATGGTATCTCTCTTAATATATATATATGTGTATATATATATATTATTTATTTTTATATTATATTATAATATATAATTATTCCGTGTATTATATATAAATATGTTTATATATAAAAAAATACATTTATATATAAATATTGTTGGGGTTCAGTTGGAATCGACTGGGCCACGTAGATCGTTGTGAAACGCAACAACTAAAAGTAAATCGACAATCACAGCCAGATCCGTTTAGTTCCAGATTCAGTTCCATTCGTCACAATCGGGTTCAACAACGGTATCGGAAGCAAGCACGTCCAAACGAACGGAAAACCTTGGCCTGAAACATCGCTCTGTAGCTTAGACAATAGTTTTAGTAAAAAGAAGTTCCCGTGTTCGAAGTGCAAAGCTGTTTACAGCCATAAGTATTCGCTGAACCGACATCTCATCTATGAGTGCGGCCAGGATCCACGGTTTAAGTGTCCACACTGTGAGAAACGGTGCAAGAAGGCCGGGGACGTTTACGCGCACTGTCGAAGAAGACACAAGGATTATAAAGTGTACGCGATCGATACCGGCCATGTTACTCAGCAGGGAATATGATCACGTTCAGGGATTGATCGAGTTCCGCGATGATCCTGACTTCTGAAGACTCGTAAAATGGACATTATATTCGCTGAACCGACATCTCACCTACGACTGCGGCCAGGATCCACGGTTTTAGTGTCCAAACTGTGAGAAACGGTGCAAGCAGCAGAGTGACGTTTACAAGCACTGTCGAAAATGTCACAAAGGCTATGGAGTGTTTACGTTCGATATCAAAAAAGTTACTCAGCAGGAATAATGATATCACGTTCAGGGATTGATCGAGTTCCGTGATCATCCTAACTGTTCACACGAACTTGCATTCCGATGACTTCTACAATGAGAAAAATTAACCCCCGTCCACAGAACCGATCTTGTACTGCAAGACCAATTTAATTCTTAATCGTTTAAGACGCAAGGGTCACCACGTGACATACCTATTCTATGGTATTTTTTTGTGGTAACACTGATAGACATACATATGTATCAGTCTAACTTTTTTTTTATAAATGTCTTTATTAAAAGACATTAATCAAGCCCCATATTTTTGTTGTTGTGATTCCACGTTGACAGTCCTGACTAGGCGCCATCTGGTCTAACTAACTGAACTAAAATTGGCTCTAGACTTGCTTTAGACTCTGGTATCATGAATGGAATATGGGGAAATTTTTTTTACCTTATAAGAGCTTGGCTTGTTTCAAAATTAATTTATCAAACATAGTAAACATTATTGCAATAACCTTCAAATGACTTTGGACTCCACAATTCATAAGGTGCCTCAAAGATCGTAGTGAATTGTCCACGGCGAGAGCCATCAGGCAGGCATTGTTATTCCTCGAAGCTGTACGATGTATCAAACGACTCGTCGCTTGACAGATTGTACCTGAGATATGCGATACGGTGTTAGAATTGTCTTGAACGAGTATGAGTTTCTCTATGATGAAATTAGACATTTATACAGGATATTGTAATTCAGATGATATTTCTCTATTAAACGTGTCTTGCGAATAAACTTTGCGCATTTGTACATCCACCGTCAGATTATTTTGACAATAAAACATATCGACCTAGATGGGAGGGTATCTGTCTCAATATATATATGAATAGTATATTATAATATATACATATATATTGTATTATTATATACTACTCATATAGTGTATCATATATGACGCAGAAGTAGCAAATACTACTTTGCTAAAATTTGGTCGATACCGTTCCCAGATATTTTTGCTAAAAGAAAAGTTCATTCATCGTGTTTTATTACATTATCGTGCAAAACCTAGGGCCCCTGGTAACATTTGTTACGGGCCCCGGGTTGGTTTAATCCGACATTGATTCAGTTGTCACTTGTCTGAGTCGGTAGATATCCGTCATCCTTTGGAGATCAGTTGGACTCGACTCGGCCACGTAGATCGTTGTGAAGCGCACCAATCCAAATGTAAACCGACAATCACAGCCTGATCCCGTTTCGTTCCAGATTCCGTTCCATTCGCCGTGATTGGGTTCAACATCGGTATCGGGGGCAACCACGTCCAAACGGACGGAAAACATTGGCTTCAAACACCGCTACGTAGCTTAGACAATAGCTTTAGGACGAAGAAGTTCCCGTGTCCGAAGTGCACCTGTGCTTACAGCCAGAAGTATTCGCTGAACCGACATCTGACCTACGAGTGTGGCCAGGAGCCACGGTTTAAGTGCCCGCACTGTGAGTATCGGTGCAAGAAGTCCGGGAACGTTTACGAGCACTGTCGAAGAAGACACAAGGACCGTAAAGTATACGCGATCGATGTCGTGAAAGCTACTCGCCAAGGAATATGATCAAGTTTGGGGATTGATCGTGTTCGGCGATCATCCTAATTTCTCTTACACGACAAATCTTGCATTCTGAAGAACACATAAATTGGACAAATTCTTCCCTGTCCATCAAGAAATTCCTTTGTACTCCAAGGGTAAACGTAGCCATAGAAAAAGTATAAGGGGTTGATTCGAGTTCAACTAGCCGGACACGTCGTGACCGTTGTGTTTCTCATTGTACTCGCTCGAGATGTCTGTCAATAAAACGATCAGTTTGCTGTTACTGTGTTCTACACCAGGCTTTCTGTCTCACCCAGAACCGACGTATATCCTTAGATTTTTGGTTCCCTCGACCCCCTCCCTGTTGTTAGCATTTGTTTTTGCGAAACGTAAATCTCAGTGCTAGCGTAGATGGTATCCTTCTGTTCAGGCATCAATCTTCTTTTGCAGGCGTCGAATCGTCGCAAACAGTTCGTGATCCTAGAAGAATCCAACTGTGGAGCAGCGATACGTCGAACAGGGAGGACTTCAGCTGTACGAACTCTTGCGGGAGCTCGTTCGCTCATTACCGTTCTCTGATCAAGCACATGCGGTACGAATGCCGCCATAATCGCCGCTTCAAATGTCCCGTTTGCGAGTACTGTTCGCGGTACACGTCCGACGTGTACAGGCACGTGCGTAGGAAGCACAAGGAGTGCGACGTTTGTTGCATCGATACCGGCGACAACTAACGATGCGCCCTTCTGTACTTCAGACAAACTTATAATAAAAACCAGACCGAGAACTCTCATCTTCTCACCATCCACCAATTCCATCGATGTGCTAGCTTCTCGGTTTGTTTGTTTCCTGTGACTTTCTCTTTGGTTCGATTGTTTCTTCTTCTGGTTTGTCCGCGTCGTATACAGGTTGTCTCGAAATTCCTTCGACATTAGAAGCAACATTTTTCTTTGCAAAAATGCCGTCCGTAGAAAGCGCCATTTTCAATCCCGCGGGACTTAGGATTTAGCTCTTCAGTCTAAGTTCAATATTCAATCAGGAATCAAAATTCAATGATGAAACAAATTTTACTTAATGAGATGATCATCATTGATCGTGTTAGTCAAATGTTTACCTCTTAAATTTTAGTGAAAATTTATGAACGAAATAGAAACAAAATCTAAATCTACATAAACTTAAATGAAAAGACTGCGTCTTCGGACGCCTCGACACGCTTCCTCGGAGCCACCGGTAGCCGAAAAACGTAAACAAACGTGTTGTCGCCAAGTATTTATCTTTTGTCTTGCGCCTCAAACTCAATTGCGCCCTTTTAGGTCGCGCTCAGAATGGTCGGGTTTTTCGTTTATAACTGTTTAACAAAGCCGCGGACGCTATTTTCGCAAAGGAAAATGTTAAATCATCTCAAGAATCTCCAAGTTCCGGATGTTGAAGGAATTTTGGGACATCCTGCAGAGATAGACTGCGCGGCCTGTACGAACAGCTGAAGCCCACAATGGCGGCGCGGGTTACAAAGAGTCAATTAAAACGCTATACACCCAGCGCCGTTATTTGGGCTTCAACTCAAAACGGGAAATTGTTTGTTTTAATTTACACGGGGTCACTTCAGTGTTCGAAGGACCCACGAATCGTTGAAAATGATCAGGGGAATACGGAGGCCCTCAGCTGACTCTTGGTTTGACCAGAGTGTTTCTCTTCTTTTCCAGGCTTTGAATTATACTTGGCCCGAGACACGGTATCCCCGAAGAGGTTCTCCTGCCCGAACAACTGTGGCACCTCGTTCAATCACAAGTGCAGCATGAAGAGGCACGTGAGACACGTATGTCCCCAACAGCCACGATTTAAATGTCGACTGTGCGACTATCAGTCGGGGAGAATTTCGGACATCTGCAAGCACGCGGCCAACAATCATCGAGGTTCCTCGTTCGACTACCTCTGCAACAAACCCTCCTAACATTCAATAAAACGGAGTTGACGAAGAAGTATGCAATCTATTCATCAGACGAACGTTCGGTTGTCCCGTGTATCATAGAGCGGTCCTGTAATACGTGCGAGCGAGTTCATTTTGCGCGGTTGCGATCGGACGATCGTTTTCTTTTAGGTTTCGCAGGGCTGTCGATCGAGTAAACGAATCTGCAATTGAGTGAGAGAGAGAGAAAGAAATCACGAGGTTGCACGTTCGGTCGTTTTGTGTTGCTCGCAAGAAGAACGTTCGAAGGCTCTACTAACCGTGGACAATCTGTTCTGTCGTTTTCAGGGAACCCGATGAATCAAACGCAGCCGTTCACCGCCGGGAATCATCCCTGTCCGACGTGCGATCGTACTTTCAAGAGGAAGAATAGTCTGAGCAGACACTTGTTGTACGCCTGCGGACAGAACCCGCGGTTCAAGTGTCCTTACTGTTGGTACCGGTGCAAGCTCCGCAGCAACGTCTACAGACACGTCCGCACCACGCACAAGAAGCGCGAGGTTTTCGCCATGGACGTCGTCAGGCACTGCGTCAATAAGCCGAAGTGAAGCTTAGCCCTGTAAACCAATCTGATGCGCGTCCTCTCTTATCAGCTTCTCCCACGAAGCGAGTCTTTGGGAGAACGGAAATTCTGGTCCGTACTCGGGGAAAGATTGCGTTCTCTTCGTTACACACAGTCTCGCTCACCCCTTGTGTTCATTAACCAAATTTTTCTCTGCGTCACACGTCTCGCATCTATTCCACGCTCTCTTTATTAGCTGCCAGCCAAGTGTTTCGATACAGGGATGTCCGAGGACTCTTTGGACTAAACGCGATAATAACAATGTTCGAATTATAAATACACGACTCTGAATGTGCAATAAACGATGTTAGACAATGTTCCATATCAATGACTAATTCTAAGTACTGCGGAGGGATGCCATTCAGCCTTGTCCTCGCATCAGAGTAGCTGGATCAACGCTTGCTTCGGTGGTGAGATATCGTGCAAGATTTCTCGCGCGCACGCCTGTGTTTGGAATGGTAACGCATCTGTATTAGAATGACGAGGTAGTGGAAGCCCTGGGGCAGTTACAGTTGGTGTACAAAGTATAACTTTTTCAAAATTGGACCCAATAGTTTCAGTCTTTTTAAGACGTTAGAAAGATTAGTTTACTAGTTAATGTGTAAATCATTTTCTTTTTAATTCTTCTTTTCCTGTAATGATAATTTGAAATATGTATTTCGTAAATCTAAGCAAGTTATATATACAAAGTTTCATTGAATTTAAGGTTCAAATCGCAGATATTCTTTTACAATTTATACTATTTTCAATCAATTAGATTTTATAAGAACATTAACCGATTTCGATAAAGCTTTGTACATGTATAAAACTGGCTTAGATTTACAAAATACATATTTTATATTATTCGTTACAAGCACAGATAACAATTAAAAAAGAAAATTATTTACATATTAGCTAGTAAACCAATCCTTCTAACCTCTCAAAAAAACTGAAAGCTGTTGGGTATAATATTGATAAAGTTGTTCGTTTTTAAGAGGTACACGATACTTTGTACAGTGTCTTGCACAATATCTCACCACTGCCTTGTCTCCCCACTCTACCTTCCCTGACCACGTGATGCATGCGTCACAATGTCACGTGACTACCCCGAGAGAAAGAGAGAGGGTAACTTCCTTTTCCCCTGAATTTTTAGTAAACTTTTCTGATCCAGCGACTCTGCCTCGCATTGACTAACAAACTCCGGGACACCGTATGTGCGCGCGCGTGTGTATGTGTACGTCTTTCGGTGCTAGATCCGGACTCACGCTATAACTCGCTCGGAGTTCTCCGATGAACCGCTTAACGCCAGCATTGTGCCGGTCATGCTTCTTGTTGGGTGCTGACGCCTCCAGAAAATCCTACACTCGGTTAGGATGCTAAATCACGTGAAAGAATCGTCGCAAGCTCGATCGAAGCTTGTTCTATCGTTTTGCTTCGGTGTGTTGTTGCGTTCCTTTGGGGTCGGAGTTCACCGTTCACGATGGTCACATAACGTTTTTGTTACGATAAATATGTGTAAAATCCGGTGAAAGATTATTGAACATTTATCAAATTAACCCGGCGAGTTTGTAGAATTCCCAACTCGTAATGTTTTCAGTAGTTACTAGTCGGAAGGATAGTGTTTCGTTGGATAATATATTGTAATTTACAATTAAAAATTTAATAGATTGTTAGAGGTACGGGTTTATCAATAAGTTGTTCGAATTTAAAGTGTTGCCATCGAGCGTTATACTTTTACCAGAGGAATTTTGGTAAAATTATGGACTTTTAATCATATTCACTGTTACCAATTGGAAATTCTATAAACTCATCAGTTGGTTTGATAAATGTTCAATGGTTTTTATCAGATTTAACAAATTCAGTGGTGATTATATATAATAACCGGCAATTATACATAACCACACGGTTTGTTACATTTACCGTAACAATTTTCATGTTTCTCGGCTAACGAACGATACTCGAGTCGACGTCGCCGTGACCGGGGCAGGCCGGATACCCGAGTATTATACCGAAGACTTCGTTCTGATTTCAGATCCGCTGTACTTCCCGAGTGCTTGTTACAAGAAGCTGCGCGTGAGACGGTTGCAAGACATCGAGCACAAGAAGTTCCCGTGTCCGAACTGTCCGAGCATGTTCGTCTGGAAGTGTACCCTGAAGAGGCATTTGAGGAACGAGTGCGGTAAAGAGCCGAAATTCAAATGCCCGTACTGCGAGTACCGGGGGAAATGGAAGGCGAACGTGATCCGACACATCAAACGAGTCCACAAGAACTGCAGCATCTACGTCTACAACAATTAGACTGTCACGAGTAGGCCAACTTGCGAATCGTTCTTTCGTCCGAGATATAGATCCTTTAGTCCTCGCGTCGGACACCCTCTGCGAAGTGTGTACAGTGGGTTAAATCGATTATCTTGTTTCCAGGATCGCGATGATCCAGAGATGTTCCTGTAGTTCCAGTAGTCGAGATCAATCTGGAACGCTGTCTCCCTCAAAACTTCTACTGTTACGATTACTTAATACAAGCTGGTTCTTTTAAAAGTACCACTCTGTATATTGCAAATTACGCCCTGTAAATGTAAACGTAGAACTTCTGACGGCGAGAAACCCCATCTTTGCAATTCTGGAACCGAGACTCTACTCCCTTAAATTCAACGTTATAGCAGTGAAACGAGCATAACCATACACACTTCGCCCGGTGGAGATAAAATGAACACTTGTTTACGACAATTAAAGATATTTACGTTATAAGAAACTAGGTGTTTCCATCATCGCTTGTCGTGATCGTAAAGAGCACGTCGAAGATCGAACACCTGCGCAGGGTGTCTCAGGGTGTGTTCAGATTTAACTAGTATTTGCAATGGAGAAAACCGTGCGACGTAGATTCAATCCTCTTTTTCTTTTGTACATGCTCGGTAGATTTAGTTTGTACTCGTAGGATTGATAACAATTTTTCGACGTCATTGCGAGACCTTGAGACAGCCTGTGCGTATATTCCAAACGTGCCTGAAACGTGTCGCCAGATCAAGGGAGCCACAAATACCGGATTAGTCACGCGACTCGTAGAATAAGGAATCGTACAAGGAGAAGGATAGACAATCCTGTCGAGAAATTTCTTTGGTACACAAGTGAAAGCTTAAATACTGTCCGGGGTCGTTTACGCAAACATTGTCCAGTGTCGCAGACACCACTGTTCTTCTTTATGTTCTATGGAGGTAGACGGTAGACGTTGGAATAATTAAAAAAATAAAGTCATCTTTGCAAACTCTGTATGCCCAGAATAAGCCTGATGGACAGTATTTGAGGATTCACTGTGCTCTCTAGAATCTCGCGGACAGTACAATTAGGCTATAAGTGGACTCTGCGTGGTTCCCCGTGGATGTAACAAAGGTGATACCCGCTGAATAAAAAGTAATTAGAGCCAGTAAGGGCGGTTTGCGTTCCTTGAGCGACTTGTTGCTTCAGCTCGCGCTCACCAGCCATCAGATTTTGCGTAAGAACGACGGGAGCAGCCGACCGATTAATCGTCACGAGAATATATTGTATGTTTCAGGCTTCTACCAGAAGAGGTGGCCGTTTAGCAAGCTCGGGATGCCGGCGAGGCGGACGCACGAGAGCGTGTACGTCTGCCCGAACCCGAATTGCGCCAAATCGTTCAGTTGGAAGGGGAACCTGAATAGGCACCTAAGATACGAGTGCGGTCTCCAGCCACGGTTCAAGTGTCCATATTGCGAGTATCGGTGCAAGGTAAAAGGGGACGTGAACAAGCATATCGTCAGGAAACATCCGGGCTCTGCCCTGTACGTCGTCGACCTTTTTTTCTCCTGATCGAATCGTTGACTTGTATTTTGGAAAATCGAATAAAGATGATCTTTACCTTAAAACATTCTCGACTGTCTCTCGCACACCACCCGTGTGGAGGCTCCGAAACTGTAAAAATGCTGCGTTCTTTCGAGTTTGCAAACAGGGACTGAGTCTTCTATTCTTCTTCTACAAAACTTTTACCGATATATTTCGGAGATTTTTCTAATTAAAACGAGTCTCAGCACGGCACAATTTCGACCATATTTACCGATTTCAAGTGTGACCGTAGCTCGCTGTCATACAGGTGAATATGATTGAAACAACGTCGAGTTTGGTTTCCTTTTAACCAGGGAAATCTTGAAAGTCACACTATGCGAGGGAAGAATTCAATTCGGTCCCGTTGTCTTCCCACAGGGTGTCTAAAATTTCCTTCAACATCATGGGAGGTTCCTGAGATCGTTTCAAGCAACATTTTCGTTTGCAGAAACAACGACCGCGACTTTGTTAAGATGTTTTTCGTTAATAAATCCTTAACGAAGCCGCGGACGCAATTTTTGCAAAGGAAAATGTCGCTTGAAACGGTCGCAGGAACCTCCATTTTAATGTGAATAAATTTTCAAATACGACTCAACCGAACCAGTCCAGCGTTTGTTAAATTTGATAAATTTCAGTGTCGACGGGTTTCTTTTCGTTTACACGTGTCTATTCGACTACTGGTTTTGACCGGGGGCGATGAAGAGTCCTCGGTTCTTCTGCCACTTCTTCGGAAACGTCTACCCGCCACCAGAGACAATTGAAACGAATGATAATGAACTTACTCGATTCTACGCGCGATAATAGATGTATCGGGTTTGCCAGGACGACTGATCGCGAATGGTTCGTTCTTTTTCAGGGTACAAAGGATCGTTGTCGAGGCTGACTCATCGACGGACGAACTGGTTTCTGAAACCGAGCACGTACGCCTGTCCGAACCCGAACTGTCGGAGCGTGTTCGCCTGGAAGAGGAACCTGACCAGCCATTTGCGTTACCAGTGCGGCCAGAAGCCTAGATTCAAGTGTCCTTACTGCGATTACGTGTGCAAGGTGAAGGCGGACATACGGAAGCACATCAGGGTCAAGCACAAGAACCACGACGTCTACGTGATCGATATATTCCAATCGTGGAAAGTTGTCCGATGAAATCGACCGTCTACAATCAATGTTCATCGCTATTGACTCGTCTGGTGCTCTCTGGACACCCTCTCTGCAAGCACCGGGCCAAGGACGCGCAAGAAATAACGTCGTAGAAGGAGAAGCTAGAGTTTCGACACGTGTTTTAACCTAGCTTATCACTTTTTGTAACGATAAGCAATCCTGTAAAAAAAATATACGTTCCTTTCAGCGTACTTCTCCTGGTTTCTACGAAACTCCACGTGGCTCGTATTTCCCGAACTCCTCCGCGAGAACGGTGTAAGTACAGGGTGCGCCGAAACCGAAATTTATCTAGGTGATTAACAAAATTCACCGTTTCTCTTCCATTTATCCTGGCCACCTGGAATATCTCGAAAACTATATCCCGGAGAAAAAAGGGTTTCAAACGAAATGTTTAAGTCAAGCAGGGGCTGATGATTAAATTTTCATCATGTTTTCGTGGTCAACTTTATCTTTATCAAATGGAAACATGTACTTTTTATTACAGATTTTAAATCTAAGGCAATTCAAGTTGTACGGTTAGAATCTGTGATAAAAAATACATGTTTCCTTTTGGAAAAATAAAGTTGACCTAAGAATAATCTTGAAAACATGAAAATTTAAAATGGAGCTGCATCAGCCCCTTCTTGATTCACACTTTTTATTTAATTTCACGTTCCAACCTGAATATACTTCATCCGAGGGATGAAAATATATTATAAACAAACTGTACCACAATTTTTTCGAGACTACTAATGCGTTGTTTAGCGAAAGTTCATCTTTCGATATCGAGGTCCAAGGTCGATCTCGCTTTCTCGCATTGATTTCCATTAAACCAGGGTCGATTTCTTCGCACCCTGTACCTAATCAGCATGTTGTCCCGGTCGAGCGAAACAGTTCCATGCGTGTCCAAGTGTTTACGGTCGATTCATCGAATGCATACGCGACGAAACGTTCATCGCTTCGCATGCATCGCACTGTTCCATGTCCTCTGGGCTTCTTCGGAGTTTATCCGCGGACTGTGCGCGCAGGTACTAACCAACCAGCTGTGTAATCGATACGTTTCTTGGAACTACGGAAGTGAATCCCCCGCCCTTATTCGAGCGGGAAGATGCTCACCCCATAGACACCTCGAGGAAGAGAATAGAGGAGGCTGTCCCGCGGTCCGTTTCTTTTCTGTTTACCTTAAGAGGATGTTCTCTTATCCAGGGTTGCAAGGGTGCGGGACAAGGATGGGGGTTTTCAGTAGTCTAGATCAATCTGGTGCGCTGTCTCCCTGAAAACTCATACTTTTACAAATTGCCAGGTGCAATTTGATTTATTCGACAGCGTGTAGCTGTCGTAAATGCAATTCACTCTCACCAGAGTGTAAACAGATGAATTTTGTGCAAAAATCAAAGAACTTTCGATAGAAGTGACATAAAGCGATGATTTTTTAAAAATTAAAGCTGAAATATTGAAGGATATGGCGGAAATAGAAAGGTTATGGTGTTTATTAACTAAGTTCACCAATATTCTGCAATATTTCAGCTTTTGTTTAGAAACAAAAATCATCGATTTATATGGTAAATGTAAAATCAGCCGCCTGGTAAACGTAAAATCAGGATTTTTAAAGAGAGACAGCCGTTAGAGCGATCTTTCTCGAAAAAAAACCCGTCGTTGCATTATCGAGAAGTAAGACAGTGCATCCCCGCAGCCTTGCTAATCCTGGAAAGGAGAACACCGCGTTAACGTCGAGTTTTTCTTCTTCTAGGTATCGGCCGTCGACGAATGTTGATGAAGAGGTTCCCTTGTCCGAATTGTCCGAGCGCCTTCGGCCAACAAGCGAGCTTGACCAGGCACTTGAAGTACGAATGCATGCAGGAGCCGCGCTTTCAATGCCCGTACTGTCAGCAACGAAGTAAAAAGACGTCCCACATTTATTCGCACATCCGAAAGAAACACGCGAACTTCAATGTATTCGTGATCGACATACTGGGGCAACCCGGCGAGTTTTAAAACGCGTGCGAAATCCCCATCCGTGAATCCTCTTGACTCCTTCGCGCAAAAACGACCCGAAACATATTTCTAAGAAATTGTTCTTCTGTTTTTTTTTTCTTTCTTTTATGTCACAAGCTAGGACTGATTTTGTACTTCGGGTAATTATTAGACGATAATCATTATAATTATCAGAAGGTAATGGATAGAAATCGTTGTCTTCGTTCGTTAAGCGTACTGCATGGAACCCGCGAGTGGCATTATTCTTCATTCTTGATCCTGATAATTAATCTGTTACGTGGAACGTGGCTCCGAGGTCGTTGCAATATCATACCAGAGATTCATTCTATACATTTGTTCGCCACTATTCCGTTAACAGGTTGATTACAGCGGCGAGAGCGTGTATAGACTTCCTTGAATTTCTTCGGTCGCATGAGTACGTTTTGTGTGAAGTATCTCGACACTGTTGGGAAGTAGACAAGGTTTTCGACCCTGTACGCGTCCACGATCTCTCGTTGTACAATTGTCTCGGTCGGTACTAATCGTATCGTGTAAAAAGCAGTTGTGTTCGAACGAATAAAATGCAATTCTTTTGAAAACAAATCGAAAATCCTCGATTTTCTATTTCGAAGAGAGAAAAAGAGGCGTGTTCTAGACAGCTTGTCGGAGTTTATAGTTAAGGATTAACTACGTAGCCGAGCACCACGAACCGACTAACGAAAGAAACACGACCGTTCCGATTCTGTTCCAGGATACTACACCGAATGGTACAGCTACTGCCCGTGGAACATGAAACCGTATCAGTGTTTGAACTGTCCGAACAATTACTCGACGAAAGTTCATCTGAAACGTCACATAGTCAGCGCCTGCAACGGAAAGGAGCCTCGCTACAAGTGTCCCTATTGTCCTTATAAATCCCGCTATCCGTCCGACACGTACAAGCACGTGAAACGACTTCACGAGTACCACGACGTGTTCGCGATCGACGTGGAGAACCAGAGGACCTTCTTCCCGAAAGATGCGCCAGTTGCGCAGGAGAACAAATCGGTCTTTTGAAGTCACTTAAACGGCGCGCACTGTACATACATTAGGAAATACTGTGACTAAAAGTGTACTTAAAACCAACACTGACTCTCCCTCTTTCTATTCAATTCTCTACTTCCTCAATTCCTGCAACCATCTGACTCTGCTCATACGTCGGAGGAACGACTCCGTAACTGTCTCATTTGCCGGAGGGAGGTTTAAACCGGACGAAATTTGATTAAAAATCGAAGAACTTTCGATAGAAATCAGATAGAGCGATGAAATTTTTGTTGAAACTGAAACTTTGTAGAATATGGGAAAAATAGGGAGATTATTTTTAACCTTGATCAAATTGAACTTGTAGAATTTCAAGAAAATTCAGGTTTTTCAGTAGCACGCGTGGAAAAATATTTTTTACTACATGCTACACATTATTTCCTGTAGATTTTTTCACGCTGATCTCTATCTCATTTCTATCGAAAGTTCTTTGATTTTCAAACAAATTTCGTCCGAATTAGCCACATCTAGCTGGCCAAAATTTTTCATGTTTTATTAACTCTCGCACTATAAAATCATTGACCGCTCTTTATATATACCACGGTTTATTAGTTTAAAGTGTGCAGCAGAAATGGATGAGGAAGTATCGTAGAATCTTTGATGCAACTATTTCTGAGGAGCGTATGAGGTTTAAATTATGCTTACATTAATGACCATTGCCATTATTACCAGATAATAGGCTATTATCAAGGGACTACCTGACTAAATTATAAAAAACAGCAAGTAAATTATTAAAAGATTGAAAATAAACGCTGATCAGTGGAGAGTTTATCTACCTGAATTCGCATTCGCCCTTGTCTCTTCTCTAGACAGCTCTGCGACAGTTACGGAGATATTACTGTACGAGGTAAAGGGCTCTCGACAAAGTAGTATCGATCGCATCAAGAGATGGAGACATTCACTCTCTCTCTCTCTTCCTCTCTCTGCGGGACAGGGTCCTCGGTTCCGGCAACGTGCTTTCCAGAGAGAGCTGTTTTAACCCTTGTATAGTGTTTCAACGATTTGTAAAATTCTGTCCATCCCGTTTATGTATTAAACTGTAGTCTTACAATAAGAATGTCTGCGAACATGTTGAATAAAGAGAGGTTTTAAATCATCTATATACATACATTTTGATTGACTACACAAGGGTTAAATTGTTTCGAGTAAACGAACACCCCTTCTTTCTGTATGCTCTGTTTCTCGGAGCTGACGTGCGAGTCCTTCCGCTACGAATAACTTGTTTGAGCGGTCCGCGGCCAGGATGGCGGATCCTAGATATTTGTAGTAGTTGCACGCACGAAATATGTCGCCGGCGATCTGTGTGTCTCGTTGCTGGAACTGCTGGACCCTGCGCAAGTATCTCGCTGCGTTTTCTGTTTCAGCATGCTGGGGTTACGGCGCGGTACACAACAGATCGAAGAAGTACTGCTGCCCGAACTGTCCGAGCGGTTTCACCAGGGAGACGAACCTCCGAAGACACGTGCGCTATGGCTGCGGGCAGGGTCCCCGGTTCAAGTGTCCCTACTGCGAAATGCACTCGAAAGAGATCTCGAACGTGTACAGGCACATCAGGACCAAGCATCGAGGGATGCGCGTGTTTCTCGTCGACGTGGCCACCAATCGACAGTTCTACGCCCGGAAGAATTAGCTTTCCATAATTGCTGACAGTGCTCTGCCCGAGTGACGGCGTCGTTCTCTACGAATTCTCATCTGTTTCTGTGCTGGGTTATTGCTTCAGATTACACTGCCTAACATATTTCGACTTTTCTCATTGTTTTCAAATAACTGTTCGCTGGATTTTATAGAGTTTTTGGTAATTATACAGAAAAGGTCTGCGTACTACGATTTTTATGAAATTTTAGTATGTTATGCAGAAACACATTGTGAACAATATTTTCCTTTGCCAATATAGGGAGGTCGCTTTTAGTTTTCGAGATATTTGTGAAAAACTATTGCGAATACTGTATTGAATTTTTCGTATTCCTGCGCGCCCGAGGTTTGGTTACATTTTGACGCTGTAGAGAAGAGAGATAAAAATTCTTTTTAGAAGCATTGGGTGCGTGTTAAACACTGCGTGGGTGTGTGTGGTATTTTGGCTTCTCATCTCCTCAACGTGTTTACAAAGAAAAAATAAACATGCAGGAATACGAAAAATTCAATACGGTATTAGCGATAGTTTTTTTCAAATATCTCGAAAACCAATAGCGACACCCCTATATTGGTAAAGAAAAAAAGTTGTTCAAAATGTCGAAATTTATAACATATTAAAATTTCATCAAATTCGGAGTAGATCTTTATCTATATAATTAACGAGCTTTTTCTCTCCTGCACGCACAGTTTTCGAAAAACGTGAATTTCAAACGAGAAAGGTATTTTTCAAGTTTAAACAAATATTCTGACGTTATTATATAAGATATTGAATTTTTTTTCTTTGCAGCGAATAAAGTCTACAGAATCTTATAACGTCACGTTATTCGTTCAAAGTTGAAAATACGTTTCTTTCCTTCAAAGTCATGTTTCTCAAACACTGTGCGTGGAAAATTAAGGACAGATTCGTAATCAGTTGAAGAAGCTTTATAAGATCCATCGAATAGTTCTATGGAAACATTTCTGGTGTTGGACAGTGTTACCTGTCATAAGTCGCCTACAATGGAGTTGCCAGTCGGGCTTGTATTCCCCTGAATTTTTATAGTGAATTTGATAGTAACTACGCTGGCAATTCTGTTCCCTCCCTTGTACAGAGCTTCGCGGATAGGGAATTTAATTTGGTGGAGGGGAAGCATAAAGACTCTACACTGGCAACTCTGATCGACATTGCTTTTGCGATGAAATATCGTCAGTGAAATTATTGTCGGCAATTTGATGCGAACCCTTTTGTGCTGCTCGGCACGAACGATACGCTTTGGCAGACAACATTCCGTAATGGTTAGAGTGTGGATGTTTACATATATTTATGTAAACTATATTTTACAGTTTACCTATACATTGGGAAAGATGATTTGGAAGTTAATTCTCTGAGAAAGGAAACCTTATTATTAATGGACAGCGGATATTTATGAGGAATAAAATTCAGAATTGCTGGCAAACTGTAGTGAAATGGATTTTCTACCTTGATATGTTTAATAGGTTGAAAATTCTACAAGGGCATTTGAAGAGTGTCTCAGAAAATCCGCATGTCTAATTATTGGATCGTCCGAGGACCGAGTGTACTTAATAAAATCCACAATCGAATCATCGATGCTAGGGAAGCTAGGTTTTCGAATTTCCGAAGGTTATGTGTCATTAGGTGATTTGTTGAAAGCAATGTTGAAGATTTGTGGGATGTAAGCCGGAGCGCGGAAGTTGTATAATAAAATCTGTTTAACCGAGGCATTTCCTCTTTTCATCCCTGAACGTGTTGTTTCCGGTAATGAATATTTTGTGCGTGATTCGTCCAACTTCTCCGTCATTAATCATCGTTAGCTCATCGATAATATCTTCACGAATGTCTAATTTTGATTTCAGGCTTCGTATACTATTCACCATTAGCTGGGCTGACGAATCAGGTTCAACAGCAAGGAATGCCGTTCTGTCAGCTGCAGACAGGATCGAAGCAAGAGAAAAGCAATAGGTTAGTTGTTGATGAGAATCGATCAGACTTCGTGGTTTCTGCTTTTGAAATTTTTACCAAAAACAGTCAACCACTTCTCGATTACTTACACGTACGTGTGTTTTCACAGAGTGTGTACACCACTCGGAATTCACCGATTTCTTCCTACAGGGCGTTCGATAAATTGTATCCTCTCGGGGAGAATGATTCCTGAAGGGATTTCAACTCTTTTTCCTTTGCAAAAATCTTCTCCGCTGCTTCTTGTAGGACTGTCTTTCGAAGCTCGAAGACTTTGAAGCTTCGAATTTATAAAACTTCAAAGGTGATGAGAATCGGAACTTCAATTTTTGAAACTTCGTGAAGCCAATAATGTTTAGGCTTTCGAAAAATTTTGTTGTCTTAAAATAAGATTAAAAATTGTTCGATTTTTACTTATTTAGTAGTTTCTCAGGTAATTTAAATCACCGATATCTTTGGTTAGAAATTTCTCTGTCGACCAATCTCTCTGATCGATTCGTGTTTTTCGGCAAAGGAAAAATTCGCTTGAAATTACTTGAGCAATCGTACTTTTCAAGGAAGGATATTTACAGGCACCCTGTTTCATACGTGCAACGTAAAGTGTAATGTGATATTAACTCTCGGACTACGGTTTAATTTTGCTGATGAAATAGCTGAGTAGGAGAGAGACGCGAGAGAGCTCTCTGCCCAGAACAAGAAATACTTTTGCATTAAACAATCTTCCATCGAACGCGAAAATTCAAAGTAATTTGTGTCAATTTCACAACTCGCTTTTACAGGGCTGAGGCATTTACCCTGACCACCTGGAATATGAAAAAAAATGTTTCAAATAAAAAGTTTAAGTCAAGGAGGGGCAGTATCCATTTTAACTTTTAATCGTGTCTCTAAGATTATTTGAAATTGACTTAAACTTTTTATTTGAAACATTTTTTTCTCCAGGATAAATTGCCTCAACCTGCATATGTAAATCGATCGTGTTTTCTTCGTGTTATTCCTTTATTCTCCTACATTTACCAAACAGTTTTACTATAAAGAATTAATGTACAATGACGAGTTTACACAACCCACAGCAACGAACTTAGAAGTACAACGTGTAAGAAAGTAGTCCGAGGGTTAATTGCGAGTGTTGTGCGCAGGTTGCTTAATCGAGAAGTGGTTAACACATTCACCGCCAAGAGAAATTTCCCCGACTTTCCCTGGAAACGCTGAGAAACATATTCGCGCGAGAATGTTACACGATGTAGACATGTTTGATCCATCGAAATGACAATGACCGTACTACATATGAATATATCGTTTGCGTAGTGAGCATCACAAATTGCGAACCAGACACGGGGACGTTCGTTTCACGAGACGGCAATGCAAAAAATGCTACGAAGACAACGCGAAGAGATTCGGTCGAGCATTTGCAAGAAATCGCACGAAAAAGGTCATAACGTTCTGCGAAGATTGTTACGGCCACCCTTACTTCTGTTTGCCGTGCTTCAATAAGGTTCACCATGATATGTCGTCCGCATAATCATTTCATGTTAACTATTGTAAATACATTTCTTTATTATTAACCACGCTTATAGAATCTTGTAATAGAATTTTCAACCACTTTCTGATAAGATAAAGAGACTAAAACTTTAAACGTAGCTCAGAACTGGATGGCAATGCAACATTAAAAATACAATTTAAAAATAAACAACTGTGCGTTTAGGAAATAAAAAAATCTCAGCAGAGTATCTCAGCGGGAATGGAACCCGGGCCTTACTAAAATAAGTTAAAGAAATATAAAAAAACGTTTTTAAAAACCATGCCTATATTAAGATGCAGTAAACAGAAGAAAATAATTTTTGTTAAATATTAACGACCATAAATAAAATCGTGAAGCGCTCCACGCTTTTATTTATAGTCGCTAATGTCTACAAAGATTATTTTCTCCTTTTTAATGCGTTTTAATATAAGCGTGGTTTTTAGAAAGTTTTTTTTAAATATATTTCTTTATATTTCGTCACTGTTGAACAGTTCACGAGTGTCGTTGAACGTTTTAACACATTCATTACACGCAGAGTCGCCTGATCGAGATTTTTGTCCCAGCTCTAACTAGCCCTTCCACGTTTCCAGCCAGAATGTCACGTGTCTGCTCCGTGACGGACAGAAAGAAGGGAGCAAGTGTCGCGATCTGGCGACTCTGATCGCATGACTGGAAAGCTTGGATGACCGTCATGGCGGTGAATGTGTTAACAAAAAAATAGTAACTGGTTCCTTTTCTCGATTTCGTTAACAACGTAACGATCTGTCAGGTATACTTGTCCAAAATGTGGGAGGAGTTATCAACATATGCACCACATGTTGCGGCATTGCAAGCTCGAGTGCGGAAGTCCTCCGAGGTTTCAGTGTCCCTACTGCGGAATGAGGAGCAAACAATCGAACAACGTGTACAAGCACATACGCGGCAAACACCCCGGACTGAAGCTGGAGATCGTTGTTCTGGACTACGATTGACAATTTTATCATAATTTTTTTTCTAAATAAAAGAGTGATTTTGTATACGAAAGCGTGATCATTGATACACCCGTCCCTTTCGATTCTGGACAGTGTTTCCGGACAGATGAATTAACCGTTCTGAATGATTTTCCAGGTGAAAGCTCTCGTCACATGGAAGACCGGGAACGTCGAAGAATTAAAACCCCTTGACATATCTTCACGGACCGTTCGAATCACATTTTGCCTCGGTACACAGCTTGAAGATGCCTGCAATCGCTTTCTTTGTTTGTCTATTTAACTCAATATTAAAGTATCGTGCCACCGTGAGTGTGTCAGCCTGCAAGCACAATGTCTCCAAAGCCGGCCCCATTCGCGAATAGACTGCGGATTTGACGCGAGAGAGATGGGTAGGTTGAAACAGCGGAAACATTCGTGTAGTTTCAAGACGGTAGACCTCTCAAGAAGTACGATATATTTGTTTTGATTTCGCGCGAAGATCCGCAGTCTAGTAATCTTCCGAGGAGTATCCGATTCCTAATAGAACATTTGAGAAAGAATAAACAAAGTTTTTCAGGTTAGAGGTTCTTCGAAGAGCCTGAAGAGACTCGACACAGTTCTTCTGTCCGATCTAACCACGCCCTACCGTTTCTTTTTCAGCTTTTCTACAAATGTTGCCGCTGCCCTGGCTCGAAGAGAAGTACCCGGAGCAAAGCTCGAGGAGAGGTAAAGCCCGGTTCCCGTGTCCGCGTTGCCGGAAGAGTTACTCGACGAAGAGCGCGGTGACGGCCCACTACAAGTACGACTGCGGCAAACCGCCGCGTTTCGAGTGTCCCTACTGCGGCAAGCTCAGCAAGAAGAAGTTCAATATCCAGGATCACATACGACACAAGCATCCCGTCAAGCCTGTTGTTTGCAACACGTTGTTCTAGGGCCAGTCAGTCGTTCGAACGACCTTCGAAACAATTTTGCGCGCGTCTGAACATCATGAACCGTGGCTTCGCTTGCACCAGCAGCCTTGAAACTCGTTGCGCACATCGTGGTCAGATATACAATGATCTAGATTCAATTTATCGAATGGAATCGCCTGTGATAGCGCAACTATACAATAGAACACGTTCAAGTTGTGCAAGCTCGACGAACATGAGAAGCAATGCTTTAGATATCCAATAAAACATGTTTCCCCAATTTCAAAGGTTTGGCCGGTGCAACTCGAACGCGTTCCCTTGTTAGTATTTTTTAGCGGATTTTCGAGGGCCGGCGCTCTGTTGGCGGAGCGGGTCGGCCATCTTTACGTGTACATAATTAACGGAGATATTTCCGTAGGCAATAAAAGATTGTATTATACAACTGTTGACGGATTGGTTTAGTTGTGCGACGTCGCGTGGGCCTGTGCCCATCGAAATGGGAGTGTGCGAACAAAGTGGAGCAGTCCGGAAGTTACGTTCTTACGGTGACTGCTTGGAGGAATAAAATCGACTCTAGAGAGTTGAATGCTTTCTGTTGGTCCGACTCGGTTTTTCTTGGCGATGGTCGATGTGTACTCTCTTCCTGATCACAGCGTGCTGTCGATAAGAGCTCGCGAAAATTCAATGTCATTCACCTGGAAAATCTTCGAGTTTCTTAGATAACAGCGAGCTCTTATCGGAGGCACGGTAGCTCGAAAAATGTAGGAAAATTGAAAAAGCCTCCTGGAAAAGCTGTCCTCTCTCTCGCTCTCTCTTTCGAGTAGGGGAGTTTCTATTTACCGGGTAGGGGTAACCTGCGTCATCTTGGAGAATTTCATCGATTTTCTATGTTTTCGAGCTTGACTTCTTCTCTATGCATGAACACATTCTTCTGTGCCTTCGTTTGGTATCCCGTTGTTTGAACAAGCGGGGCAGACAGACGAGAACAAACGAATTGAAAACAACACAAAAACAAGCTTTGTCCCGCGTACGGGGTCTGCTGGCTGACGATTTTGACCGTGGTGCGATGTTTTGTAGGTGGCAGGACCGGCATCGTTCGCATCAGTCGTCCGAAGAGGTTAGTGAAGATACGGGACACCTTGTACAACGCGAACACCGGGAAATATCATTGTCCTAACTGTAACAACGGCTACGGCAGGCGAGACACAATGTGGGGTCACTATAGGTACGAATGTGGCAAGGCGCCGCGATACAAGTGTCCTTACTGCACACAGTGCAGCAAGAAGACGTCGAACGTTTATCAACATATCAGGTCTATGCATCCGAACGAACTGGTCACGTTAGTCAAGCTCTATTGAGCCTCCGCGTGTGAAAAGTGAACGGCGAAACGGAGAAACTTCATTCCGCTTTTGTACTTGTTTTAACACCTTCCGTCCAGAGTCGCCGGATCACGTGACATCGTGACGCAACAGCTGGAGCGTGGGGGAAGGTAGTGCGGGGACACGCGAGCCTTCGAACCCATTCGGACACGTCAGCGTCTTCGTATTCTAATTTAATCGCGACAGAGGGCGTGTCTGAATCTGGCGACTCTGTTTCTTCCACCGTTCGCACGTGTATCGGCGAAGCAACTTAAAAAAGCTGTTCGGTCGATTTTTCGAAACGTTTCACGGCGATACGTCTGAAAATTGTGTAACTAACTCGACTATGATAGTCTATTGTGAATGACTTCAACGAACAGTGCCATCTCCTGTTTACCATTTGATTTGCATCAAATCAATAGGCTTTACCGTGCCATTTAATTGTTAACTCTCGTACGTTCCTCAGGGTGAAAATTCACCCTTTCAATATTTTCTCATACTGTAAAATTATTCAGCCTTTTATGTCCACGTCTTCAGATGTATTTCTTTAAAATGTGACGTTACAAGTGAAATACAACGGTTGTATTGACCAGTCTCTTTTACGTAGCTAGTTTTGAGGAGCGTACGAGGGTTGAGATCAACGGTGACTACACGTTTCAAGTGCCATTGTTTCGAACATGATTCAAGAGCGTTGTCGGCTGACCAGTGATATGTCTTCGAATATCTTCGAAACGTGGAAATTTGTTCTCATTTTATTGGCTGGTTTCGAAAGAAATTTGATGAGAGATAGTGCGGAGGAGGATTGCGATTGTAGATGGCGATGATCGTTGTGCAGAAGGGAAAGAGAAAATAAAGTTGACCAACAATCAGAATCCTCTCCTCGTTCAATATATCCCGTGGCGTTCCAGCGAACCGTGGACTCGACGAATCCTGTGAGGAATGTTGAATTAACGAATCTTCCGACCTTGTCTCGTTTCAGGTGTCGCGGAACATCAGCCGAAGAAGCGGTTCGCCTGTCGGGTGTGCGGCAAGGCGTTCAGTCACAAGCAGTCTTTGACGAGGCACGGCCGTCAGGAGTGCATGGTTGTCGAGCCACGTTACGCCTGTCCCTATTGCAGGACCAGGAGCAAATATGCCACCGCGATCTATAGACACGTCCGAAGGATTCATCTTGGCTTCGAAGTCAAGACGAATCTTCTCTATTAAACCTGCTCCTTCCGGTGAACGTCTACGTTAAAGGAGCCACCTCCGATTTCGAGGCCACCATTTTTCTTTCAATGTAAGAAAATCGCTTTCCCCCTCTTCTTCTTCTTTCTTTTTGAAATTAAGTAAATGCACGGGATCCTCTAAGATTCCTTCAACATCCGGAAATGGGAGGATACTCAGATCATACGAACCGACATTTTTCTTTGCGAAAATGCCGTCCATGGTTTTGTTTAGGAGTTTGCTTTTTAATTTATTTATTTAACGTCCAATCAACTAATGGTTCCGACCTGGATTTTCAGCGACAATAACTTTGGCCGACCACGTCTTTAACCGGAAACGGATTTAGTAGACAACGAATCGTTTCTTAAAATTTCGTAAAATCGATCAAAGTCATTTTTGGTTAACGTCGTTGTCAGCCAAAGTTATTGTCGGTGAAATCTAGATTGTCGATAAAAATTTTCGTTAATAACTCGTTAACAAAGTCGCGGACGTCGTTTCTGCAAAGGAAAATGTGACTTCGAATGATATCGGTAACCTCCCATTTCCGGATGTTGAAGGAGTTTCGAGACATCCTGTAGAATTTTTATGGGGCCACGGTATAGGCCCCTCAAACTGCCGTTTCCACCACCAACCTATCTTCCAAAACGAAAATTTGGTTTACGAACAGTGACTCCTAATGTTAATAAATATTATCGAAATAGTAGGTGGCTCTCTCAATGTGAATATCTACTTAATATTCACTTAATTACAAATATTTATTGATCTATGCGACTTCTCTATTTTTCTGATTTAGCGAAGGAGTTCGCCGGGATATGGAATTTTTGTTTTTATCCGACCTGCTGTTTACCCCGTGATTGTTTTTGGTAGTTTTTGGTATTAAATTATTAAGCGTTCCAATGTTACAATGAAAAAAAAATTGCAGTGCAAAACCTGTATCAGTGAGTTAAGTTTTCTATCGCGCGCGAGCGAATAGTCTAATTAAATAAATTCCTTGTATAATTACCATCTATAGTTTAGCCAACAGCAAATCACATTATATTCAGGGGCGGATAAAGTCGGGGCCCTAAGCGGTGAAAAATCTCGGGGTTCCCCCAAAGAAACAGTTTCAAGAAAATTCTCAAAAATTCCACAGAGTCTGCAACTTAGCAGGGGCGGATCAAGACAAGTCGAGGCTCTAAGCGTCTTTCATTAATTAATAATTAAATAAATTCCACACAGTGCAACTTAGAGGTCTTACACTTAACATTTTCATGTCAAGAGGCCGTACAACGAATGACCTTTTTTCTTAGCAAAAATATATGTGTATAACAATTTGACAAGCTCAACATTTTCTGTAGTTAATCCGTTGACCGCTTGATCCGCCCCCGATTATACCGTAATCGTAAATTCTAGTATGCATGGGAGGTCTCGTAAAAGATTTCTCACGATGTCCGATCGAGAAATTCGTTAATCCCGATTCAAGAAAATAAGTGACTGGAAATCGACCGGCAGCGCGTATTAACACGGCGTGTTATGGTGTCTGTTTCAGAGGGTGAGTGGTCGCGGGGGGCAATTGGCTCGCAAACACTGGACCTGTGGACGCAACAGCTCCACGGTGGTCCTCCGGTGGTAGAGGCGCAAAGGGAGAGGTACACTTGCGCGAAATGCAACAAGATATTCCCGCGCAAGTACGCGATGAACCGTCACTATAAATTGTGCGACGCGCACCCGCGTTATCAGTGTCCTTACTGCAAGTACATGAGCAAGTGGACGTCCGCCATCTATAAACATATTCGGAGGGTGCACGTTGGACGATCGGTCGGCGTCGTAATGCTTTATTAGCGGGCACAGGGCAGATAACGATCCACGAAGATCGGCTAATGTAAACCGTGTTAATAAAGAAGATGTAAGTGGCGGATGAATGTTGTTTACGAGAGAAATAAACGTCCGAATGTGTACCCCTTACAACGCTCGACTGGAGCTTACTTCCGTCGAGTTTCAGAGACGCATCTGCTGTTCGTAAATATTCGCTCGATCGCAATCGGTTGATCTTCACTTTCGGGGAATAAAACATTCCAATTTTTGACGAGGGAATGTAAGTTTCAATGGCAGTAGTTGACTGGTTCGAAAGTTAGTTGCACGCTTATAGGTTTGAACCAGTGAACTCCATTGATCGTCACATTTCCGATACTTTCTCTTCGAGATCTGTTGGTTCCCAAAAGCGACGTTCATTTTCAAGAAAATCTTCAGGGCGCCTTCAATGTTACAACACTCGGAAGAGCGTCGAGAGAGCATTCCCATGCCATTTGAAAATCGCGACGAATAACGTGGAGGTCAGAATTGTTTTTTACTAGTGCGGCAGCAAATTGAAATTTCGATTTTCATTGCAGGAGTAAGAAGATTCTTGAATCTAGTCTCGTGAGAAAGCGAAGAGGGTAGACCCGAAGCGGGCAAGTGCTTACGAACACAGTGTACGTTATCGTGGCTTCGATCAATCTTCAACGATTTACCGAGACCGTGTGCGCAAAGGATGATCGATAAATCATTCGCAGGCTTTCGCTGACCACGTACAATTTTCAGTGGTCTCGAGTGGAGAGAAGGCAAGGCTACTGTCACATGGAACACGCTCAGAGTCGCCAGATGAGGCCAAACTCGATAGCGTAGAGAAGAAGAAAGGGACACAGAATCCGTTCGCATTTTCGGGAGTTTATTCACCAAATTGAACAATTCGACGTCGAGTCGTCATCTAGAAATTGCGGATGCAGTGCCAAACGATGAAACGAAAAGTTTCGAAATACATGGTCATAACAGACTGAGTAAATGTGCAAGATTCGAAGAAAATTAATATTACAAAGGTAAGACTTCGGGAAACAACCCCTCCCACTTTTGACATACGTCATTCTGTTCGTTTTGACACGGCGACAATTACATATCGTGTTCAGCATGTCGAAACAAATAGAATGACGTATGTTATGAATATTTTAAAAAAGGGAGTTTAGTAAAATTTCTAATCGTTTCGTTTCATCATTTGACACTGAAATTTGCAATTTCGTGAAAAACTCCCCATGATGCGAACGATGTTCGGCCAGCTTACTCTAATTTCCTGGCCGTCACGTGACCGGTCGTAGAATGGAAGAATAGGAGGGGGAGAAGTCTGAATCTGGCGACTCTGGACAGCGGCGTTACGCTAAGTTCTCGCCGTGTAATAAGTCCCCGGAATCTTTCAGAGGAGATCGCTGCTCTCCCCAGTTGTTCGTTCCGCTCTAACGGCGAACCTTCGTCTCTTTTTCTGCTTGCAGAGTTCAGACCGATCGTCCTGGGCAAGTACCACGGCGTCGTGCGAAATTCTCGGCACATGCTCAAGCTGCAGACGTCCTTGAACCGGCGAGGCTTTCCTTGTCCGAGATGTGCCCGCACGTTTCACACATCCGGTGGCATGAGCCGTCACTACAGGCTCGAGTGCGTCGATCTGCCACGATTCAAGTGTCCTCACTGCGACATGCGTAGCAAGTACACGCAAGCCGTGTACAGACACATCCGCGCGAAACACCGCAATATGGAGCTTAGGTTCGTCAAGCTCTATTGAACGCCGCTCTTCTGCCCGAGAAGAGGCGTTCTCGCTAGCATCGAACCTGCTCGGCGCCAGATTGACTTCTGGACCAATCGACCAGACCACCGATTGAGATTACTTTAGCAATCGCCGTCGACTGGTTCCGATCTGTTCGGCTGAGATCATTGCGACGACCGTGGACCGTACGCCAGTGCTGGGGCCCGGTTGCAAATCTCCGCAAAATTTCGAGAAAAAATATTTTAAACTAATTTTTCTTTCTCTAAAAACCTTGTCCGGAGTATTTTACCAATATTTGTTTTTTTAAACAAAATTGACCAAATCGTTCTAGCCGTTCTCCAGTGATGCGCTCACCAACGAACAGCATTCAATTTTTATTTATAGAAGTAGTTTTTATCTCAATCAAACTTTAATGTGGTTTCTAATGAAGTACTACTTTGAACAAAATTAACGATTCCGGGAAATAAAACATTTTTACTTTGATAACCACATACGTAAAATATTTTAATGTTCTATTTGAAATATGTACTTCAAATACATAGAAAGTACAAAGTTCAAATACATAGTTTTACCTCGAGACAACCCAGCACTGCCGTACGCGATCGACGTCTTTGTAGCGCTAGAAGGGAGCGTGAGATTATTGTTATCGTGATCGTTGCATCGAAGGATCGATCAAAATATTTTTAGGAACCGTGACGAGGAGTATAGTTCTTTTCCGTAGTTATCTCTGAGATCCGCGTGATCGCTGCGGATCGATATCGAATTTTTCTTTAATCTGGCAATCGGCTACGGAATTCCGATATCCGATCTCCTGTGAAAACGAACAGCCCGGCGACCATAGCACTGATTTTCGCGACTTTCCGGTCGACCGCGCGCCTAACCGAGAGCTTAATCACGAATCGTTACCGATCGTACCGCGGCTATTCGTTAGTATTTAAGTCCGACGAAGGAGAAAACACACGGAAACGCGGGAATTGTAAAACGCGATAAACCTTGAACGTGTACAAAATAAAGAAACGAGTCTTCCCCACCCCCTCCCGATCTTTCTTCGGCGATTTCGATCACGGAACCATACGGAGCTGAACCATGCCATAATAACCCGATCTGCCGGGCCCTAACGAAGTGTTTTCAACGTAGCTGTTAGAGAATCAGAAGTCGACGAGTCGAACGGAATATAATCTACACGGTGTTTCGTACTTCTTCTTGTTTTACTTGGAGAATTTCATTTGAGGAAGACGTGCTTCTTCGAAAAGCTTTTCACCCTCTCATCCGGCATCTGAACAACTTGTAGAATAGAATTTGCGTTATTTCAACCTTAAAAAATGTGACTTGATTTCCATTAACCTATTTGTACAAATCTATTTTGTTTCATGCATTCTTTTTCTCACTCATTCCTACCCTGACCGACTCTTTTAGTATCCTAATTATCACTAACCTACGTATTTACTTACGTATTACATCCTTCCTTAGTTTGATAAGTTCTTTGGTATATTTATGCTCTCTTTCTCCTCAACTTCTCCAAGCACTTCATTTCCCCCATTATCCTGCATTCCCCTGTTAAATGTTCTAGGACTTCCATACTTGTCCTCCAGCCAGTATTTACTCCAATAATTGAACGACTTATACCAATTTACAAAAATTTCATCGAACAGGCTGATCTTTGACACTGTCACTCATGTTTTCTCTCTCGAAGAATTACGACGAAACGCCGTGACGCGAAGACAACGAGGACACGAATACAGGAAGAATTTATAAACGGTGTATAATCCCGAACAATATTGTCACTAATCTAATCGCTGTAATCGTAAGGATGGAACGAGCTTCGTGACTGCAGGCATTTGCTATTTTGAAAATGCGATTTGTTCTTTACGTTTCTCTCGCGTGTCTGCGATACGCACAAAAACACACGTTTTCTGTACGATTCTTAGATCTCGCTACGAGAACCAATAACCAGTTTACGAACGGCCTCGAATTGTATCGGAAGAGAGATTTTGGTTCGTTGTACCAAAGGGATTGCGCCACTGATGTATAAAACCGTGTACGATTTCAAGCAGGTTGATAAACAAGAAAAGAAAGAGATAGATGACGAAGCTTTTTTTTTAATATGTTTTACATATATTCTGTTGAGTTATACACTTGCGGGAAAATGTTCCGGCACTTCTCGCTCGTTTTTATCCGGTAGTTCGAATGTTTTTTTTACTTGATTTCTGTCACTGTATTCCACACCTCCCCCCAAAGCTCGATAATTCGATTTTCATTCTATTGATATTAATCGTTGTTCATTTTCAGGGTAACCAATCGGCGGACTTATCAGGAAGCACTTTGACGAAGAAATTTTCAAAGGTCCTAGAGAATCGTTTCACCTTTCACGACACGCAATAAATGATTTTCTATGTTGTCCCTTGACTTTGTTCATTTTCAGGGTTGGCGGGCCTGCTTGCCCTATCCATCTTCAAGAACTACTCGCAATGACTGAACTTTCACACGATAACGTCGTTGCCAAATCATCATCAGTTTTAAGCGGAAACATTCGACGTATTCTCTATCAGTAGACAGCGGATCTTTATGCAAAATAAAAATTCTATACCTGAACAGCGACGAACCGTAACGAGGTAGAAATTGATTCTTTTCGTTGAAACATTTAGCAGAATGAAAATAATACAACAGCGATTTTAAACCTTTCGAATGTTTTCACTAATTCAAATCACAGCTTCCCGCTCGTTTCGTAAATTCATAAAATCCGCAGTCTACTTATCAGTGACGTCACTTATCGAAACGCTGCACGGTTGCGAGAATTTTATCTTTACAACAGGCAATAAATATGATTTTCAATTTCATCCCTTCCCTTCGTCGTCCAATCACCAACTCCCAAAGAACTCGTCTCTCTCAGAGAAAATATATTTTTCAATTCTTGATGAAGAATTCGAATCTCGCGTTGTAAAGATAAAGGATTGATGTTCGAGAATTTTATCTTTACAACAGGCAACGAATAAATATGATTTTCAATTTCATCCCTTCCCTTCGTCGTCCAATCACCAACTCTCAAAGAATTCGTCTCTCTCAGAGAAAATGTATTTTACAATTCTTGACGAACAATTTAAATCTCGCGTTGTAAAGATAAAGGATTGGTGTGTATTGTAAATAAATCGGCAGGTAGTGGGAGTCTCGTTGGAGAGAGAGAGAGAGAGAGAGAGAGAGATTGTGTGCTTGAAATAAAATGAAGAAAGACTTTGTAAACCCTTCCCGATTAAACGTTTCCGTTCGTTCGAACTGACAAGTGACGGGATTCGACTGAAACGAGTCGCGTGGAACAGTTGAAATCATTGTGTTCTGACATTGAATCCGTGTTTCCAGGTAGGCCGGTAACGAACGAAGTAGACGGTTGGTTCCACTGCCCTCGTTGCACAAACTGCTTCCTGACGAACAGCCTCATGTTGCGTCACTACCGAACACATTGCGATCCGAACGAGATACGTTTCCGGTGCACGTACTGCGATTACGGCTCTAAATACAGCTCGAACGTCTACAAACACGTGCGACGGGTCCACAAGCAGATGCTGTGTTATAAGCCTCAGGGGATGTTCTAACGTTAATCCTGAAGAAGAGGACCGGAAAGAAGTTTTAACGATTCAAGTATCCTTGAAGAACGCGCACGAAGTCGCTTACTTTTTCGTTGTAAGAAGTCTTCGAGTTTGCTAATCGAGGAGCATTTGCCAAAAGAGTCAGCTGTCTGCCGAGAACCCTACTACTATTAAGACTTACTGGCTGATTCGGAATCAGTATCGCAGGATTTTCAAGAGATGTTGCAGCTGCGGATAAATAAGGGACGTAGTAAATTATTTGATAAAAGAAGGTTGTACATCAGGGAGTTCCAATTTGTAGTTTAGGTTCTATCCCCACCGAGGTGCTTCCAAGCTATACTTAGAGAAAGATGTTTATCGAGATACAATACACGTCACCCTCCACAATTGTTCCTTCCAACGATATGCCATGTCCCATAGGTTAACCCTCATACGTTCCTCAGGATGAAAATTCACCCATTCAATATTTTCACATACTGTAAAATTACTCATCCTTTCGTGTCTACTCGGTGAGATTTATTTGCGTAATTTTTATGTGTAAAATAAAAATGGGTGAATTGCTATCCTAGTCCTTTTATGCAGTTATTTTTTAGGAGTGTATGAGGGCTAAGGTGAACTTCAAAATTTTCCATTTAAATACGCCAAATTTGGAGTCTCATCGAAAGGAACAATTTTGAAGGGAGGCGTGAAAAAGATTCACTCTTAGATTTTGTCTTCTACAACTGTCGTAAGACTGAATATCCCTGTTAACCCCTTGCCGTATCATTTTCTTTGCAGTTACAGCGATTTTAAATTTTCTACAGAAAATTTATAATTTTGTAGTAGTAGATAGATATACTTGGTCTCCTCAGAGTTTCAAAGTCCATACACCACTCTCTCCTTCTCTTTTCCAATTTCACCTATCGCCTAATTGCAATCAAATCCAGCGGGACCTACTGTTTTTATGGTGGGTTCCGAACCACCTTTTTTGCCAACAACACGTGGCCAGTACCCAGACAAGTCACCGCCTGAAGTATACTGCATACCCATGCGCGGTCACCCATCCAAGCCCGGCCCACGTCCAACACTGTTTAACTTCGGTGATCGCACGGGAACCGGTGTTTTCAGTGAGGCTATGGTCGTTGACATATATAATTTTGTATTGCATATTATTTGGAAAGTTTCTGAAAAAGGAAGGAAGCGTCTCTTCTTGGTCCCTGTTTTTTACAATCGATTTGCAACATCAATTTATTCGATCCGTGATAAGCTACATTGTAGGGTACTGTACAAACTTAATTACGAATTAATTGTCCATAACTGAGTAATCGTTAATTACGAGAACAGCTCACGAGCGTGTCGGGAACTAGAAATCATTGTATTCCCATTTACTAGTCAAGATTCTTCGATGGACGGTGACCTTTTCATTTTTGGAAACACTCGGTCAGCCACGGTGTGTTTTTTCTGCTTCTAAGCTGTGCAAATTTTTTTCGCTGTGTCTAAAAAAGCGTGAACGACAAACTGTGTTCGTATAGACTGCCTAGACCATTTCTTTATGTATCGGGGAAACAAAAAACGAACGGCGTAGTCGTCGCGAAACAATTACCGAAGCGCAAGAAATTACAGAAGAATTTTTTCAAATATTTTTCCCTGAAATAAAACACAAAAAAATCTGACCTGAAAAAACAATTGTGTTTTTTATCCCAATTTAAAAAATCATGAAGAGGAATGGTTAAAAACGCGGTACATCAAACAATTCCATTGATTCAAGTAACGTAACATTGATCTTTATTAGTCTTTGTTGAAACTCCTGATGAATCTTCGTGATTCGTTAAAATACGGCGAGGGGTTAAGTATCTTTGTGCATTTACATCGTTGGCACGCAAACGTTAAGAAAATAATAAAACCGTGGTAGCGAATCGATTTCCAAAGATCATACAGGTTATTTCGCGATACTAATTCACGAATCAGCCGGTAACCTTCAGTTTACCACTGAGCCACTGACCATGCACAATTTTGTACAACATGACACTTTTGTAACTAGTTCGTTCCCATCGAGGATGTAATAAAAACCCTTGAGTTTATTTTGCTATTAGAAAGCGTGTTGATTATTCCGAGAAGAGACTCCCGCAATGAAAAAAAAACTAACGAACGGTGGGAGAGTGTTTGCGAGGCGAATGACGCGCGGCGTGTCTTGTACCTGAGTTCATCAGTGAACGCTTTTACTGACCCGGGCCGTGATTTGTTTCTTCTGTTGCAGAGTCGTCGAAGCAGCCGTGGAGCAAGCCGAGCGGCAGTTCGGTTCAGAGATACCAGTGCCCGAAATGCTACAGCTCGTTCAGCAAGAAGGCGAACATGCTGACGCATTTCAGGTACGAGTGCGGCAAGGAGCCACGATTTCAGTGTCCGTACTGCGGCAAACGGGACCGGAAGTCGTCGAACACCTACAGACATATCAGAACCTACCACAAGGGTAACATAATCCAGGCGTTTAGGATCTACTAAAGAAAAAGGTCTCGAACGATATATCAGGCTCCGGCGGGATCTTCAACGTTCATCCTCGATAACTCACGTGCACCTCGGACACGATCCGAGCAAGTTACAAGTGTGAGCAGTTGTATACAAAATTACGAGAAAATAGATGTCTTCCTTGTCCTGTCAGAACAAAAAACAAAAAAGAAACAGACAATTGCTCTCATTCTACCCGCCCTCAAGAATCTCAAACCTCCCCTTTTTTATCTCTCGTTCTCTGATCGATGTAGGGTACGTCTCTCTCTCAGTTTCTCTTCTATTTTTCTCGCTTGCTTTTCCTTTCGATACTTTCATTTTACGAAGTGTTAATCTCCCATTATCTCTACGTTTCTCTACTTCTACGGCACCGATTCAGTTTTCGCGACGACCTGGCTTCACCGTCGATCCCTCGATCTCTCTAACCGTGATCCATGTTTTCCTGTTTGTAGGTCGGCTACTGTCCTACGACACCGACGTCCTGAATATCTTCAGGTCAAACATGGACTACAGAGTGAACCGGGACGATATGAAACCTGAAGACGGCCCCTTATGGCAGTCCGGCAGGATGGCGTACCATTGTCCCAGATGTAACGCCGGCTACACCTACAAGAAGACCCTGAAGACTCACATGAAGTACGACTGCGGCAAGGAGCCGAGATTCAAGTGTCCTTATTGCCACAAGAGGGACAAGTGCTCGTCGAACATTTACAAACATATTAGGATGCGACACGACGGGTTGCCCGTGATCGTCCACAGGAATTAGGATCTACATCTGTGTGTGTTCTTTCGACCTTTAATTTTTCTCGTTCGCGTGTGTGTGTATCATACGAATCCTACGTATCTTTACAGAAAAGAGAGGGCCGAATTCACCCTTTAACTACGGGTACTTCTAGCACAGCCGATCGCTCCGACGATCACTACGATTACTCGAGTGATATTCAATTTAAAAGATTCGTTTTGTTCTATTTATTGTAGATATATTTTAATGGTGACTGGCTGAGCCACCTAACGTTGCTCCCTCAAGTGTCTTTGTTATTTTCAAAGGCACAGTTTAATGGTTGACAGTCGAGCTCACGTGATGCCAACAATATTTTTTATTTTTTTATTGTTTTTTTTTTTTAATGGAAGCACCCTTTTCTTTCAACACCTACGATGACAGTCCCTTTTCTTTAGGAATTCAGTGACTTTCAGTGATTGAGTAATTATGGTTAACGAATTCCTAACGAAAGGGACTATCATTGTAGGTATTTAGAAAAGGGTGATCTTCGTATCTCTAAAAAAACATCATATAAAAAGAACAATATTTATTGTATCATGTGAGCCCCACTGAACCATTCAACATTGTCCTTGAGACGCGCGCGCGCGTTCGACGTATCTTTAAAAACAACGAAGTTACTTGAGGTGGTAACGTTAGCTGACTCGGCCTGTATAAGCAAAACAATATTGGCAAAAATCAATACGTTGTTTACATACAGCGCCCGCAGTTAACGGGTTCATAATCGTCAACTATAATAGGGAGTTTTCCTAGATTTCATTCTCGGAGGATACTTGTCGATTTCGAGGCGGACCGTTCGAAATGTTCTCCTGTAAATTAGAGATCCCCGTTACACGTGTATGTAAATAAATCTAGATCAGACGGCTCTGCGTTTAATAAATGTGTTAAAACGTTCGGCGACACTCGTGAACTGTTCAACGGTGACGATAAAGGAATATATAAAAAAAACTTTCTAAAAACCACGCTTATATATTAAAATGCACTAAAACGGTGAAAATAATCTTTGTAGACATTAGTGACTATAAATAAAAGCGCTTCACGATTTTATTTATGGTCATTAATATCTAATAAAAATTATTTTCTTCTGTTTAGTGCATTTTAATATAGTCGTGGTTTTTAAAAACGTTTTATGTACCACGTGTATTTAAATACACGTTGAAAACCGCGATCTCTAACTGTAAATACGCGTCCGTACCGCGGAGTCTCGATACTCGCGATCAAGTATCCTCTTCCTCGACGATTCTTCGGTGAAATTGCATTTTTTGGTACCTGCGACGACGTACCGTGAAACCACCTTTTCCGACCGATATCTAAGAACGTAGCGCGCATGCTCCCGACGAATAGAGAGTATTTTAGGCGATCCACGTCTCCGAGAGAATTTATGTGACGCGATAATTTCTTCGAGTTTGTCAGTTCCTATGGTAGGAAAAAGAGCAGCCTAGTGCTTGCAGCAGAAATAATAATCGTCTCCCGAGCGATAAACTACGACGCAAATGTAAAACGCTTACCTCAAAGAAATCGCGAAACGCGTCTCAGAAAGGAAAACACGGCCGAAACAGTTCTCAACATTTCGATGGAATCAAAGTTCCTCCGTTTGTCATCGATTTTCGAGAAGCTCCGTGGTTTGCAGTTCTGCAAATAAAAATTCTCTTACGGTTACTTCTTTGAGGCTTTCGGGTGTAAGCCCTGTGCCTAAATGAAGAAATTTCCCAACGTTGTATTCAGGCATGCGGCTTACACCCGAAAGCCTCGAAAAAAGTAACTGTACGATGCATCGTACATAAAAGCGAACAATCTTTAAAAAATTGTCTTGTTTCCTGCCTTAAAGAAGTACCAAAATATCTTATTTTGGTAAACCCGTTTTCAGGATCGCGATAAATGCAAAGACCGGGTTTGTCAGTTAATCAAAAGCGCTGGATAAGAGATGAACGTATCAATCTGTTGACAACTGTGTCGATCGTGCGCAAGAAGAAAGTCTCGCCGATTATACAAAGGTTTTATGCCAAACTGTAAGGATTAAGCTAGGCGAACGACGCATACCGAATAAAGAAAGTCAACGGAAACCGTGAAGATGCTCGTTCTCACGCCAAAAAATAATATCAAAACAACAAAACGTTCACGTTACTTTCCTTCATCGTAATACAGTGTCTCTCTATCTCCACCAAAGTCAACACACAAAAACGATCTCTGTTTCGTCCGACAAAAATGTTAGCCCCGCCATCAGTGCCGACTCTCGCCTAGTTAGTTCACAAAATTTACACACACGTTTGCTTCCGGCAAATCCCGAACCGGGTCAGCCGTCCGCAGGATTAACGTCCGGATTGTTTTCAGATATACGGCGAATGGAGTGGCCGAACATGAGGACGCAGGTCGCAGTCTCGAGTTACATCTGTCCAAAGTGCAACGCAGGATTCCGAAGGATGTGGGACCTAATTAGGCACAAGTGCGGCCAGATACCTAGATACGCGTGTCCCTATTGCCATAAGAAGGACAACTCATCCTCGAACGTTTACAGACACATTCGACGATGGCATCCGAAGATGCCTGTCGGCGTCAACAAAATGTTCTGAACAATTGTAGGATATTATTATCTCAATCTTAGATCGAATAACTCGCTCGACGATGTACCGGTAGCGGAGTTGGCCAGAAGTTCCTTCAGCTTCGAAGTGAAACATCGAATTTCCTTGGGTTCTTTTTTTCTTTTATAAAGATTATATTTCCTGTTGCAACATTTTTCATTTCATCACGCGACCAACCACCAGCGAAACTTTACTGAAATCATATTTTTCTTTCAGACCGCCTCTATTAGGGGATGGAAACATTGGTTTTTGTACGAGCATATTTTCAGCTGCACGCAGGATCATTTGATAGAGTAAATCATTTGATATGAGTAAAAAATTCTTTTACAGACAGAAAATAATTATTTAAATAAAAATAAATTTTTAAAAATACCACGTTTTTAAAAACGGACTAAAAAGTATAAAATAATTTTTCCTAGTGCCATACAGATTCCTAACCTCGTACAGATAGTCCTGAAAATTTGTGATTGTGAATTTTGAATACCTGTGAAAATATTTGTGAGATTTAAAACGAAAAACGTGGGGTAAAAAGTGCATCAATTATCTATCGCATGCGCCCCACGTTTTTCGTTTTAAATCTCACAAGTATTTTCACAGCTATTCAAAATTCACAATCACAAATTTTCAAGATTATCTGTACGAGGTTAGGAATCTGTATGGCACTCGGAAAAATTATTTTATACTTTTTAATACTTCTATCACTCTTTATTAATACTTTATATACTCACTAACCTTATTGTAAATTCCACTTGGTAAACAAAGCGATGATACACTACCGGTCACGATCGTCGCGCGATGATGTACTACACTACCGATGGTTCGCTCGTAGGGGCGAAATGGGTCCGTGAAGTGGGGACGAGTCAGAGTGCGCACGCATAGTAAAGTAGAGGGGGTTGTCGAACGAAGTGGGGATCGCTGAACGCGATGACGTAGTTCGCGGGGGGATGAAAAGGTAAATATTTAATTGTTATTTTCTCCGAAACGGTAAGACTTTTCGTGGTAAAATACATTAGAATCTGCGGGATTTCCTTGATTTTTTCCCTTACTTTAGACTTATTTTTCTGTCTCTAAAATCCTTTTTCTCACTCATACGATGATCCTTCCTCTATCAAATGAACCTGAATGCAGATGAAAATATGATCCTATAAGGACGAAAAGTGTTCTCGTATCAATTCATATTTCAGGCCCAAAACCTAGTGAGATTCTAGTCCCTTCATGTTTCAACCGAAAATTTAGTAATATTCTAGGAATGTCACATGGTTTTTCTACCCCTTTAAGCAGAGTAGCCAGATTAAGTGTTGCCTCGCGTTCCATCTTTCTCCCTGTATCGTCTTGCATGAAAAGAGCGTTACTTTCTCCTATTGATCTGGCGACTCTGATTTGTATTTTTCTTTTGGATGTTCCTCAGGTTCCGTTCACAGTCCGAACGAAATCCACTGTCTACGAATAAACGAAGAAGCTCATCGACGAACCTTTTAGAACCCAATCCTTCTCTCTGTATCACGAACAACTTCGACTCGCTACGAAATGTTTCCAGACGAGAGATACTAGACATGTGTAAAGAATAAACGAATCGAAGTATGACGCAAAAAGCACGGGTCCGATTCCTGGTTACCATTATTTCAACCCCTTCTGTCCCAGCACTCTCCGCTCTCTCTCTCTCTCTCTCTTTCTCTGTGTGTGTGTGTGTTACCTGTCTCTGGTGTGTTTCGAATTGGGTGTAACGATGTAACGCTTCTAGGTATAGTTAATTGGACAAGGTGCAACGTGCTCCGAGAATCATCCTTGCTCGTTATCCTTACGCTTACTGGATCTGGTCTTGGAACACGCTCCTTGCTGTGTTCAAAGAGTTTTCGTTCGATATAAGACGACGGCTGGGGACCGGGTTACGCCGTATTACGGATCAGGGCACCCTTACCTTTTAGCGAGCCGAGGGTGAACGCGGAGGCTGAACAATTTCGATAGAAGGAGAAGGGGATGATACCTCGAAAAGGAACCTCATCGTCTTATGTCGAGCGAAAGGTGTAGACTGTACGAGGTATTTCAAATCGCATCTACACGACTGCTATAATCACCGGAGATCCCTATTTCAACGTTTTTTAACCTTGAAAAGATTCGTTAAACTTGCAGAATCTCAAGAAAATCGTAGTAGATTTTTGAATCTGGCCTCAAAGTTTGTCTACGAAGAAGTAGAATTATTGTTACGAAATTTACATTTTTATTATTTCAAGGTTAAAAAACCATTCGAACCATAATGATCCTATATTCTGGAAAGTTTCAGCTTTAATTTAAAAGAAGTTTCTTCGGTCTATCTCAATCTATCAAATGGTCTTTGATTTTTACACAGATTTCATCGTTTTGGCAACCTGCGCAACCGCACGCAGTGGCCTTGACTACACGTGTAATTTTAGTACACGTTGAAAACACGTTGAAAGTCTGCGTTGGCTAGAGAACTAAGCGCGAGTTTCTCGTTCCGTCGACGATGCATTTTCTGTCTGATCTTTCTGAGACGGTACGGAAAAACACCGGTAATTATATAAAAAAGGTCCGCGTACTCCGATTTTCATGAAATTTTAATATGTTATGCAGCAACACATTCTGAACAACTTTTTCCTGTTCCAATATAGGGAGTTCGATTTTAGTTTTCGAGATATTTGTAAATGACTATCGCTAATACTATATTGAATTTTTCGTATTCCTGCATGCTCCGTGGCAACGTAAACCTGTTCCGGGGCCGTATCTGCTTATTTCTTCTTTGTAAACACGTTGTATATGTACGTTGTACGTGTTTACAAAGAAAAAATAAACAAACGCGGCCCCGGAAGAGGTATACGTTGCCGCGGAGCATGCAGGAATACGAAAAATTCAATACGGTATTAGCGAGTCTTTTACAAATATCTCGAAAACTAAAAGCGACTCCCCTATATTATAAGAGGAAAAAGTTATTCAGAATGTCGAAATTAATAACATATTAAAATTTCATCAAAATCGGAGTACGCAGACCTCTTCTATATAATTATGAAAACATCTGTTCGTTTCTCAGATAGAGATCGACGCTGGGTGAACGTGATCGACGCACGATAACACATGCTCGGCTACATAGAGAACTTCTATTTTCATTTTCAGAATGGGACGACACGTCTTGCTTGAAGGCGAACAGGTGTCCGCAGTGTGGTAAGTGCTTCGCGAAGCACAGGGACCTGATCTTCCACGCGAGACTCGCGTGCTGCGAACCGAAGCGGAAGATCCGCGGCGTGAAACGCGCCGGCGCTTTCCACTGCGCGAGTAGCCTGGACTGCAGCCAGTGCGGCAAGACGTTCAAACGACGGAAAGACCTCAACTACCACGTGCGCCATTTGTGCGGGATACGTGGCATACAGTGCCCCTACTGCAACAAGTGTTACACGTACACGTCCAACGTGAAATACCACATAAGCCGCTACCACAAGGGGAAGGAAGTCTATTATAATAAACTATGCTGAAATCATTCGTTCGTTCGTAGCTAGAGAAAAACTGGAAGGGTAAATTTACGTTCCAAACTGGACACTGAGTCCAACTAATAATATTAATATTTTCTTTAATTTCGGTATCGCGGCCAAGAATTTCGACTAGGTTTTGCAGACCTATTATATCAGTCATCCCTCCATCCATATCCTATGCCATTTGTTAATCTAATCTAGTCTAATCTTACCTTATCTAATCTATCCTATATTTTCGTTATTTATTTCTTTTTTGCTTCAATATTCGTGAGCCAGTCTACTGGTTTCCTCTCACACTTTTACTTTTTACTATCTTTTCTATACTTAAACTTGTTCTTTCCATTTCTTCACAATCCTCTGTGTAGGGTTTATACATAGACCGACTTTTTAAGAAACAAGACATGTTTACAACTTAGAATAGAAGTTTCTAATTTTTTTTATTTATTACAGAATTGACGAAATAATACCCTTAAAGAATCACAGAAATTAACAAATGTTTCATATTTATGAAAATTATTATTTTACTTCTTTCTTTGATTAATAAAATGTGATTTCAAAAAGCAAAGAACATCAATGGATTTATTGCTTGGTCGTGTCCTTATTTTGGACACAAAATTTCCAGAAATAGAAAAAACTCGCTCACTTGCTACTGAACTGGGCTTTCTTTAAAGCCTTAAATAATAAATCCAAAGTGTCCCACCGAGTCCAAGCATTCACAAATCCGGACACAAGTGTCTGTTAAATATTGACAATTTGTTGTTGAAACATATAAAAAGATCTTTTAACGTAGAATATAAATACTGACCTACGAGCTGTTTCATTAGAAAAACAGACGGCCAATGTCACAATCCGCGAGGAAGTAAATTTCCTCTTCCGGTTTCGCTGTGAGTTACGCGACAAGGAACCCTCGCGGCAAGCATTTCCGTCGAGGTGTTCCTCCTATTTCTATTCGAATGGTTGTTCACCGGGGTCCCGTTAAATGTTCGCTGAAAACAATCTGCCGTACACTAGAATCGCAAGTTAGGATTGGACCGAGAGATTAGTCGAGATCCATCGTGCGCCCTGAGACAAACGTCGTAAACAAAGTATTATAGAGTACGAGGAGTATTTACCGACCTCCTTCCTCCCCATAGACGAACAATTATCGGGACGTTTCCTGATCATTGATCGTGTGCACTTGTCTGTGTCTCTAGTCATTTGGTTCGCGGGGCCTCTAAATAGGTAATCGAGGAGAAACTGTATTCGAGAGAAAGAGAGAGAGAGAACTCGCCATTATATGTAACAATATTAAAACGATTAAATGTTCGCTAAGTCTTGAGTTCCCGGAGTTTTGATCACGTACACCCCCATGGCATTCCCGCGTGTTATGTGTGATCCATTTTCCGTTCTCCGTGGTACGTTTCCGATAAAATTCCCCCCTCTAAAAAAACCGATAAAAGAATAACAACGAGAGGGTTGCGTTTCTCGAGAAACGCCTCGCCGTTGCACGGTCAACAAAGGCTGTCCCCGATTAACCGTCGAATCTGTTGATTTTTTTCAGGTGACTATCAGCAGCACGGCAAGAAATGGGACAGCATGGACTTCCTTCATTACACGACGGACATGAAAAACCTTTTGAACAGGTACAGATATTATCCGAACGAGCGTAAGAGGTTCGAGTGTCTGAACTGCGGCTGCCGATTCACCCAGAAGACGACGATTACCAGACACCTGCGATACTTTTGCGGCCAGGGTCACCGCTATCAGTGCCCGTACTGTGAGATGCGAGCCTCGTGCTCCTCGAACATTTACAGACACGTGAGATCACGCCATGCCGGCTACGAGGCGCACGCGATCAAGCTGTTCGCGCCGATGAATCCGCGTCGACAAACGTGAGCCGATCGCCGACTATCTCCCTCGTAAGTGTGCGTCCCAAAAAGAAACTCTGTCCCCCCGAAAACGGAACATGTTCCACCTCGAAATTGTTCTCTGTAAGTCTGATGCGAAGAAAGAGAGTGTGAGAGAGAGAAAGGGTTCAATGTTAATCAACCGTGTACACGACTCCGTCTTTTCCGTTTCTTCCCGAAGAATGTTCGAGTGACGTATGATAAAACGAGAAGAAAATATATGTGTCTTTCTGTACCAGTTTCCGACCGCATTTTTTCACTTCATTCGGCGACTCGTCCCCCAGTTCTTCCAGCTTCTCGCTCAACCAGGATTCACGTCTAGCCAGATTTGTGATCCTCGTTGATCGTTCTCGCATCCTCCGTTCGATCGGTTAACCCCTTGCCCTACGATTTCTTTCGTAACTCTTGATTTCCGTGAGAAGAAGAAGCTTCGTATCTGTTGCACGTTCCCTGTACATCAGCGAAAGTAAAATTTGATTTCGAGTTAAGGGATATGAATGGCGTTAGACTCTTCGGTACCCTTTTGTAAGGCAATGGGTTAAGAGATGAAGAGAACCGTGGGAGGAACGTCGCGCTCACTACATCTTCCGACGTTTACTTTTCTCCTTTTTCTACTCGATGTTCACGAAGCCGCGGAACGATGCACACGTGCGCGCACACTACTTCCGGACAAGGAAAAACTGCTTCGAAGGTACGACCGGATCCGTCCCGCTAACGTTCTACTTCAATCTTTCAGGTTTTTGCCAGACCGTTCCCAGGCAGCGGAGAAAAGTGTATTCCGTGAACAAGAGTCACTACTGTCCACGCTGCAACCGCGGCTTCACATTAAAGAAAAACATGACGCGTCATCTGAGACACGAGTGCGGAATGGCGCCCAAGTACCAGTGCCCGTACTGCGAGAAGCCATCCAAGTTCACCCAGAACATTTACGCCCACATCAGGAAGTACCATCCTGGACAGGTTCTATGCTTCAAGCGACTCTATTGAACTCTCCGATCGTCTGCAGCCGTTCTCTCCGTAACTGTTCGAACGTTATTCTAATCGTGTTCGTCCTGTTTTTCTGATTGAAAAGAGTCCAAACACGGCATGGTTACGATCATGATAGTAAGAGGAACCAGCCATGTTCAGAATTCGTGCACCTCCACCGTAACTGTTCGAAAAACTCCACCGTAACTGTTCGCGAAAGTTTCGTTGACAAACAATTAAAAATCTGGGTCTTTTCTTTCGTTTTTTGTTCGACTTGATTGTTCTCCGAACGACAGTTACGGAGAGAGGACTGTACTCCACGGATTGGTGCAATTTGTTGGTGAAGTTACGCAGCGATCCGAGGAGCGTTGTATTCTTGACTTGCTGCGGCTGGATATCTGTGTTCTCGATCGACAAGAAGAATTAATAAAGATCTCTTTAAATCCTTATGTCCCAGTGTTGTTCATTTCCGCGTGATCGATGGATCCAAGAATCGGGCAGCCAGCTCTCGGCGAATCGAAGATCTTCGTGAATGGGAAACTCTGTCGATTTTTGTTCATACTAACCGTACCGGTTGTCTTGATTTCAGGTGGCGAAGACGGATAGCAACAGAAGCGACGGGGAACCATCTTTCAGAACGTTCGCCAATGGTTCAACGCTCTCAATCATTTTCTGATATTGTACATTGTCTCTTTTGTAATCCTTCTGCTTTCTGTAATCCTCTGAGTACCAATAAAATTCTACGAATACTTTGAGCCTCACGCGTCACTCCGTGAACGGAGGTCGACGATACTTTCTGTGAATCGATAGTTTTTGCTTCTAAATGTTTGCCAGTTGTTCAGCTTTCTCACACGAACTTTAGATTTTCCGAATGATCTCGTCGATCGCACGATGCCGAGCCGCTGTTTCACTCCTGATCGACGGATCGTTTAGAGCAGAGCCTCCCTTGCTCTCAGTGTTCAACCTTCCCTCCACCATTCGACTGGTGCTCGAGAGTGGGGATCAGAAAATGAGTGATGGGGGTTGAACACCGACAGAGGGGATGGAACCTCCACTGCTCTGGTTTCGAGTGATCGATCGCGCGGCGAACATTGCGGGCTCATTTTCAATTGTTAAAACTACTAATGTATTCTCAGAATCCGATAAATAAATCGATATCTTTATGTATGATTTACCAAATTTTTCCGTTGCGCTTTGTGTTCAATGTTCGTCGTAATATTTGTAATTCGCTTTCTTCCACATCGGTTCAGAATTGTTGGAAATTCTGTCACTCAATTTCTCATGCCTTATCTGGTAAACTAATTCTTCTAACATCTCGAATGAATCCTCGTTTGCGTGGTCGTCCACGCTTTGAAAAAGTAGTTTCTCGAGTCCGCTTAATTTCGAGGTCCACAGGGTGTCCCAAAAATGTACTTCCCAAAAATGAAGTTTTACCTTTTTGAAGTACATACATTTTTGTGACGCAATGTGCGAGAATCCGGTGTTCGCCGAGCGTGTGTGAACGAAAAAAAAAAGAGAAACGATTCGTCGGTGATGTTGCGCGAGTCTCCCGGAAAAAGCCACGTAGCGTTAACGCCTCGCAGCACCAGAGAAAAAGGTTCCACCCTAATGAACGAAATAATTGTTCTTGTATGTGTCGTCGAGTTTCGCACGATTACTTTCGGTAAAAGATCTAACTGTCACTCACCTGGAAAACTACCGTGTAATTTACAGTGATGTTCAGCCTGAGTACGTTGCCGTATGTGGCGGCCATGACACCGGAACGAAGACGGCGTCGTTACAACGCGGCTGGGCTGATGATGACGCCAAGGAACACCGCTAGCAGAGGTAACTTCGAGTGCCCGAAGTGCCAGAAGACGTACAAATGGTACCGGGGGCTGCACAGGCATTTGAAATACGAGTGTGGTAAGGCGCCGCGTTTCAAGTGTCCGCACTGCATATACACCGGGAAACACAGGTCGCACGTGTACTCGCACATCAAGAGCAATCACTACAATAGGCCGGTTTACGCCCTCGACACGCAACAGTCCTGAATCGGTTCGTCGCCTAGTTTTTTTCCGACCAGTGCGATTACGACGTAGCGTTCCGACAGGTATGTTCCAACGACAAAGGGCACCATAGTTTTACTACGCTTCGAACTTTACTGCGTCTACCGGTGGATTCACATTGTTCATTCGTTTGATTGATCTCAAGCAGAACTTTCAAAAAATCTCAGGATTTCCTTCTTCCGCTTTCACCCCTACTCCGGTGTTCTTTATTTTTGACGAGCTGGTGATTACGCATTCCCCGTAAGGGTGCGCTCAGACATGGGAGCCTTCTTTCAGTCGCAGGGATTAGATAAATAGAATTTAGGGATTATAATTGCCTAACGCATCCGCCATACCCACTGAAACCGTTCAGGAGTCCAAAGAGACCTTTCCTCGCTAACTAATCGGTTGGAAAGCTACGAATCTCGTTGTTTGAGCGCACCCTGAAACAAGGGGAGTGGCTGGAAACACGCGTAACAAGGTAGCCAACTGGTGATGAAGGAGAAATGATTATTCCCTATTCGATAAATTATTGTAGTTAAGTGGCATCGAGATGTTAATGATTTGTACCTACTGTGGTGAAAAGAACGGGAAAGTTATCCCCTCTCTGTTGACAAAGATTCCACAGCATCGTAGAAGGATAGGTTTCGAACAGTGTGAATCCACCGTGAAGCGAGACTCGCCAGGACTGATTAGGGGAGCCTCCTGTTTCCCTAGACGGCTCGCGCCGTCCAACGACTTCCTCCTCGATATTGTACATTTTTATTCGTAGCGACTGTATGGAAAATAAACATCTTCCTTAGCGATAGAAACGGCTCAGTTCTTCTACCTACGACGTGTTCTTTCATTCGAATAAAGAGTTACGTGCTTTTTCCGCTTCGTTCGTTCCATGGAGTTTTTACTTTTCATCTTTCTGGCGATTTTGTGTTTCAAGCGTACCCATTACGAGATTTCGTTCCTTTATTAATTTTTTTTTAAATACGTGCCGCCCACGTCGTGCAAAACTAACAAGACAAGTTGAACGAAAAAAAAGAACAAAAAATGAATCATCGCTTCCATTGTTCAGGATCAGAGGGAGATCCTGTTAAAACTTCCGGCCCGGTCGAAGGATCGTGCGAACCCGATCGATATGGATCGTCTTCGACTAATTCTCGTGATGTTCCTTTTTTTCAGATTTCGTCACGAGAAGCTGGAACTTCCATCGAAGCCTGAAGGGACCCTACGAGTACGAAGAGAGAACCAGGCATCCTTGCCCCAAGTGTTTCCGCAGTTACAAGCATCGCAGCCACATGATCCGCCATTACAAGTACGAGTGCGGAACGCCGCAGAGATTCGAGTGTCCGTACTGCAAGCATCATTTAAGGCAACGCACTCACGTATGGACGCATATCCGCACTTTCCATCCGAACCGGGAGCTCTACTGCGTCGACATTGCCACGAACGCTAGGCTCATCCATCAGGAGCACAGAACAGACACCATGGGCCAGGGATCTTACCTGTAAATTTACCTGGTCCATCGCTGACCAACCACTGATGCGATAAATCGTGTTGTTACAAAATTGCGACCGCCACAGCAGCATTGTTTCTCGAAAGTTTCTGCCGACAAGTTACAGAAGAGGAGCTACATGTTTTTTGTTCCTCTCGATTTTCTGTTTAAAATAAAGAAAATATATAAAGAGAAAACATTTTAAAAACCTTGTATTAAAGCGCCTGTATTAAATTGCACTGAAAAGGAGAAAATAATTTTTTTTTAGATATTAGTGACTATAAATAAAAGCGTGGTTATAATCACTAATATCTAAACAAAATTATTTTCTCCTTTATATAAGCGTGGTTTTTGAAATGTTCTTTTATATAGTTTTTTCTTTTAAATTGTTTCTTTAATATTGCATTGTCCAGCTCTAAGCTGTGTTTAATGTTTTTATTATTGCGATCACGACATCCGCAGTCGCGCCCTATGTTTAATGTTTCAAGTCGAAGGGTCGGCAAACTTTGTTTGGAAAGAGGCGAATCGTAAAATTTTTCGAGCTGACGAGCCATGGAGCAACAAAAACCAGTGGTTCCAAATATTTGTTTAACCCTTACATGTTCCTCAGAAATAATATTTTCACATACTGTGAAATTAGTCATCCTTTTGTGGTACGTCACGAGATGTGTCTCTTTAAAATGCGACCGTATGTTTGAAACATAATTCGTTGATTTAAAGTGTAAAATAAAAATCCCCGTCTCTTTGATGCAGCTGAAAGTGATATTTTTACTTGAGTTTTTTTATTTCACGTAATTTGATGTATATTAAAATTTTTTCGTGTAATGAAGCTCGTAGTTTACCGACCCCTTCTCCAGCTTATCGGAAAGTGGTTTAAAATTCGTTTACAAATTTCTATACGTATTAATGACACCAAATACAATTGTGTAACGAGCGATTCGAGTTCGGTGTCGTTTCGAATCGTCGCAAAAGTTTCATCGACGAACAATGTAAAAGGAAAAACATAATGAGCGAGATTTAGGTAGCAACACAATTGATCGCCGGATTTTTACAGTATTCTGCAATGACTCGGCCAAGGTAAGTTGAGTTCTCCCGGGTTGAGAAGTAACTATTTAGAAAAAGAAATTGTTCAACCCCACGTTCATCGGTATTCACGATCTCTGAAAACAGTAGTTGACTGTCGCTCAAGAGAATGTCTATTCTTGTAATAAACGAATAAAAAGATTAAGCTACACCCACGGTCAGCGTTGCTTACTTTGTGACTGGGTGAATTGTAGACCAGTGTACACTCCGCAAGCGTCGTTGCACATATTATAAATACATAGTTAACCGAATGGCGTGGCTCGTGCTGCACAAGTGCGACGTCGAGAGGAGCCTAGTAATTTTCGTTTGTCCGTGACAGTGATAAAGGACGAAGGACAATGAAGAGAAAAAGTATAAGCTGTTCGAAATAGATTTAGGCATACATGTTCCTGTATCGAATTTATAAAAACTGCTCCATAAGTCTCTCCTGTGATCAATTTCCACTTATACCTGTTCTGTGCGAACGTCGATCGACCGACGCACGTGTTCTTACAGCTTAATAAATATATCTGTGGGTAATCTCTCGAGGGTAATTATTTACATTAGGGTGCTTCCTCACCGATTCTGATGAGCTTGATATATGTTGTCAAGGTTATCATTCCGAACAACTTTTTCCTCTACATGTTAACGCCGCTCGATTTTACTTTTCGAGATATTCGCAAAAAACTATTGCTAATACTGTATCGAATTTTTCGTATTCCTGCACGCTCCGTGGTTACGCCCGTTCCGGCGCGGTGTTTCTTTACAGTTTGCTTCTAAACCAGAGTTGTGCGAATTCAATTACATTGTAATTCAATTACGTAGTTAAATTACATTGTATTTCAATTAATAGTAATTCAATTACGTCCGTAAATGAATTACCATATAATTCAAATGCAACGTAATTCAATTACTAAGTATTTCAATCAGATTTGTAATTGAAATAGAATATAATTGAAACACAATGTAATTGAAATGCAATTTATAAATGAAATAAAATCTACTTGAAATACAATATAATTGAAACACAATGTAATTAAAATACAATATAATTGAAATGCAATTTGTAATTGAATTACAGTAAAATTCAATCAGTAACGTAACTTTTCGAAATTTAACATAATTGAAACTTATTCTTTATTTTGAGGAATTGACGAATTACATTGTAATTTAATTGACTGAAGATCTTAATTATAAATTACAACATAATTGAATTACAATTTAATACAATTACTTTGTAATTATAATTCTGGAGTAATTCAATTGTAATTCCGCACAACTCTATTCTAAATACTACTGAAATACTACTTCCGGATTTTCCTATGCGTGGTCGCTAATTCAGTACAGTATTAGCAACAGGTTTTTGCGTATATCTCGAAAAGTAAAACCGAGCGGCGGTAACATGTATAGGGAAAAGTTGTTCAGAATGATGAGCTTGACAATATACGTCAAGGCCATGAAAATCGGTGAGGAAGCCTCTAATGTAAATGATTACCAGCTCGAGTTCTATCCGTAATTTTCGAAAGGTTCTCATCGAATCGAAGAGACGGCATCGACCGAGACACGACGAGAGCTTTCCCGCTGCCGTGGATTTCTTTATTAACGATCTGTCTCCCATTTTCTCTGTTTCAGAGGACACGAAGGAGGTGATGAAGGTGGAGCGGTTTCACGGTCGTTCCGGTCGCGAGTTCATGATCATCCGACGGAACGGGATGTACGAATGTCCGAGTTGCCACAATCTGTACAAGTGGAAGAAATCGATGTTGTCCCATTTACGGAATCAGTGCAGGCAACCACCGCGGTTCCAATGCCCTCATTGCACGATGAAGAACTACCAAAAGGCTCATATGATTCGACACTTGCGCGTTCACCACCCGCAAATGACACAAATGTTCTGGGACTGGAAGTTGAACGGGTTCTTCCGGTTGTAATTTCTCGATCTAAAAGCTTGTGTCTCGTAATAAATATCGATGATCAACGGATAAACCAGTTCGATTAATCACGATCCCTTGATGCTCGTTGTGTCGTCGAGCCTGCTCCGTTGTCTGTATTCTCACGTTGTCGTTCGATGTTTTTTCAGCAGAGGACGTCAACGGCGCTGTCACGTGACAGGGAAATTTTAGGGGAAGTTTAGAGAGTGGGAGACAGGTGTTAATCTGACGAGGCCGCAGCCGCAAGCTCTCGAGAAACGGATAAGTAAGACCTGTCCCGTTCGAAACAGTAGGTTTGATGATCGCCGGGTCGTAGAGGAATTGTTACCGTAATTTTTGTAATGGCGTTCGAAACACGGTGGAAGCCGGATTCCATCGAATGCAGCGCGTGTCGTCCGAGTGATTGTCTTCCGTCGCGTTGCACTCGATGGAATCGATGCGCATCGCGCAACGGTGGGCCATCGCGATAAAAAAATACAACAAAAAAAGCCTTCGATTCTAACCACCGTTCGAGTGTTCAGCGTCGACGTGTCTCCGTGTTTCAGGATTCCACATTCTACCGCTCCCGGTCGGACAAAGTATGATCTGCAAAGGTCGATCGGGGGCACTCGGCAAGCGTAGCTTGGAGTCGAGCAAAAGCGTGAAACGGAGAAGTATGAAGATGAACTCTTGCGACAAGAAGAAACCGTTCCAATGTCAGAAGTGCGGCCGAGGCTTCACCTTGAAGAGGAACAAGGATCGTCACGTGAACTACGAGTGCGGACACGAGCCAAGGTTTCAATGTCCTTACTGCGGTCTTCGGAGCAAGCAAACGTCGCCGGTCTACGCCCACATCCGGAAGAAACACCCTGAAGAGGAAGTGTTCATCTTCGACATGAAGCTCTAAGCCGGGCTACCACGATTTACGCAGAGAGAGATCCTTCGCCGGGGATAAATTAACTTTAGATGTTCGCTTAACAAAAAAAAAAAACGACTACGCTCGCTTTCTGTGGGAACTGTACCTTGTATCTGTTGCACTACACGCTCCCAACTATCGAAGATCTATCTCGAAGAGACGAAGATGGTAGGATCGTCCAGCAGAGAATCCCCATCGATATTCATCCTTTGTAACGTTTCGCCGATGTAAGAGACGGGGGAGAATGTTTTTTCATAAAAAAGAATAACAAGTTAAACAAGCAAAAACAAATTCGTTGTAGTTTCATCTCTCTCTTTCTCTCTTGAAACACTAAACTAGCTCACCCGCGCGCGCGCACATACCCACACACTTATCTACCACGTAAGTAAAATCATTCCTCTGTGTTCTTCCGCGAGAGACACGGATCAACACCGGATATAAGGGATATTATCGATCACCACCCGAAGACTGCAGTCGCAACAACGATCTCAATCTCGATAAGTTTAACTTCTAGAGAGCTCTGTTGTTAATCGTAGACTTAAGAGAGGTAAACGAAGAATAACCTTTTAACCGCGTAGATGCTATCATCAAATAAATAAATTAATTCAGTCCGTGTCCGTATTCGAACCGTGCGCGACTATTTAAGCACATACTTGAAGAGCGATCTGGTTAATCGACGTGTTTTTTCGTCTAGAAGATCATCCGCAAATCTATCAAGGTATCCTGTCTTTTTAACGCTCTTCCGACGCATGCATCAAAGCCCAGACTCGCCCCGAACATTCCAGACTTTTGAATCCTCCATCGATCCAACTAATTTGATCAATATCTCTCTCCATCTCTCACTTTTTCTCTCTCTCTCTCTCAGTAATTCCGTTGGGAATCGACGCTTCCACGAACTAACGAGCCGATCTTGAAGTTTCAGGTTTCTATGCCGCAGCGCCACAGTTGGATCTAAACTTCGTTTTACAATCTTGTAAGGCGTTCGACAGCGAGGGCAACAGTAGGGGGGAGGCCGGTAGTCAAGGTGGTGAGACCGGAGGCGGAGTCGGCGGAGGCGGCAGCTCGGTACCGAGGCCCTTGCCGAATTACTACGCGCAGGCCAGGGTCAGAAATGCCTACGCCAAAGGAGGATCGTTCGCCGATTGCTTCAGGAAGCCGTTCGGTTGCCCGAAGTGCGGCCGTTGCTTCACCGTCAAGGGAAACATGACCAGGCACCTGAAGTACGAGTGCGGCCAAGCGCCGAGGTTCCAGTGTCCTTATTGCGAGTTCCGTAGCAAGCAAACGTCCAACGTGATGTCCCACATCAGGACCAGGCACACCGGCCAGCGGGTTTACGTGGTGCACCTCAAGTACGAGAATTGAACGGGCGACGCGGTTCGGGCTTTTCCAAGTGTCGCTTCCTAAAAAGGCTGTCTGTCGTTGCGACAACGTCGGGTCGAGTCTCGCGAGCCTGTACGCGCCGATATTGCGTCGACGGACTACCTCGAATGTGTTTGCATCCGCGAATTCTACGGAAATCACGTCAATGTCATCACTTTTGTCAATATAGCCAGAGCGTGCATAGATTTAACATGGAACTTTTAACCCTCACACGCTCCTCAAAAATAGCTGCATAAAAGAGACTAGGATAACGATTCACCCATTTTGATGTTACACGTGAAATTATAGGGTCACGGTTTAAAGAAATACATCTCACCTAGTAGACGTGAAGGGATGAATAATTTTACAGTATGTGGACATATTGAATGGGTGAATTCTCACCCTGAGGAACGTATGAGGGTTAACTCTGTTCCATGTTGAACTATGCTCTTGCTCTGTTCACAATGGAGAAGTGGAGACAGTTTAGTCTCGTGGATATACAATAGGCTGCTATACCTGGTGAAATTTGATTTGCGAGATTTCTTTCATTTTTAATAACATATTAGTTTCATAAAGACACTGATGTTGAAGCAATTCTCAATTTCCATAGATGACTTTTCAGAAGAAGTCCAATTTAATTTTATTCGCCATGGTAGCCTCTGTAGGTCTGAACAATTTCAATTTTAGAACGGAACACTTAAGGATGAAATGATTGATTAAAAATGCCATTGTTTACGAAATAAACTCGGTGATAATGGAATGTCGATGTAAACATTATCGAGGACGTCTGTCGGTACGAAACATTCGAATAATTGTCAATGGATTTCTCGAACGAACGTAGCGCGTTGTATTAACGATTTCCAACACACAATCTTTGGCTCCGGTAGATTTTCGAAACGTCCACGAACTTACTCGTCCAGTACTCGAACTGCGATCATTGCTACACCGTTTTTTCGATTTCCCGATTCCGATTCTCGCGGAAACATTCGTTCGAGAGGCGCGTCGCGAGACTCGACGTCGTACTTAATCCTTTTATCATTCCTACGATGACGTTCGAGGAAAGGGGGTCGGGTGAGAAGATTGTGCATGTAATCCGGTTACTATAAGACATTGAAGACAATCGACCGGTTTTCTGCGGAACGGTAAAATCAGCCTTCGAGAGATTGGGGACCCTCTGTCCCTGGTACCATGATTCTCGGTTGGTCGCGGGACAACCCGGAAGCTCATGTGGCGGCCGCGAACCGGAAATGGTTGAACAGGGAAACGGGGAACCGAACCGCGAAGCTTGGTCAAGCGAAGCAAGCGAAAATGAAACTCACCGAACCACATGAGGCTCTACGGGTCTGATTCGGTTTAGGCAAAGAAGTATATAATTTATGTATATATACATCCGTACATACATATATATATATATAAATATATATATACACACATACATATATATATTTTTCGTTGTTAAAAGAATTTTTAAAATGTTTTATAAAGTTAAGGAAGACGGATCATTTCACGGAATGTCGAAAACGAGAAAACGAAACGAAAAAGGAGAACGAACAAAAAAGATGCAAAAAGAAAAAAAGAAGAAGAAGAAGATGAAATTATAGAACGATGCTCAAGCGTTATTGTCGAGTCACGGGATCGATTTCGAGGCTCGGTTGCGTTAGTTGATTGTGCGTTTTAAACTATTGATTCCGTGCTTTTAGGACGACCGTTGAAATTCGTTTACGGATGCGAGAGTCGAAGTAATAAATAGAAGAAGCGAACGGGTTTGCGTGCAGGGGCGTTTCGAGTACAAGTGCATTTAAAAAAGTTCCATGAATAATGCGTTAATATGGTTAAGGAGGCGAAGGCGAGCCCGATGGTTTCGATTCCTAGGCGTCCGGAGTTGTAACGTTTTCTAAGGTGACGTAATTCATAACGATCTAGTGTGTAATGATACTAATTAAACGATAAACGACACCCTCTTGATGTTCGTAAAATAGCGAGAAATAAAGAAAAAAAACGTATTGCACTTCCGTTGCTCAGCATGCGGCGAGAGAGATACTTGTTACCGGCACGGTAACAGTTGTCGAGGGAGAGGCGTGTGCATGTGTGTTCGTTAGATATGTTAATTGTTATTTCTTGCGTCCGATGCGTTGTAATTTGTATGTCGACGAGCTGCTAGGAGAGACGAAATGGAAACGCGCCGTTTGACGGTTCGCGTTTCACAAGACTGAATCGGTACCATATTCGATTTTTTGGAAGGTCCGAAAAAAAAACATACGGTACAGGATTAAGAGGCGGTCGGGACGAACGTTATTTCGTTTTCAATTCATTCGTTTACCGGATTCATTACTTTCTTTCCCCCATCTCTCGTTCGAGGAAATGGCGGCTGGACCGGCGATGACCACCCAACCCACCAACTTCCCCCATCTATCCTCCCTTCTACGGGATGACAAAAAAAAGAAGAAGAAACCAAAGTGTCGCTCTTCGCAGTCGCGACGAGGACTATTGTTTAATTTCTTTCATTCCTGTCGTTTCTAATTCGCACCTAGACGTTCGACGTTAGTGGCCGACTGTTTTTGTTGCTGTGATATAATTAAACGATGTTATAGGTTTAAGTGCGTTCATAAGCGTGCGCTCGCCGTTAGGAACGGTTTCCTCTAGGCAATACCCATTTTTGCGGCAGTCGTCGTTAACGAAAGCGTTCTCTTTCTAATCCTATTTACGTTCGAGAAACACGTTCGGCTTTAATGTTCGCGGTGAATAACATTCGATGTCTGAACAGTTACTATTTCCTCACCCCCACCCCTTAAAAAACCCCACCTTTACCCACGACACCCCCTTTGGAACACTTTCCACGATGTTTTGTGATCGTATATCGTCGCTGTGGAATTGTAAGATACAAATAAATCAATGTTCAAATATCTCAGCCACTGTACCTACGATTCATCGGGGGCATCTCTTTATTATCAACTTGTTCTCTCTTTGTTTGTTTTCTTGTTCTGATTTCTTCTAATTTCTTTGTTTCCCTCGCGATTCATTTGTGGTTGAAAGCTCCAACGACGTAAGTCAGCCATTCCCGTGGTTGTCAGGAATAATGTCACTTTCGAATTGATTTTGCAACACTTCTTTCCAGCTGAATATACGAAGAAGCTTTTTGGAAATTGTGACGTGACGTTTTTCCTGACAGATTTGATCGTGCGATGTTTATTTTAAGCTTGCGTGTCCATCGTGTCCTCGGAGCCTATTATTTAAAATAAATTGTGACTTACGTCGTTTCGCCTTGTGGCAGTAGATTGCATGCCGCGAAGCAACGCGTCGTCCTTTCTCGAGTGTAGAGTGGGATCCCTTAAACGCGATCCTATCACCTGTTTTTACTCAGATGTGCTTGGCGGATCCCACCTCGGTGCGATTAATAATCTCCGCCTTATTTTTATGTGCTTTTCTGTTCATGGTTGGTTTCCCACTTCCCATCCGCCCCGTCTAGGCCCACGAACCGAGTTGCGGCCGAAGCACGGGGGAAGAAACTTGTCTCTTTTCAGGGAGTTCAATGGAACAGTGGTTCACGAGTCATTATTTGTTTTCAGATCTGAACATGCTGGACTCGCTGATGAACCTTGTCGTGCCCGGCGAAGACATCAAGGACTTCTCTCTTCAACATCTACCGCCTCCGAAAATGCTGTTTTATTGTCCGAAGTGTTTGCACGGGTTCACCCTGAAGAGCAACCGGAACCGACACTACAAGTACGAGTGCGGACACGAGCCGAGGTTCAAGTGTCCGTACTGCAACCTGAGGAGCAAACAGACGTCCCAGATCTACTCTCACATTCGCAAGAAACATCCCACCGAGAAAATCTTCGTGATCGACCTGAAAGTTTGAAGCTTCGCAGCTTAGACCGTTCTACACGACTTGTTTTTTCCTCTCTAGTTTTGCCCTTTAACGATTTGCTGATAACGATCCACATAGTCGAATATTGCCGTACTCTGTATCCGCGATCCGAAACCAATAAACCGTTCGTTTCTGTCATGACACGCTTCTTCTTCACGCCTCCAAGGAAGTACGACATGTCGAAGGTGAAATGTACAGAGGTGGACTGGTTTCTCGCACGTGATTGGTCGCTTGTAGCCGCGGTCTTCCATTTCGTGAATCGCGAAAGAGTGGTCAGAAGCGAAGGTTTCAAGGATCGTCGACGATCGTGATTTGAACCTTGTTGCTCCACAGAGGCGCTTGTACTAGCATTTTGTATTTATCAAGTTTTTTTTCTACCACGTTTCTATTACTTTGATTTCTTGTCTTTGCGTCTGTCTGTTCCGTGAAAATCTGTCAATCGACTTTAAACCGATTTCCCAACGAGCTAGAGACTTGAGACATTTAGCATAGTTCAGAACTGAATGATAATCTAATATTCGAACAAAATTTTTTCTTAAAAAGACTGCATTTAGGATTTAAACAATATTTATCATTAAAAACGTATTTCTGGCATTTTTCTGATTAAAACAAGACCAAACGCGATATAATTTCAATTATTTCAAGCGAGGAAATTATATCGTGTTTGGTCTTGTTTTAATCAGAGTAATGCCAGAAATAAGCTAGTGAAAGTCTCATGACAAAATTAATGAAAAGTAATTTTAATTGGCATTGCGGGAACACGTGGGCCTTAGCACATTTGTCATTGTGTATTTTGAATAGCTATGAAAAGTACTTGTTCCTGTAATTTAGCTTAGGTATTTATGTAGGTGTTAATACGTTACACTCTGCGATCCCTCAACGTTCTTCAGCGTTCCTGGCGGTCGCTGCGGATGTTAAACGAATCTTTATGACGGTGTCTTGAAATAAACGTAGACATAAGACGAATTGACATACCATAGTGCGTATAGCTGTGTAATAAGAGAAAATAAAGGTGAAAAGCGGATCACCATCTATCCGAGAATCCTTCCCAAGCTGTGTATCATAAGAAATACGTTTTCAAGTGTGAAATAAACATGTAAAAAATAATCACCGTTCCTCGAATATCCCGAACTTCCGAATTCAAGCTCTACTCGAAGATACGAACTAAATACAAAATGCTAGTATATTTTACAGCTCGACAAGGATTATCCGGAAACATTGTTTCGCCTAGCCTATTGCCTTGCCATTAGCCAGGAGAGTCCCTTGACCCTGGGGCCAGCGGAACCGGGCCGTTCAGGCCCACATAGGACCGGTGCACAGGTCAACTGGCTGCATTTCTGAACATTGCAATTGTCAACATAAAATCGCTCTCTCCCTCTCCGAGTCAGAGTAGTGGGGATAGGTAGAGAGGGAAGGGTAGAATGGGGAAGAAGTTTCTTCCATTCTTTAAGAAACTTCAGGTATAATTTCTAAATATATTATATATATATATATTATTTTCATAATAGCTTTAATAACGATTAATGTTTCCGAGCTCTTCGAACTTGTATCGATGTTAAACACGTGAATCTCCTATGTAGCTCGATTAATGCGTAAACTGGAATTTTATGTAATTGTGACAATAAGGATTTTTCGTGTTGGGACACAGATAAATGGCCGGTTCCGTTGCTCTTCAGGGTTCGAGCTCGTCGCGGGTTCCCGAACCATTGCTCTCTCTCTAACCGACTTGTTCGTCTGCTTTCAGTGGATCGGTCGTATTGCCTCCTGTACGGGAATTACGGCGCTGACGTGTATCGGGAGTCGATGAAGTCCGAGGACGTGTACGGGTCCATGCGTCAACGACGGAGGAGCAACTACGTGTGCCCGAAATGTGGGAACGGTTACACCGTGGCGAAAAGCTTGAAGCGTCATCTGCGATACGAATGCGGTGTCGCGCCGCGGTTCAAGTGTCCGTATTGTGGGAACCGGAGCAAACAGAGGGCCCACGTGAACGAGCACATACGGAGAAAGCATACGGGCCAGCGGGTCTATATAATCGATTCGCCCTGATCGTCGTCGGATTCGATCGACCTCATGGCGTCCGGTCGTTTGCCATCGACCTGTACCTTCTCTTCTCCTCCTGGCCCCGTGGTGGGGCTCGCGAGGATCTAGTGATCCACAAGATCGGCCGCTAGGACGTTCAATCGTCGCGTCCGAAACACGTGCGAAATTCATTCCGCAGCACGCAGAATATCGTGCGCGATGCCGGTGAAACGGTACTGTTGGAAGCTGAGGAGAAGTCGCGGAGGATAGGCGGCCCAGACTTTTACCAGTCTGCGTACTCCGATTTTGATGAAATTTTAAAATGTTATAGATTTCGACGTTTTAAACAACTTTTCCTGTTTCAATATAGGGGAAAAGTTGGAACTTTCCAGCTCCACACTTTTATTTACAGGCACTAGTATCCAAAAAGAATGATTTTCTAATTTTTAGTGCATTTTTTTATATATCTTTTTTTATCTCCTAAACGCACAGTTTAAAAAACAATTTTTTTTAAATTTTAATTTAACTTGACGGATACAACACGGGAAGTTAATATAAGTGTGGTAAATACACGTGGCACGTGAATCGTGTAGCACGAATTTAAATCTGTGTTCGACACGTTCGTCGTTAAATTCTTACTACGCGGTTCACGTAACACGTGTAGATACATGTAAATACACGTGCGTCGGAAGAAGGTCCCTCCCCGCCTGTCTTCACCGTTGACGTCCCACACAGGCCACATTACACAGTTAATACACACAGAGTAGGTTCATCCAAGTCTAAACTGTGGGACTACGTAAGCAGAAGTGACCTCTCTTCAGCTACCAATGCTATCGATCATCCCCCTGGTTGTAACGAAAATACTCGATTCCGCTAGAGTTCATAATTGCGGATGAACCGATTTTCCTTCGTTCTCGCGCATCTCCCACTCCATCCACCCCCTTCTCAATGTACAATAATACAACTCACGCATACAGCGTCACTGATGCTGGTGTATATTAACCCTCGTACGTTCCTCAGGGTGAAAATTCGGGTCCCATAGAAATCACCGACAACATTTTACCGACTCCAGATTTGACCGACAACGATTTTAGATTCGTTGGCGGTCAAATTTGTTGTCGATCAAATCCGCTGTCAGTCAATTCTGGAGTCAGTGAAATGTCGTCGGTGAAAACTGTGCCGGTGGTTTCCATGGGACCCGAAATTTCACCAATTCAATATTTTCAAACACCGTAAATAATAATTTAAAATGTGACGCTACACATGAAATATAATGTGTTAATGTATCGTGCGAAATAAAAATGGGTGAATCGTTATCCTAGTCTCTTTTACGCAGCTATGTTTCAGCGTATGGGGGTTAAACTGGCAGCGAGTGGGGAGGAAGAAAGTGCGCGGTGGATGTTGACGTTCTCGCTGCGCCCCCGACTTCCAAGTTGCGCGACGCAGTTATGGACTCTAGCGAAACTGAGCATAACAACGGCGCCTGGGGGGACGCTGTGGAAGGAGACGGGCAAAATGAAAACAAACTGTCCTGTTGTTCCCCGTCGAATGTATCCCTCACTCGTTGTCACGCTCTGTATTATTTTTATATATAAATTCTCGAGCGACACTGGTTTTGTTGTCAATTGTACATGTGATCGAATAAAAGCATTTCTACGATGCTACCTGGCTTCTGGAGCACCTATTGAAACAAGTCTTGATCTGGCAACACCCACTGACCTGTTGTTCGATGTACACTGCCGAGTACAGTAAAGTCGCGATTCTTGTGAAACAGCCCGTGTTCTGACAACTATCGCGTACCGACATTATTCTTTCCCATATGCTGTCCTTCCTTGGCCGGCAGTGGAGCGAGTAGGACAACTATCGCGTACAAGACCGCTGACAAATATCGCGACTCTACTGTATCGTGTTCCGAACGCCTCACTGTCGGGGGTCGGCCGAAATTGAGATCTGGAGGTTCATCGTGGTGTGTGTCTTGATTCGATATTTTTTTTACACTTGATTGCCAGTCCTGGTTAGGAGATAGATTTGTCGAACGATTGAGGTTGCTTGAGCTCTTACAGAGCGGTGTACCAGCATATTAGGGTACCGTTGAACACCTCCCATTGATCTTGGCAGTGAGGCGACGAGACTCTGGATGGCAGTGTAGAATCGTGACAATCGTAGCTCGATATTCGATTCTCTTTTTGAACAATTCGATCCTGATCTTCGCCTTCATTCTACGTTTAGCGGCGTACCAATGTAATAAACAGCAGTCGCTCGCGAGAACTCCGCGCGTCCCGTCGACGGTCCATCTAATTGCCTGTTCGTTTTCTCTTTTTCTTTGTAGACATGAAGAGGATCAAGATCGAGGCGGATCTGGAGAGTTTCTGCTCGGTGGTGATGGAAGAGTCGAAGGACTTCGACTACGAGGAAGAGAAGCCGTTGAGCGCGAGAAGGCGGCGGAGCAACGCGATGCGGGACATTGAGAGGCATACTTGCTCCAGGTGTTCCAAGAGTTACATCCACGCGTGGCACCTGAAGAGGCACACGAAGTTCGAGTGCGGCCAAGAGCCGAAAGTCCAGTGTCCGTATTGCGCCGCGAGGATGAAGCAACGCGGCCATGTTTACAGACACATCCGACAGTGCCATCGCGGTCAGAACGTCTACGTGATCGATCTGAATTAATATAGAAGCAGAGATTGCTCCCTGCGCGCCATACGTTCCTGTTTAGGCTCGTTTTCGCCCTGTGCTACGTCCGTGTTGTCCAACTCCTGATCGTCGAGGAAATCAGGGAGAATGCCAACGCTGCACTGGCCGACGAAACCACCTGACCACGATCGAACTTCAGAAAATTTGCTTCTGTATTACAGTGGCTGTGCAGAGGATTAATATTCTGTTTTGTCGATCCTGCGAACAAAAGGTTACAGAATCGAATCCAACGTTACGATTCGATTCTGCATCCTTTTCGAGGGAATTTTGCGTCTGAAAAATACTGAATGTTGTACTAAATGTTTCAAATGATCAAAAGTAACTGTCAATTAAATTTTCATCGTACTTGCTATGTGTAAATTATCAACATGTGAGCGTTGGAAGAGAACCAGTACAGAAACAAAGGAACGACGTATATTGACGAATAACCAATCAGATACCAGATACCGAAAAAACGTTGATAATTTTTGAACATTAGTGAACATTAGTTAATTTGGAACTGCACCCACTGCATATAATGTATTGAATGTTTAACAAGTTAATCGTTACATACGTCTAGTAACATTGTCTGGTAAAGATTAACTCGTTGCAAATTCAGTACCGAAAAAGCAGAATCAAATTTACAGATTTTCTCAATCGGCGTCAGATCGTTTCTCTCGACTCGTGCGTCGATCGTCAGAATCCAAGTTCGTTTCTTGTCATTACCGCCGTCCTTCTTCATAGTAATGGTGAGAGAGGCTCGTTACCGCTGGACAGCACGGGTCCACGTCGTCACACGGGAATGAAAGCGAAGAATCGATGTAAATAATGTGACACGAACAGCGGATACAAACGAGATCCGTCTGTTGCAAAGTATTCGAAGATTATTTTACTTAAACCTCTTTTCTATTAACCGGTTTTCTGTTCTCGCTATTTTATTGTATATGTGGACAAGAAACTATTAGACGGAATAAATTCTAAGGAAAAACTCTCGAAGCTTGAACCATCCCCCCGTATTGAGTCCGTGTTCTCTTCGTGTTCTGTATATATAATTGTATGCGTGAACGAAACAGCTTCGCCGAGCGAGCACAAAAGTACACATCTTCGTCAAGTATATGTATTGTCTTATTGTGGTACACAGCTTTCATAGAGTAGGTAATTATTCGAAAAGTATCACTATCCTTCGATTTTCGTCAAGTTTAAATATCTTGGAGATTTCGACATTTTCAACAACCTTTTCCGTTTCCAATATACGGGGTCGCTTTTGGAGATATTCGCGAATAATTATTGTTGATTCTGTATTGAATTTTTTCTATTCTTTTTTCGTCTCACTCTATACAAGGTAAACTTTCAATTTTCAAAGACGACTTCTGGATCATCGTATGCTTCTCCACGACTTTACTATATTCTAACCACAACTCATTCTATTCGCATAATCTTTGCATTGTAGCTGTCATCTGGAATTTGAACTAGTAATGGAAAAATCATACGAATAGAATGAGTTTTGGAAAATCCAGGAGAACGTACATCTTCTGTAAAAGTTATTCGTTTTTAGAAGCTGTACATCATCCAGGAGTCTTTAAAAATTGAAAGCTTACCATATATATATGTGTACAAAATGTACATATATGTGTACAAAAATAAAAGTAAACAGAAAAATTCAGTACAGTATCAGCAACAGTTTTTTTGCAAAAATATTTCGAAAACTAAAAGCGATCTCGCTAGATTAGGAAAGGAAAAAGTCATTAAAAATGTGTTGCTGCCTAACATATTTAAACTTGATGAAAATCGGAGTACAGTGGTTTCCGAATAATTACCATAGAGTACGAAACACAGGTTCGTTGGTCTCCTCGAGAACTGCGAGATCTAGGCTTCTAATTGGTCCGTTCGATTTCAGGTTCGCGTCAGGGCAACAGGGCCCGCCGATCGTCGCCGAACAACAACGCGAGGTGCATCGATATCTCGGCGACGTCTAACTTGTGCCCGAAGTGCGCCATGAAGTTCAACCACTTGCACGATCTTCGTACGCACATGATGAACGCTTGCGGTTTCGTGCCGAAGAAGATGTGCCCGTACTGCGACAGCTCGGCCAACAGCGCCGAAGAGATCCACAAACACATCCGGAAGCGTCATCCGTCGCAGCGCGCCGCGGTTCTCGAAGTGTACAACATGGCCGTCAATTAATCCTCGGGAACGAACACTGGAGCCTGTTGATATTTTCGTACAGTCCCCTTTTTGTATCCGAATAAACACGTTTCTCTCGTAAACACTCGACTGAATAAGCTGGTAGGGTAACACAGTATCGATCGTATCGGGTTCCATCGGTGAGATAATAAACCATCCCCCCTTGGTACGAAGTGTTGATGGTTTTCTTTGACAGGCTGCTGGCACATCCTATTGCACCCTATCTCTCCTTCTTCACCTCCCAAATCAAAAGAAATGAGACGGGGAATGGGGGCACGAAGTTTTCATGTTTCTTTGACAGGCTGCTAGCACACCATCTTTCACCCTATCTCTCCTTTTTCACCTCCTGAATCAAAAGAAATGGGGAGTGGGGGCTAATTGATTCGTTCCGGAGGAGCTTCTCTTCGGAAATGAAACTCAGACACGAGCACGACGGATCACTGATTCACCGTACGCCATTTGTTTTCAGGTCCGTATAGGGTGGATTCGTTTATGAATTGGGATCCGCCTACACAGGTCGCCGAGTATGATGCCTCGGGCAAGAGAAAGAAGATATTTTTCTGTTCGAAGTGTACGAACGGCTTCACGTTGAAGTGGAACCGCGATCGCCATTACAGATACGAGTGCGGGCTGGAGCCGAGGTTTAAGTGTCCCTACTGCGACAAGAGGAACAAGCAGACGTCACAGATTTACACACACATCCGTAACAAACATCCGACCGAGAGAGTTTACGTGATCACTCTGATGAATTAACAAATGCTGATGTACTGTATCCACGATAAAAAAAAACAAATAAACATTCGATTCTTGCCAGTAGGTCCCGTTCTTCGCATTCTCACAGACACACGAGTTTTTCAGGGTTCCGCCGAGTCTTGTCGGCGACTGTTGACGATTTACCTGTACGGACACCGAAGCGAGTATGTGTTTGAGAGGCGTAGACTCGTCTTCAGGACTGCCAGGGTGCGGCTCGCGTCTTTTCATTTTTTAACGCAAAGATGCGAAAAGGTTTCACTATTGGTGGGGACCTTTCAAGAAGTTTGAACTCCCTGCGCGGGATGAAAGATCAATTTAGGCCGCAGAAGTTCTATTCTTAATTTTACCAGGCGTAATTTGCATCATTAAATAATGCAATTCGCCTTGTAAACGTAAAATAGGACATTGGATCTTTCATCCTGCGCTTTTTGACTACCGAAAAGCCGCATCTTTGCATTATCGAGAACTAAGAAGGCGCAACTTGTACCCTCACAGTCCTGGAAACGAGACTACCCCTTGAAACGCGGCGTCACGATGAAAGAATGATTTTAGCGATCGTCTTTTGGGTTTCTCTACTGACAAACAAACAAACAAACAAACATAAGCCCGCGTACGAAGTTCTCGTCTCCTTCTGGACGTCTACTAACACATTCTTTTCTCTTCTTGTTCTTCATTGCAGAGCTACCACCGATCCCGTGCATCCCCATGCACAAAGGCTACCAAAGGGATTGCAACTACCCGATGATGCCGCTGATCAAAGACCTAGCCAGCTTCTGGATGGCGAAACGCGCCGATTTTCCGTATCGTTGCGAGACCTGCGGCAAGGGTTACCAACATCGCGCCACTTTGGTCAGACACACCAGACACGAGTGCGGCAAGGAGCCGCAATTCAAGTGTCCCTATTGCGCTCACAGAACCAAGCAACGCGGAAACCTCTATCAGCACATTCGAACCAATCATCCGGGAAAGAACGTGTTCTCCAGCAGCATCTAGAATGTCGAGGACTCTTCAGACTACTCTTCTTCTCTGTCACTGTTCCCAATGTGGACGTCCTAGTTACTTTCATCCTTCCGTTGTGAGGTATTTCAGTGAAAAAACGGGATATTGTACCGTTATTCATGGGCTCAGGGACGTAAATAAGTAGGTGCCTCCTAGAAGTTAGACCCCACTTGTTGAATTAAATAATTTCATCAATTGTGCTGAATTGTGACATGTTTGTGCTATATTGTGCACGAATATTACAACTATAATATAAAAAATAACATAAAAAATTGAGAAAACGATTTTTTGAGTAGCCCCCCACTTTTCAATTGTGCTAGGTTGTGCTAAAGTATTACTAAAAAAATAAATAAATAAAGAAGTTATAGTGAAGAATCCCTTTGAACATCTAATTTACGTTTAAGTAAGTTACAATCATGCAAATAGAACACAAAATCGTTTTTCGCAATTTTCCACTTTATTTTTCATATATATAGTTGTAAAATTCGACCACACTGATGAAATTATTTAATTCAACAAGTGGGGGGCTAACTTTTAGGAGGCTAAGTAGATCGTTGGATAATCTTTCAGCTGGCGTGAAGAACAATTTGTAAAATTGTTATCCAACGACCTACTTATTTATTACTCTGAGCTCATACTACTCATAAATAACGGTACAATATTTTATTCCCACTTTTCAGCGAAATACCCCACTGTGGCGTTGATTGGAACCATCTGGATATTGAGTGGACAGAACAGGATGTCGCTCGACGATGAACGCGCATCAACTTTCCATTAATATCACTTTCTTTCCTGCACACGAACTCAGAGATTTCCTTTTTCGATTAATCTTCAGTCTGCCGCGTCTCAGAACAGTGCCAAGCACGAGAATTCGTAGCACTGCTCTGTCTATCTCGTTCCAAAATATTTCGAGTTACAGCGACGCCTACTCTCGCCAATCCATCGATGTCCCCGCCACTTCCACGAATCATTTTCTCGCCGCAGTTACACTTGATAAAGGTTTCATAGCCTGGCTGAATTTCCCTTTCGAGGGGCCACAAATCTTAAATATCTTTTCACGTGATCCCACAGATTTCGGTGAGGAAACGTCGAAAATGTTGCGACTTACATTTGTCTCATTTTCTCCCCGAAATCAACAGGATCGTGAAGAAGTTGAAGATCTTTGATCCCACAGAGTGGAAATTGAACCGTAGATTGTTCTCTGCCGATCAGTGAAAAGAATAGAGAACGTTTCTACAGTTTTTAGGAACCGCAACGAAGCGTTGTAATGCGATATGCTAGAGCCACGTAGTTGTCCCATCGTTCTGTCCCCCCGCGAATAAAGAAGAAGATTTGCGATCGCATTAATCACGTGTAACCCGCGAGCCTGTAAGCGTGTGCCAAATTGATCGAGAAATAAAACGCAACGTTTATAAAGCACATTGAACGTACAAACTCGAAACGAGTGATTGTCTTTGAACCTCCTTTACGCTCGTCGACTATTACAATTGTACGCGTTACAGGTACCTATGCGTACAACGTGTACAGGGTGATTCGTCTTTGCGAGAGATCCAGTCATCGATACTTCTCGGTAGACAGTTGATCTTCATGCAAAATTAAAAGTGTATCATTGCAGGACACGGGAGGACACTATTAAACTAACGCATCCACGTCTTTAATTATTCTTAACAGGTCCACTGCTTTAACAGCCCACATTTTTGTTCTAAATGCATCAAATCTGACGCTTCTTTTTAATTCGTGGACACGTCAGATGAATTTGAATCACCCTGTAGCACGTTCCGAAAAGGTGTTTCAATCCTCTGTGCTGAAATCCGGTGGGAAATGGACAGTCTAACCAGAGAATGTTATATTTCCTTTTTTTCAGATCTGACCTGGCCGGGTTACCATTATTACGGAAGATGGTTTAACCAGCACAAGGCTCCGTCGAGTAGTTGCAAGGTACCTCAGAGGAGCAGCGGCTGTTTGGATCGAAGACCGGGTTGCTTCAGGTGTCCGAGATGCAACAAAGGGTATCGTTGGCTCAGAAACATGAAGAACCACCTGAAGGTCGAGTGCGGTAAAGACCCGAAGGAATGTTGCCCGTACTGCCCGCACAGAACCAAGTACAAGAGCAGCTTGCAGAAGCACATTCTTCGTATTCATCTCGGATGACGGGCTGATCGAACTTTGCTTCTCCCTTCGTCGCGCCGTTAGTCGCGTTCCCTGCTGTTACCGACAAACTGCTAATTATGTACAGACGATAATTAACAAAATTGAAACAAGAGCTGTTCTCATTTGTACCCACGGATTATCCGGACTTCCTGAACAAGCGCTGACTTGTCCATCGGGAGATGCCACTGAGACACCTGCAGGGTGTTATTTAGTTTTCTTTTTTGTTAGCAAGTTTACCAGAGTTTTCATGCAACTTCTATTTCCAACTTAAGGGCTCCAAATTTTTTTCCACTTGAGCCACCACTGCTCCTATTGGCCGGAAGTGGCGATGTTTAGCCAATCACTGTCATCTGCCTTTGGACCATCAGTATACAGTATACATTGAGATCGAAAAGATTCAGTTCAATTTCTTCTCGTTTGATCCCATCTCATTCCAAACAATCGATCCACGTTTTTGTTTGTGTTACTTGCTCGTTAACTTCTAGTTCAACCCTCGTACGCTCCTCAGAAATAGTTGCATAAAAAATCTACCGATACTTTCTCACCCATTTTTCCTTTACACGTTAAACTAGTAAATTTTTAAATTTTATAGTATGTAGAAATATTAAATGGGTGAATTTTCACCCTGAGGAACGTACGAGGGTTAGCCCCTTCCACTATTGTTCAATACTTATTCAGCCATTGGAGAACACGTGGAGGACACCCTTCGAGTAACACGTAGTGCAAGGGCTTGATATTTAAGAGAGTGGGGACAAGTGTCCGGATTATCGATTAACTTTGTAACCAATAAATCATTACCGAGGAATCGTAACGTATGGGTATCGATCCACGCGTCGTTGCATTACCAAGGACGAAGCGTCGTGCTGGCACGTTACCAATCCACTAACTAATCATTTTGATTTCAGGTGTGAGGTACCAGTACAAGTACACCTGCGATCGTTGCCACCGATCGTTCTGCTGGCCGACCAGTCTCAGACTCCACCAACGAATGGCCTGCGGCAAACCGCCGAACTTCTTCTGCACGTACTGCGACTACAAGTCGAATTTTAAAGGGAACTTGAAGAAACACTTGCTCTGTAAACACCAAGTCATTCGAATGGATTATTAAAAATGTACGTTCCCCTACCTCGTCTTCCCCCCCGCCCCCACACACATACACCACCCCGATAATGTACTCGATGGATGTGCACAATAAAGCTGATTTCTCTCGTACAAACAGCCTCGCAGCCCGAAAACCGTAATCGCAGCTGTTCCTTTCAGGTGTTAACGGTACGGACTCAAAGCGGAAACGGTGCACAAGGTCGCCGAGCTGTGAGTATTCGCGTGCACGAGTACAGGTGTGTTCGCATCGTTGTGTTCTAGCCGCTCGAGGACCGAGGAGATGCTCTTTTCGAGTAGCGGTCTCTGGAAAATGGCACGTGTCGAAAATAAATGACACTCGAGTTACAAAATTAGCGACACTCTATTCGTTGAATGTCCCAAATCTTTGGCCGACAATTGTCCCTGGAAAAACCAGTGTAGACGAAAATGCTGCTCTTTACCTTGACGGACTCAAAATTTCGGCCTTCTTCCAATGAATTATGATGCATTTCGTATGTAATTCAGTAGATTTGTACCCAGCGCCATAATTCACTCGAGAAAGGCGAAAATTTTCAATCTGTCAAGGTAAAGTTAAAGGAGATCCGCTGTTACCCTGAAGTGCCATCTTCCCGTGGACGAGGAACGCGGCAATGGTACTCGAAGAGTGCAGAGAAAACGGTCCGACGTGTCTATTCTCTATCTCTCTATTTCTCTCGTAATCGTCAATGCGATAAACGGCAACGCATGCGCTTCGGTGTCTAGAAGCTATTCCCAGTGCGAATATCTCTCTTACACTTATCTTCTTCTTTTTTTTTGTTGGCTCCGCCCTTGTTCCCTCCCCGAAACCGCGAAAGCAAACACGTCATGTCGATCGCACCCTGGATCGGTTTGACCGCGATCGGTTTGAATCGTTCTGTAACCAACCATTTCTTTACAGACGCTGCTCGGTTCCCGATCGTCAGGCCACGGCTTCACGTTTGCCCCCGTTGCGGGCAAATGTACTCATGGGCGTCGAACCTGCGGAAACACCTGAAGATGGGCTGCGGCATGGTCACGTACGAGACCCACTTCTCCTGCCAGTACTGTCCTTACAGATCGAGGATCGAAGCCTCGTTCCTCAAGCACCTGCTCTCGGTGCACAACATCAAGTAGACCAGGCTACTCCGCTCGTGAACGGGATCGTCGTCGGATCTCTTGGTCGAACAATTTTTTATACCAGCGGACGTGTGGGGGGAATCTCGGAACAAAAACGTGCCCCGTGTACCAAGGGATCTCTGGCGTGATCTAGGAGGAATCAGTCGATCGGAGAGACGAACGGCCAGTCGATTTTCGCGTCGTCTTGTCCGTGGAAGTTCGTAGACGATCGGGTTTTCATTCGGTGCGCGAACCCGATGTTTCCTGTCCGTTTGGAAATTTGTGGATTCTGGACTGGCTATTTCGGAGATCATGTCGAACAATGCCACGACGGAAACGGAATATTGTAAACTCGCAAAGAGAGTGCAAGGACGTTGTTACACCGATTTAGTTGAGACTCTGTATACTTATAGATCTCGATCTCCCATTTACGAATATATACCATTATAGACGCTAACACTCAATAGTTTTTCAGATATTCATTAATCATCAATCTATAAGTATACCGAGTCTCAACTAAATCGGTGTGACAATGTTATTGCACTCTGCTTGCCAGCATTTCTTCAATTTCTCGATGGTTTCTGATTTTCTCCGACCAGAATGTTCCGCTGAAAAATCGGAATTAATTAGAGTGCGTGTACCTGGCAGGTGGAGATTCATCAGATTTTTTTGTTCAGAATTTTTGCAGAGTGAATAATGAACCGGTTCTCCTGGGGAGCTCGTTCGTATGAAAATTGCCCAAGTGGAGGAAAATAAATTTTTACAGGTAGTCCAGTCAATGAATGTGTAAAAGGGGAGGTGTAGAGGGAAATAGAAGAAATACAATTTTAGTCCCAAAGTTATTAAAAATTGTCTTCCTTCCATTTCCCTCTACAACTTCTCGTTGACTGGACTAATCAAGAGAGAAAGGCGAAGAATATAGAGTTATGTTCCACAATGATCTTCGAAATGTCACCACGGTTAATTAGAGTTCGTTACGGAGGCGTTCTTTATGTCGCTTGGAAAGATCGAGACTCGGAACGAGGTAAACGAGAAAATTGTTTTCTCCTTCATTTCCGATTCGGAAGATGTACTTCCTTTTAGAGAGACAGATCAGGTGAACACATTATTGGTATTATCGTTTGCAGTATTCGCTGTATATTCCGTGTGAAGTACATCACTTTCGTACGCTTCTCAGGAATAAGAACGGAATGGAAAAAATGCTTGTTTGACTAAAAAAAACATAGAAACTTTTATTTTATTTTGTATCACTGTGTCAATTTGACACCGAGGGACGGATGAGGGTTAACCCTTCACTGCATGATTTCTTTAATCGAAACGAAAAATTTCTTGTGTTCTATTTAAGGGAAAAATATTTTTAAAAAATTTGAAATAACATTTTCAGAAAAATAAATATACTATACACCAGATATGTTAACTGTATCAGATAAGATGCAATATGCAGCGAAGGGTTAATGAAAAACACGAGATTTATTCTCATCGGAGGAGCGTGCGAAGATTGAAAAACCAGGCGAGGTACTGCTGTATTAATTGCATCCGATTGTTTTTCTAAAAGGTGATCCACTTTGCCACGATTCAAGTCAGCAAGACGATTGAAATTCGTAACGATGTATCGCGTAGTGATAGTTCGAAACCAGTGCTGGTTACGTTTGCCGTCCGCTTTACGGAGAGGCAACGAGGACACGTGATAATAGCGAGGTTGTTGGGGGAAAGAAGCGTTCGATGGGCCCCAACCGTGGCCAGCACTGTTCCAAATGATCGCACAATAAAAGTGATTATCAGTTGTGCGGAGAAGCATCACGGAGAAAGTAATCGTAACCATACTTAAACAGAACCGAATCTAGTCTAAAGGCTGTTTCTTTTTATAATATGTAACACGAGAAGGATCGATTTTGATTCCGCGGTTTCGGAGCTCGTATTCGCGGTGTGGCAATTCGTTTTTATATCGTAGGGAAGAGGAAAAGCGGTGCTATCAGAACGTTGATAACCGTGTGTTTGTGAATTAACTGTTAAATGGTATTTGACATATCGAGATTAATTAGTTCGTTCATTTTCGTTTTTTTTCTTCGATGGATCGCAATAGAGAAGATCGTCGAGAGGAGGGTCGAGATTCGACGGAACGATACACGAATGATATAATTGAATTCACGATTATATACCGTTTAACCCTCATACGTTCCTCAGGGTGAACATTCGCCCATTCAATATTTTCGCAAAGTGTGAATCTATTCATCACAAAATGTGACGCTACAAATGAAACGTAATTGTGTCGATTCAACGTGTAAAATATAAAAATGGGTGAATCGTTATCCCAGTCTCTTTTACGCAGCAATTATTTAGGAGCGTGCGAGGGTTAAGGGTCAACTTGTGTTCCCAAGTCAATGGTTGAAACTTCGTCCTTTCCTTAGGATCGGTGATTCGTTGTTTAGAACGACGACTATTTTCTACGTTTTCGAACACACGTTGTTTTTATCGAACCGTGCTAATGTGTGCACGTGACTTTTTGCACGTTTTATCATCGGGAGATTTTCACCGTATCGACGAAACTAATCGTAGCGCAGTAAACTTCTAGCAGCCGGTTTCCTACCTGTTTGATATCGAAGTGGTTGTAGTATGGATAAGCATGCGTTCGCAGTCTCTTTTCCTATAGAAATTGTTCGAGACTACAATAAGTATCACAGAGTTAATGAAAAAACAAAAAAAAAGAAAGAAAACGAAATCGTAATATTATAATTACGACGTTGTAACGGTCAATTCGTTTATTGCGGCGTGGCTCGAGCAAACACACCAAATTCAATAAATCTCGTGCAATAAATAGTTGACGGAGAAATCGACGAGAGCAACAATTTCACGTAGCAAATCATTCGAGACGGACAAAGTTTCTATTTTAACGTGTAGACTAATTCGATAACAGGTAATATCCGAAACAGAAACGCGTGGAGCGTTTGCGAGCGCTATCCCCTCCCCGCTAGTAGTGGGGAAGGTAAAGTGGGGAGACAGTCTCGATCTAGCGACACTGTTCGCGAGCGAACCGCGCATCGTCGAATCATATCTAATCTAGGCGAAAAAAGGAGTAAATTCGAGAACATTGGAGCGTCGATTATTCGATTGGCTTCGGAGCCATTTTGTGCACGGTGTTCCACGGATTGGTGCGCGCCACTTAGCCGTTTTCCTTAGTCGACGCTGATCCGAGAAGTCGGTTCGCCGATCTGTTCCTTTGGACGTGTAGATAAGCTGATTAAATGTAAATAATTAAGAACGTTTCTGTAGCAGTTGTGACACAGGAAAAATTGCGAGAAATTCTTCGAGAAAAATAAATAAATAATAATGGAAATAACGAGCGACGAACAGGTTGGGTATTAGTGGCGAGGTTAATCCGTGGATCGCTGTAAGTTAGCCACGAGTTAGCGAGTGTCAGGTTTGATTTCACCTAATTGTTTGTATCGTCGTGCGAAAACGTGAACGGTGGGTGCCGTACTTGTTATTAATGTTAGGACGAATACTATACGAGTCGCTTGTCTACGATGCATGATGATCTAGTCTATCTTATCCACCCGATTCGATAGATCCGTAGATCTATAGGTCGAGCAACTTATACTACGCAGCGGTTAAGTGTCCCTGTCTAACGATGTTCGGCAGCCGATTGCTTTTTAAATAAATACCTGTGTACATATCCGATTTCCTCGACAAACAATTCTTCGAGACACGGCTCCTCACTTTCATTTTACGTTGTTCCGTTTCCACCTGGATCGTTGTAGTCGACGGGGAATAGCGTCCTCGAACGATCCAAACTAATTGCTCGATCCTTTTGTTTCAGAATCGTTTAATTTCTACGAGAGCAACGAGGCCGACGATCCGTTGCGGACGCTGGACGCTTTCCACGATTGCGTCCCGAGGGACGAAGAGGACGCCAAGGATCGTGCCGATCAGCTTCTGACGGACGACTTCGACGACGACGACGAGGAAGATCCTCTGGAACACTTGAAAGACTCGACCGAGGAGGAGAAACAAGACGAGAAACATCACGAGTACAAGTATACCTGTTTCAGGTGTCTAAAGAGCTACAAACGGAAGGGACATTTGGTTGAGCATCAGAAAATATTCTGCGGCAAGGACAAGCAACAGTGTTGCCCGTTCTGCGCGTTTCGCACCTACAAGAAATCGAATCTGAAGAAGCACGTGATCAGGATGCACCACAACGTCACCAATAAGAACGTCCTCGAACAGTTATAGAGGCGCCAGATCGTTTCGACATTAATCGAGTAGAGTCCTGCACTAGAATCGAAAGTTCTCCGAACTTCTGGAACGACCAAACTATTTTCTCTCCGAGAACGGTAGCGTAGTGTTCTTCGATACAGGCGAGGTGCGGTCCTGTCGTTTTGTACATACATTGTTTCACGGAAAATAAACCCTGTAAGGTTATCGTCTTCGTAACGATGAATCTAATTGCACATCTTCTTTTTTTCTAGTAAGCGATCGACGATTGTGCCCCGAACGATCGGAAACTGCGACGTGAATTGTGAATAAACGAACCCGAATCCTTCGAAATCCTGGTCGTTTCGTTGCGCGATCCTCGACGTTTACGGTAGACCAGGGGTGGGAATTTTTCTTTGTATTAAGAGAAGCAGAGTTGTGCAGAATTACAATTGAATTACTCCAGAATTATAATTACAAAGTAATTGAATTATGTTGTAATTTATAATTCAGATCTTCGGTCAATTAAATTACAATGTAATTCGTCAATTCCTCAAAATAAAGAATAAGTTTCAATTATGTTAAATTATACTGTAATTCAATTACAAATTGTATTTTAATTACATTGTGTTTCAATTATATTGTATTTCAATTACAAATCCGATTGAAATACTTAGTAATTGAATTATGTTGTATTTGAATTATATAGTGATTCATTTACGACGTAATTGAATTACTATTAATTGAAATACAATGTAATTCAACTACGTAATTGAATTACAATGTAATTGAATTAGCACAACTCTGAAGAGAAGACCGTCCCTACTGTAGCGTTCAACATCCACGGGGAAGCAGGAGTTTATTTAGACAGTCCGAGTTCCGAAATTCAGCTTGAGCGCGGCGAATGACAATTTCGGACATTGTGTTTCAGGTGAACTGATCGTTTGGGAGAATTACGAGGTATTCGATCCATCGAGAGTCGCGGACGCATCGAACTACCGGCCGGACGGGTATTTCGGAGGCGAACGCGACCCGTTGGGCGTCTTCGAGAAAAGCACCGTCTCCGACACGAGTCGTTACACGTGCTACAAATGCTCCAAGTCGTATCGTTGGAAACACCATTTGGTCGAGCACGTGAAGGCGTTCTGCGGCCAGAAAAAAGCCCAATGCTGTCCTTTCTGCAGCTACAGGACCAACCGGAAGTGGAACCTCAAGTGTCACATGAAAAGGATCCACGCTGACGTTTAAGTACCCTGTGTACATAATAATAACGATGTTCCGTTCCGATCCTTCGTTTATTTTCCAGCGTTTTTCGTGGATCGTCGGCTTGTTCGATCATTCTGTCAGTAGCAAACGGGTAACAATATATACGAAATCGTTCCGTGAAAGTTTCTTCTACTTTCTTCGATCCCCCAGTGCAACCTAACGGCGTCTGGAGGTGTTCTAACGTTTACGTCTTTTTCCAGTGGACGATGCTCTCGACGCGTCGTGCTCGATGATAATAACGACGAACTCGTGTTGCAGGATCGCACTTTCAAGACGGAAGATCAAGAACTTACAGGAAGAGGTACGGCAAGTGCGAGCTGGAACACGTGAAGACGGCTGTCGAAGCTGTGGCCAATGGTCTCTCGTTGAGGAAAGCAGCGAAGATCTTCTGCATATCGAAATCCGTTCTCCACCGGTATAGCAAACAAGGGATACCGGTTTACATGGAGAAATTCTCGCAGGAGGATTTCGGTCCGTACTCGTTCGAATAACCGGACGCGCTCCTCTGCGACATTCGGAGCATCTCTGTGATATCATTTCAATTGTCCATTAACCCTTCGCTGCACGACTTTATTTTTTTCTCCATTGTAATGAAAAAATTTAAGGAAACCTTCGTGTTTTGTTTAAGAGAGAAATGTTAAAAGAAATTAAAACCTTTTTGGAAAAATAAATATAATTTTGTTGACCGTATCAGATACGATATACTATGCAGCGAAGGGTTGAATCAATTCGACGACTGTAAGAGTACTGTAAATAAAAACACGATAGCAATATGTTGTATTAATATATAAATACATTTTCACGACTAAATCGTTGTTGGTACGAAAAGCTTCGTTGAAAGGTGAACTCTCGAAGAATCCACTAGGACAGGATCAGCAGTTAACACTTCTGCATGGTTTCTAGCGATAATCCCAGAATCTCCTACTCTTCCGACGGAGCTATGCTCTTCTTTTCACCGTCGAAATCTAAAGTACCCCCGTTCGTTTTTGGAATATATACTTTCGCTACTTCTATCTAGGAAGCACAGTTTAGTTGAGATGAATGGATAACGATGAATGAAAGGAATGAATAAACTCTAACAAACTCCTGGGAACGGTCCGGCCGGAATTAGATGGTCGAAAATCACCTTGGACGTCCAGAAAAAAACGACCAACAATATTACACGCTGTAATTCAATTTAGATTTTCAAGTAGAATATCCTGCTTGCGAAAAATCCAGAACCTCAAGAGATTGGAGAAGACGCAGATTTTGCATCCAAGTATGAGACCGACTTCGTTTAAATATTCACAGTGCATCAGTGTATAGGTATAGGTATCGTTCGTGAATTTTTTTTCAAATCTTTTACTCTTCGGTACAGAGTTGTGCAGAATTACAATTGAATTACTCCAGAATTATAATTACAAAGTAATTGAATTAAATTGTAATTCAATTATGTTGTAATTGATAATTCAGATCTTCAGTCAATTAAATTACAATGTAATTCGTAATGACAATGGAGCACAATTATAAAATACATTGTTTTCATGTATTGTATTGTATTTCAATTATACTGTAATTCAATTACATTGTATTTCAATGTAATTGTGTTTCAATTATATTTTATTTCAATTACAAATCTGATTGATCTACTTAGCAATTGAATTACGTTGTATTTGAATTATATAGTAATTCGTTTACGACGTAATTGAATCACTATTAATTGAAATACAATGTAATTCAACTACGTAATTGAATTACAATGTAATTGAATTAGCACAACTCTGCTTCGGTATTACACACTGACAACGTGAAGGTGTCAACGCGAAATCTGCATTTTTCCAATTTCTTCAGGTTCCTGATTTTTTGCGACCAGCATGTTCTGCTGAAAAATCTGGTCTGCTCTTCATGGACTCAAAATTTCAGTCTTTTTCCAATTAATTATGATGTATAGAATTTAGATAATGTTCTGGGCGCATTAATGTTTAATATTTGATTGAACTTGCGTGCTGAGAGCATTTTCTAAATTTTATTCGTTATCTACGATCGACGAAGCGGAATATTTATGAATTACGATGTATTTGGTATGTAATTCAGTAGAAATTTCAATCTTCTAGGATCAATGGTTGACAATTGGGTTAGGATTGTAGTGGTACGCGATCGCCACAACAAACCAATATGGCGGCACCCTCAGAAATAGTTGCGTAAAAGATTTTATAATACCTTCTCACCCATTTTTGCTTCACTCTTTAAACTAATAAACTTTGCTTCATTTATCACGTCACATGTAAGAGAAATACAGTTCCAATCATTTTTATAGTCTGTAAAAATAGTAAATGGGTGAATGTTCACCCTAAGGAACGTACGAGAGTGAAGCAATCATAAATCCTGATTCCTAGTTGATTGAAATTTATTATTACATACCAAATCCATCATAATTCATTTAAAAAAGGCTGAAATTGCGAGTCTGTCAAGGTTTATCCAAAATCTGAATGAATTAGAGTGAAATGGTGCAGAACATTGTTTTTCTGGATGGCTGTAATTTGGTCGAAGGTAATTTCCGAGCAGCTAAACACGACCATACTGTTCCCTGGCGAGGATAACCCAGTCCCGAAGTGTCCCATTGGTCTTGCGATCGTCTCTAATGTCCAATTCTTCTGGCTTCCGTGTTTTGCAGAAGGGAGGACGTCGGGAGGGTTCCTGATCAACCAGAGGGTGACCTATCCGTGCAAGAACTGCGGGAAGGTGTACAATTATTACTCGAGCTTGGCGAGGCACCTGAAGCACGAGTGCGGTGTCGAGCCGAAGTTCCATTGTCCTTTGTGCCCGTACAAGACGAAGCACAAGTCCAGTCTGAACACCCATTTGAACGGACGACACATGAAACTGCTGAGCGAGTTCTACGCGATGCCGAACGGAAACAAAATGTCATCCTCCATGGACACGGGGAACTAGATCGTTCGTGTTTGGTACCGTCGAAGCCATTTTGCATTCTAGAGAGAGTGAATGAGTGAGAGAGTGAGTGAGTGAGAGAAAGAGAGCTTTGTAGAGCTGGTACGAATAGGTCCGTGGTATAGTGCAATGTAACGAGATCGATATATATATATGTATAATATATATTTTTACAACAAGTGTTGGAACGAATTTGCAAACGATGCATGACAGTTAGGAATCGGTTCTCTTTGTATCTTGAAAGTTTATTGATCAAAGCTTGTCTTGTTCCCCTATGGTTTTTCCGAGAGGTGATAGTGTATATTGTAAAATTTCCCAATCGAGGGGAGAAACATTGTTTATCAACTAAGATTCGTGTGCTAGATGGCTCTCGTAATTCAGCGACTCGGAATAATATTATCCGTAGAACTAAGGGATGCCAGCAATTCTTCGGACGGTAGTTTTTCGAAACGCACTAATAATTATGAAACAATTTCCATTCCATAAAATATTAAATACAATAATGTCTTCTCGGAGGCAAAAATTGGTTTCAAAATATTTGAAAAAGATCTCATTGTTAATTTAAGGATTTTCGTAATCCTTCCGAAAAGATTCTATTGTATTTAATATTTTATAAAATGCAAATTATTCCATACTTTTCAGTGCACTTTTTCTAGTGCGTTTCAAAGTCGGTTTAATTTATTTTATTAAATATTTTTATTTATATCGCTGTTCCCCAAGCCCCGAGGAATTGTCAGCGGCCTGGCTTGTCCAATGGAGGTCGAGGGTTTTGTTCAGTACCTAAGTAGTCCTTTTTTCACGATCGTGTCAAATGATCAAGAGATTCATTTGTTTCTGCATTTGCAACAGGACACGTCTTCTTTCCGTTTCTTTCGAATTGTTCGATACATTTTCGTAGCAGTGCGTTTGATCGAGGAATTCATGTATTTAAATCACGCGCGTTGTACATCTGCAAAGTATTGTAACCGACCAGAGTTTATTAGAGAAGCGAACAGAGACTATTTAGATCACGATGTGTATGCATAGACGTAGCTGCCGACAGGAAAGAACTCGCGCGTATTAGGATTTAAGCTTTTTCCAAGTATTGAGATCGAGGTCGACGTTACAAATCGAGACTACCTTTCTCTCGATTTCCCCATAAGTATTAACTACGTTACCTGATTTCTGTATTAATCCATCTTAGTCGTGCACAAAACGAGGTCGCGTATCAGCAACCGGAACATAGAACCCTTAAGACACGCCCGGGCAATTGGTAAAATTGAAGAATCAGCAATTTTCAAAATTTTCAGACAATCTTTAATCTCGCCTACTCGACTCTACTGTGAACGCACTTTAAATGCACGCGACCCGAACTTTTGGGCAGACTGCGGACCCTTCTGTGCATTTATAGGAGAATTGAGTGGATGAAATTCAAAATTGTTAGAACATTTTTCAAATTGACGATGTCAATGATACAATTTCTTCTCTAATCAAATCATTAAGGGAAGAAGTAACATGCAATTTCGATTCTCCTGCTTGTATCCGGGCCGCGATTCTACAATTGTCCCGGCGTGCCCTACGAGATGATAGAAGTCTTCCACCGTTGAACCCACGTCCATCTAAATCATTTCCATTTACCTCGGTAAACAGAAACCGACAATAAACCACCGCAAGTGCGAATGAACCGAAACGATTCAGTCACGAGATTTAACGACTTCCTCTCGCCATTAGGTTTTCTATTTGTCACACGCGTCGTCGACTATATTTCAAGCTTCAGCCTGATCGAACACGAATCAGTATTATAATATCTATTTAATAAAATAAACAAAAGGAAATTAAACAAACTGTCAGAATCAGACTTTTCTTCCGCGAAGAAGAGATGTTTATCATTTGTTTAATTTAATCCCAGCCAGTCTCGGAGAACAGTGTAGTTGGGATCCGTTGGCTGATCGTGATTTTCGCTGACCAGTTATTTTGTTTTTCAGAGTGGCCCACGTGTCGCCGGATCAAGAGCAAAATGGCGCACCTCCGTAGCGTTCGCTGGTGTCTCGTGTAGACTCACCCTTCGTAGCTACACGTGACAGGCGAACCGCGTGCTGTCTTCAGATCTGGCTGAAAAATATTTCTACCAAGGAATACAAATACTTGCAACTTATATTTCTCACAGCTGTGCTTCATTTGAAACTAATATTAAATTACTGTTTCAAACGAAACGTGCAACACAGTTGTGAGAAATAGTATTTGCGAATACAGTAATGTTTCTATTAGAGCGACAATGCACAGTAGATGCGACCAAGTTATTCAACTTAGTAATCTGATCTCGGCTCGGTATATCGATGTACGAACCACTACAAACTGTCCTTCTCTATGATCGGCTCGGCCTTTGTTGATAACAAAAAGATAGTGTCTGCGCACAGTAGATGCGACCAAGTTATTCAACTTAGTAATCTGATCTCGGTTCGGTATATCGATGTACGAACCACTACAAACTGTCCTTCTCTATGTTCGGCTCGGCCTTTGTAGATAAAAAAGAAATAGTGTCTGCGCACAGTAGACGCGACCAAATCTCCCCGAAGCAACTCTTACAGAGATATTAGTGTATTTGTATTTCTTAGTTGAGATACTTTTTATCCAGGACAGCGAGCGCTGTGGTGGGGAGGGTTTCGCCTGAATTGACCAGAGCCGGGGAACATTCTTTTACCCCATCGTTAAACTGGCATCCCGTAAAGTCCAGTTCCCCGGCTGTGGATATAAAATCGAGCTGGGAGTGGCGCTGAAGAGTGGGAGAGCAGAAAGTTCTTCGGCTCCGACATAGACAAAGCTTTGATCCTCTAGCCCGGCTGTATCAACCCGTTTTCAGCCTGGCCATTGTGAGATACGAATAGAAAAGTTTCCGCGTACTGAATGTGGAATGTAACGCTACCCAATCGCACACGTTAGCGGCCCGCTAACCGATCAATATCGATTTCAGTGAGGTTCGCGGCGCCCACGTGTCAAGGGTTGATGAACCAATGGGCGAAGAGGCCGTTATCGGAGATTTTCCGGTGTCCCCGTTGCGGCAGGTGCTACAAAGCCAGGACATCGCTGAGACGTCATCTGGTGGTCGAGTGTGGCAAACCGCCGAGCCATAAATGCCCATACTGTGACCATCGCAGCAAGTATAGGACCAGCATGTCGAAGCACGTGATGAACATTCATCCGAGACTTCCTTATCCGTAACAGGTCACCGTTTAGCACAACCATTTCATCTTATAACCGATGAGAGAAACGGTCAGACTCTGCTAGTTCGATGTACAGTATTTATCGCATAAAATATAACCGACCCGATATGCCTCAGCGGCAGCTTGGCATTTGTACTATTACCTTCTTCTCTACCACTGTCCAACCTCTGCGATCACGCCAGATCGACCGAATAACCCCGGCGAGCGAGTTCGTTGTTTCACTTGAATGTTCACGCACATCGTACTCGTGGCTACATCCGCGTCATTTGATTTGTCGGATATCGTCATTCACCACTCTCATGAATGTGTATCCCCTAACTTGTGCATGCGCCAGGACCTCGCGTCGTCTAGTCTTCTTTCTCGCCAGACCAGGAGAGACTTTGCTTCGCCGTCCTTTAACGGGGTGTTCTCCTTTACAGGATTCCGAGGGTGCCGCACGCACCTTCTGCTGGCTCGATAATGTAAAGACAGGGTTTCTCGACAGCCAAAACTGTTAGATGGAAAATTAGTGGCACTTGGGTACCGGGGAATTCATAACGAAACTCTGTGGCTCCCTCGAAAATCCTATTTTTACGTTTACAAGGTGTAATTTGTATTATTCGGCATTTATCTGGCGCAGCTTCTTGAAAATAGCTATGCCAGCGAATAATGCAAATTATCTCCCTGAAAAGCTTTATTTTTACGTTGCCTAATGTATATTATTTGGCATGTAGCTGTCGCAGCTTTTTGAAAATAGCTACATGCCAGAGAATAAAGTAGGACTTTGGGAAAAACCGACTTTTGAATTATCGAGGAATGAGGAGGCACGTCCGTCCCGAAGCGTCGCAATCTTGGAAAGGAGAACAGCCTCTTAAAAGCAGCTTTCTTCTTGTTTGTCGAAATCGACGAGAACTCGTCGGCCAGAAAGATCGTTTCGAGCGACGATCAGCCGGAGGTAACTCCGCGGTGTGGCGTTTAATTAACCAGGGAACCCTCTTCTGTCTTGATTGCAGAGTACGCGAAAATGAGATTCTTCATGACCGGTGTGACTGAGGATCGAAGGAGATCTCGTGGGCAAGGACGGTTCGCGTGCGACAACTGCGATCGCCGCTACCACCAGATGAAAAACTTGAGGAGGCACGTGATTAACGAGTGCGGGAAGCAACCGATGCACCAGTGCGCTTTTTGTCCGTACAGAGCGACCTACAAGTCCTATCTTCAAGTGCACATGATGAAGCACGCCAGACAGGGCTTCACACCTCGGACAGCCCCCGTCAGACAACACCGGAATCCTTTAGTGTGAATCTGTCATTCCAGCGATCGGTGAAACGATTAGATGTGGAGTTTCTCTTAGACGTAGATGGACTGATGTAAACAGTATCCACCTGATCTATCGATCGTCTTCGTCTCGATTGACCGCGACCTTTATTCAGAATCACTGTTTATCCGTGATCCGGTGTTAGTCGTTCAGTGTCCAATTTTATTAGAAACGAAGTATCGATGACCTAATCGCCTACTAACGATCAACGTTCGGCTGAATATCGTTTTCGCGCGAAACAGTTTCGCCTGTGTCCTCAAGCTCCGAGTATTTTTTACGTTGAGCAACGTAACAATTATCTGTATTTAATTCGACTTTGACGACGGAGGGGAACAGCTGGGCTGCACTTCCGAAAGCGACAACCCTCCGATTTTGCTGAAAATTTTGCCAAAGCCTCGTTTACCCCCCAGTCCCCTTCAAGGCTCTGATAGTTCTTACTAAATATTTTCGAAAATGTTGATTTTCGAGAAAAAAGCTTTCAAACAATAAATGAAACTCATAAAAACCTCCACGAAGAAGGTTGTATACATTTTTCACGTAAACCTATTATTTTGTAAATAATTTGCATTAATTTATATTTTGTTACAAAATACAATGAATGACCACAAAACCTATCCCCAAAGTTTCAGCCAATTTAGAACCATGCAAACCTTTAGATACTGTCCACATGGAGACACTGCTGAGTAGATTTGGGTTCGTTTTTGGTAGGGGTGGTAATATTGCAAAGTGTTGGAATTACGGAAAATATTTATACGAATTTATTTGTAGAACTTTTTACGAGTTTCATTTTTTGTTGGAGAACTTTTTCTGTACAATTAATATCTTATGGAATAATTAACAAAAACTGTTTTACCTTTGAAAGGGGGCAAGGGTACCGCGCCGCCTAAAATCCATGTGAGAATGTTATTCGTGGGTTCGATCCCACCAGCACCTCTGGAAATATTCCATGTGCTATATCTAAATACTGTGGTCTATAGAGTAGACCAAGTATCTATCTATACCAGAAATATATGAAAAGAATCTATATAGAAAATTTTAGTGTGGAGTGTTGTCGTTTTCGGAAGATTATCCAAAAGGTGGTCGAAGCTGGTGCCGGCACAAACGCAATATTCCCCGAAAATGATGGAACGAGCGACACGATTTTATTTAAAAAGTGCTTGGTTTAGCAAAACCACAGACAATTTCTGTCCTTTTTATTTCCTCGTCGTTGTCAAAGTGACGAAAGTGACATTCCTCGGGAATCTCCGTTCGAATAAATGAATGTCTACGTTGCATTAGTGGTTGACGCATCGATATGTCGTTCTATATCGCTTCGGAGCGTCGGTGAACGCGCTAGTACTCTCCTCCACTCTCAGTGTATCTATGCTACTTTTATCGAAATGGTAAAACGCAAAGCAAGTATCGTCGTTTTCTCCGAACAAAGCTAAAACAGAAACGAGAAATTCCAAAGCCTCGAGTAAATCGCTCGCAGGATAATCCGAGAAGACGAGCGGTCTCTGAAAAACAGCGAACCTTTGCTTCAGCTTTGACGTGTACAATAATCGGAATCAAAAAAAAAACCATGTGCGAGTGTTGCGGCGCGGCTCCTAGCGTCTACGTTTGTGAATCCCGTGATTTAGAGGCCAGTTATCGCGGATTTAATAAAAAATCTGTCATGTTCCGTATCAAAAGTACTTGTCTGCCCACGTTCATTCTCCCCGAAAGAACAACGAAAAACAAAAAACAATTTCTCCTATATTACAGTGACTCCCACTAATTAAACTCTTAACACTCTTAAAAAGACGATAACTTTTTAAATATTCTACCATACGATTTCAAATTTTTCGGGAAGTTAGAGCAATCAGTTTGCTACCGGATGTGAACAAAAAAATTTTGTCTAAAATTGCAATCGATCGGAATCGTAGAAAAAATATACCAAAATTTAAAAACTACGTTTTGTAGCATCCGTGTCAATGAAACATATTCTGAAAATTTCACAAATGCTTTAAAGATGGTAAAAATTGTAGATGTTTCGAATTTTCGAGATGAATGATTTCGATGAGACTTTCAATAAAATGCAACTTTTAGTATATCTTCTACAATTCCGTTCAATTTCAATTTTTGACAAAATTTCTTTTTACATCCTGTAGCAAACTCCAGCTTCCAAAAATGTTGAAATCGTACAGTAGAATATTAAAAAGAAAGTTAACGTCTTTGGTAAGAGTGTCCGAATATTAGTGGGAGTCACACTGTATCTCCTGTCTCCGATTAATCATCAGATTCTTCAAGGTAACGATTCGCTCGAGACCCGACTACCGGTGTAGACTGGAAAACTGAGATTATTCAACGATCTGTTCCGTCCTCCACTAACGGAGTCACTCTGTTGTCTGTTTCAGTGGAGCAGTACCCGTCCACCTCAGTGTTCAAGCACACCTGCGGCACGTGCGGCAAAACCTACAAGCACAAACACCACCTGAAGAGGCACCACGACTTCGAGTGCGGGATCGATCCGAAGTTCAAGTGCGCGTTTTGTCCGCACCGTACCAGGTACAAGAACAGCCTGATGAAGCACATCTTGGCCAGGCACCAGCATCTCCTCGACCAGAACGCTCAATACGCTCCCCAACAAGTCCTGGACGTTCACGGAGAGATCCAGGCAACGATGTTCGCCTCGTACCACGATTTCACGCAGAACTTATAAAACTGTTTAGTCTCGGTTCACCGCGAACGACACACTTTCTTGTACATACCCGATTCCTCGCTGGCTAATAGCAGCCGCTTTATAGTTCGTTTTCACTACGTTCACGACATGCCCGACGAATCCTTAGACCATATATACCGATAAACCCGGCATAGGTATATAATATGTCTATAAGAAAACCGATAATTCATCTCGGCAAAGGTGCCTCGTGACTTCACAAGATAAGTCTTAACCCTCATACGTTCCTCAGGGTGAACATTCACCCATTTACTATGTCTACATAGCATAAATTAATTTGAGAAGTATTTCTCTTTTATGCAACTATTTTCCGAGGAGCGTACCAGGGTAAAGATAATTTCAAAATGGTTGACACGTCAGACCGACGCCGTATTACATTGTCATACTATAATAAAACATATAGAATAGGATTATTAATTATCCTGTCCATTCTTTCCGTGGCGCACCCCCTGATCCCTCTCTTGTAAGCCAAGCGTAGGGCACAGCTTCTACATTTTTTGACAATGTGACGTCGCGAGGCACTTTATCCTTGCCGAGGAGAAAATGAGCAGGGTCTACAGGTATATACGATCCAAGGACGAATCAGCGAAAATGACAGGGTCTCACGAATGTTTTCTTCGAACGTTGTAGACGATCTGAATCGTTTCTGTTGCGAATAAAGATAAACTGTGTATTTTACGTTGACAGGAATTGTTTGTCCGTTTCTCGTTCGCAGATCACGCTGAATCGCGGTTATCACGCTTTCAAGTGTATTAAATCTTTTCTCTTTGGTTTGCTCCTTTCCAGGTAGCGGTTACAGCTCGTCGAATTGGACGGTACCGGCGTTGCCGTCGACGTCGAGGGTCGTCGCTTACACCAGGCACCTGCGATCGATGACCTTGAGGGACAGGGTGGGCAGGATTCACCGGTGGACACCCAGGAAGTACGTCTGCACCGATTGCAACCGGAATTTCGCGCTGATGGCCTCGTTGACGCGTCATCGGTCGTTCGAGTGCGATGGCCGGCCATTGACCACGGAGAGGAGCGAGCAACAGGTTCCTACGGAGAGGAACTCGATCACGAAGAGGAACAAGAAGTACGCCTGTCCCAATTGCGACCGCGAGTACGCCGTGTTCACGTCCCTCTGGAGGCACAAGCACTACGAGTGCGGCGTCGAACCCAAGTTCACCTGCCCCATCTGCAAGTTCAAGTTCACCCAGAAGGGCAACCTTGACAGACACATTCGCAGCAAACACTAGTGTCGCTCCTGTACAAGAATCTTCTTCGTATAGGCTGTCAGAGAATCATACGTTGCGCGATTCTACGCTCCCGATTTACAAGGAGAGTGCAAGGACGTTGTCACACCGATTTAGTTGAGACTGTATACTTATAGATCTCGATCTCCCATTTACGAATATATACCATTATGGACGCTAACACTCAATAGTTTTTCAGATATTCATAAACAAAGTTCTTACATTATTATATACAACGAATATTTATTTTAGAGATATATAACGAATTAATTTCGGCTAATTTATTTATAATTTATTAATCCTTTTGTTCTTCAACTTGTAATAAATGTGCAATCCCATATAGACAAGTCGATGTTACACAGCGAATAAATAATATAAATAAATATGAAGAAAAAATTTTTACCAAACGAGAATCGAACCCTAGCCCACCGGGTGGAAGTCTCGTTGTATACCACTTGAGAACTTTGTTTATGAATATCTCATAAACTATTGAGTGTTAGCGTCTACAATGGTATATATTCGTAAATTGGAGATCGAGATCTATAAGTATACAGTCTCAACTAAATCGGTGTGACAACGTCCTGGGCAACCAGTGGCGTGTCACCGTACGGGCCAAATGCCCGGGGCCTCAAGCGAAACAGGACCCTGAACACAAATCAAGATCCAAATTCTACGTTTTTCCCCGAAATTCCACTTTGCCCAACCCCAACTAGTTGTGACGCGCTACTGCCTGCAACATATTGACCTTGAACGTGAAAAACAAGGTAAAAGAAAATCAAAATATTTTTTAAGATTAAAAATCTTCAATCGTAAGAAAATCTTTAATTTTAAAGAATATTTTTTTTCTTTTCCTATCTTGTTTTACGTTGTTTTCAACCAAATCGACGGTGTGGAATCGCGCTATGCTGTCCGGTGTACAGAGACTCTTCGTAAACACGTCCTCTATCATTCTGTGAAACAACATTAACAGTCCATCATCGGATGAACAATTGGAGAAGGGAAACGTACTGGCCACGATTCCAATGAAATAAATAATGCATTTTCGTAAGGGCCCATTATGATTATTGATAAACTTATTTTTGTTTATTTAAATATTACGTTTTGTTCTGGTATTGCGAATCGTGGAAGGAAACGAGACTGTCATTATGTGAAACAGCAATAATTGTCCATCATCGGATCAACAATTGGAGAAGCGAAACGGGTTGGGGAACGTACTGTCCACGATTCCAAAGAAATAAATGCATTTTCGTACGGCCAATTACGATACATTAATACATTGATAAATTATTTTTGTTTATTTATTTAGATATTACGTTTTCTCGTTCTATTGCGAATCGTGGAAGGAATGTGACTGGAAAGTATATGACACATCAGTACAGACTGCGTTCTTAGAATAAGTTAGCAACAATCTTTCTCGTAGCGTATTGTCAACATTGTTCCCGAATATTAAGCGTGTCTTCGAATATGTAATAATTACATATGTAATGTATGTAATATATGTAATAATTACATATGTAATAATTACATATATATATATGTATTCCTTTTAGAGGCTGTCCCAGTATTGAATCTAACCCCTGGTTCAATTGTATCGACGTGTCTTTATTTAGTGATACCACACACATAATATCCTAGTGCATACCTTGAGGAATTCCAAAGAAGAATTTATTGTGAGTATATTAGTTCGGTTCGCGTCCACCGGATAACGCAAATAATTGTACCGCTTGAAGCAATACGCTTTTGGACGTAATAAATCGAGCAATTCCAGTAGACTTTGCTAATCACAATGTAACGAATTCTTGTCCGTAGGAATGAACAGACGAGGTTGTAGTTACTCGAGAAAAAGGGAGATGTTAAATCTTCTAGATGTTAGAGGATTCTTAGAAGATCTGAAGGTAGATCTTCTAGATGAGGGATCCGTCGAGCGCACGAGTCAGTAAACTTTCAGCAAAGTGCTCAGAAAATTATTTATTCTCCTGGACCTGGCCCGGACAACTTGTCCCCGACAACAACCGGCAGTGTACCGGTCCCCCAAATCTCGTAAACGTAACAATGGGATTTTTTAGGGCAATCGCAGCCTAGATTGATATTTTATCTAGCGCTCTCGACTACTGAAAAACCCCATCTTTGCATTATCGAGAAGGTGCACCCTTGCGGTCCTGGTAAAACGAGTCTGCCCTCTTACGACTCGTGTCCCCAGTTTACGTAGGTCACGTGACCAATGGGGTTAAACCGGAGGACTAAAGAGAGTAACTTTTCCCCTGGGCTCGCGAGCCGCCAGTCGTCCAGGCCTGTCCTAGACGACGATCTCGAAAGCGCGTAGCTAATGGATAATTTTTTTAGAGAGAGGTTCCGTTTCCCTGTCTTTGTTCGTTCGATAAAGCTATCCAGGAGTTAATCCGTCGCCCCAGTGTCCGTTCGTGAAAAGTGCGTCGCCTCACGAAAACGTTCTCGATCAGTTTTCTCTAACGCGGATTATCTTGTTTCTTTTTTCAGGATTCAGGAAGACCCGCGTGTACAGGCGTCAGGTGACACGGAATCATCTCGCGACGACGCCGGAGGCGCAGCTCAAGTGTCCACAGTGCGGTCGAACGTACAAGATGAAGCGGAACCTGAATACTCACATGAGATTCGAATGCGGCGGGCAAAGAAACTTTACCTGTCACATTTGCCCAGCGAAATACACACAGAACATCGGGCTGCGCCGGCATTTACTGCAAAAGCACAACACTTATCTACCGCCGAAGTTCTCCGTCCCGAAACGCATTTTCTCGTGAACGTGTCTCGCTTCTCCTCGATCTTTCGTTACCCAACCATTCTAGACCCTTTCGTTTCGAGGCAGAAGCTGATGCACAGAGTGTCTCGGTCGAAGCAGCTCATCTAAATATCTCTTTTAATTTTAATCAGACGAAAAATATTTATGGTTTCGTTTAAATGAAGGAATATCGTAAAACGATTTTTTTTGTCCGGTTATTTTTTCATAGTTTCTTCTCATCGTTATTTTTTTATCGGGATCTTTTCTTTTCTTTGTTATTCCATCTTGTAGTGGCTAAAAAAATGTTGTCACATTGAAAGTACCGTCTCAAGCATATTCGAGTGTATTTTTTTCAGCCGCTACAAGATGGAATAACGAAAAAGAAATTCTCCCGATAAAGAAGTAACGATGTCCTTGAGAAGAAACTATGAAAAAATAACCGGACGAAAGAGATCATTTAAATTATGCCATAAATAGTTTTCGTTAAAAATAAAGGAGATATTTAGGTGGCCTAATTTGGCTGAGACATCCTGTAACGACATTATATGTTAAGGGTGGCTGGCTACCCGAAAATCCACGACTCAGTCTGATTTTATACGCGTTCTTTCAGATCTTTAAATGTTCTCCTATTCTATGCGAATGACGTTGACCCTCATCCGTCCCCGATTTCACGAACGACACCCAACGACAATTACAAGGGAAACAGAAATAACGAGAAATTGTTTTACTCGAATTGACGATCTAACATTTTAAAAGATTTACCGAAAGTTAACAGAACAGTATAACTTGTTTCAGGAAAGGGTCGGGTGAGGGTTGAACTTGAAAAAGCTGTATCAAGAAACGAAAGCAGTACATCGCATTGCACGAAGACTATTTAAAATTTCTAAACGCGGGTTGAATAACAACAATATTGCAATCACTAGACTGCGGATCTTCATGCAAAAAGTAGACACTTTTCTGTCTACTAGGTGAGGTGTGTTTAACAATGTGTTGATTTAACGTGTAAAATTGTAGTTTTAACAATACAATTGTTATCCCCAGTCTCTTTTATACAGCTATTTTTTTAGGAACGGATGAGGGTTAAATTATACGTAGCCATTTTTCTTATAAATCCATAAAAATTTTCCGGGTGCCCGCCCTTGCTACTATCGAAGAGACTTTGCAGGTATTGTAATCTTTCGGCCTGTCTTCATAGCGTGTGCAAAGTGCGTTCGGTGGATAGCATTGTTACTGATTTCTTTGTTTGATAGATTTAGTAGGTTAAACCTTAGAATAACGACGTTGATCGAGAAACCACAGACGAGAGACAGTCGGTGGAGCATCTTTCAGATTCGAGTTTCCCGCCGTGCGGTTTGTACGATTCCTGTTAAACGATTACACACGGAATAAAGAGTGCAATACAATCCCCTTAGATCCTCTTTTTATTCATCGTAGTACGAACTGCGTTTTCCGGCGGTGAAATTAGCTGCGAAGAAACTGGTTTGTCCACGAGCAATCAGACGTTTGATCATTCGTTTTTTATTCTTTCTTTTCCAGAGCCGGCGATCGGTCGTTGGGTGAGGAACGATTGTTTCAAGAATACGGAACCGTTCACCTGCCACCAGTGCGGCAGGTCGTATCAAATGAGGCACAATCTGGTGAAACATTTGCGATTCGAGTGCGGCGGGCACAAGCACTTCGCGTGTAGCTTGTGCCCCTCCAGGTACACGCAAAACGGGAAGCTCAGGCAGCACATGCTGAACGCGCATAACATCTTCGTCCCTCCGCGAAAGAAGTGGATGAGAACCGCTTACAGTTAGGACCTCGACAATCACCCCTCGCGTTTAACCCTCGTACGTTCCTCGGGGTGAAAATTCACTCATTCAATGTTTTCACGTACTGTGAAATTATTCATCCCTTCGTGTCTACTGGGTGAGCTGTATTTCACCCTTTAGTGGCCAAATTTCTATTCAACTGAAAAAACATTAAATTTTAATCATTATTTAATTCATTTATTATATACTATTGCAAAAAGAAAATTATTTTCAGTTGTTTTAAAGAAAGACTTTTAAGTAACTTTAGCCACTAAAGGGTTAAAATGTGACGCTACAAAGGAAACATAATATGTTGATCTAACTTGTAAAAAAGAAATGGGTGAATCGTTATCCTAGTCTCGTTTATGCAGCTATTTTTTCAGGAGCGTACGAGGGTTGAAGAACTGCATTGACATAGTGTATACAGTGTCCTCGTAACACTAGTTTACCCTTAAGAAATTTTATATATCGTGCTTCTGGGAAGCCTGAAAGTGTTAATAAATGATGAATCGTTTCAGTCGATGATTTAATGGCTAAACATCGACAACGGCGAAATTCGATGTGTTTCACCTTCTTACAGATACGTTTCACTCGGAGGTAAGTACCGAAGATCAGCAGTTCCGATGAGTATCGAAGAGAGCTGGAAGAAGTGTCGAGAAGATGTTCGCTAAAGAAAGATTGCGTTGAAAAGTGAACAAAGAGAACAGTCGAGCGTTCGATAATACTAACCAGATGACGAACGTTTCTTTTTCCAGGTCTGCACGAGAGGTACGTGATGTTCGATCCGTTCACCACGAAGAGATTGGAGCCGGAATGCGTGGACATCTCTGAAGAGTTCCAGTGCTCGAACTGCGGGAGAAAGTACTCGCTGAAGCACAACCTGGTGAGGCACATGCGTTACGAGTGCGGCGGCCAACGAAGATTCTCGTGCGTCTTCTGTCCGAAGAAGTACACGCAGAACGTCACGCTTCAGAAGCATCTGCTCCGTTTCCACAACATCCCGGTGCCACGGAGAAGATGCAATCCGCAGTCCGCACCCTACAATCCTCTATCGAACGTGGAGAATTAAGAGAACTCTTCTTCCGAAATCGATATCTCTCTCTCTCTCTTTCTCTGTCTCTATCTCGCTATCTCCCCCGTTCCTCGTCCTCGTGTAGAACTGAATAAACGATCATTCGCAGAGCCGGTCTCCATTTGTCGATTTATTTCTTACGTGTGCAATCTCGTTTTCTGTCATCACTATAAAAAAAAGTTCTAACGAATGTTCTTTTTTTTTGTTGATACCTTGACAATGCAACTGATTAGACGAACCATAGATAGAACCCCTTATTCGCTCACAATCAGTCTCCACGGAAGAACACGCAAAATCGCCACACTCGAAAGTAAGTCACATGCTTAAATGGGTAGCTCTCCGCGTAGTCGATGTCGATTATCGCCAGTCTCGCGGAGGAGTTTCCCGAGACTGGCAAAAGAATTTTCTTCGCCGATCGAACCCGTGGTAAACGTGGCCTTTGTAGACCGTGTCGAGAGACACGTTTACCATCGGATGGAATCGAAAAGAGAAAAAAAGAAAGGAATAATCGAGTTTGGAATAGTTTTGCATCGTCATCTTTGAATGCTTCTGACATGGTCAACGCTTATTGACAGTCGATGTTTTTTCTTTCGGTTGAACAGGCTTCCCGAGAACCCGGTTCACCTGCCAGCAGTGCGGCCGTGGGTACACGATGCTGTGCAATCTGAGGAGGCACATGAAATGGGAATGCGGTGGCAAACGTCAGTTTCCTTGTTACTACTGCAGCTACAGTTTTACACAGAAGACGAGTCTGCAACGTCACCTAACGGCAATCCATAAAATCGACGTTGTCAACGGGATGGAGTCTAGTCTGCTATTATAAGCGAATAGGGTCCCCATGAAACCTTAGCAAATCTGCCGAAGGCGGTACCCATTGAAACCGAACCGGAACAAAACTATCGTGTAATCGGAGAGAACGTACCTTTTGTCCTACTCCGTTTATCTACTCTAACCCTTTATCCTTAACCCTTTTACCGCAGGTCACTGTCTCGCTTAGCTTCTCCTCGCAACACACATTCCCTGTAACCGTAACCGCTGCTTGTCTGTACCTTATATAATCCTCTTCGAAATGTCTTGAACAACTCTCGTCAATCTGACTCGGTTTCAATCTCTCGATAGTCTAATTTCCAGAGTTCTACTTGTAGCAGGATCTCGTCGCAAACGAATTGCTCGAACAGGATCCGTAAGAGAGAGTTCACGATGGACCGGAAATGTCCTGCGACGGTGCCACGCGTCAATGTCGATACACACGAATCCGTGATTAACGCGACTGTGCTATTAATGTTCTTCTAGGTGTCGCCGAGGTGGCCAGTCGATGCGCGGAAGTCCGGCGCAAGTCGAGGCACGCGAATCAATTCAGGGACGAAGAGCTATTGTTCAAGTGTCCTCAATGCGGCAGAGGGTACAAGGTCAAGCATAATCTCATCAAACATCTGAGGTACGAGTGCGGTGGGCGAAAGAACTTCGCCTGCGACTTCTGCGAGTCCAGTTACACCCAGAACGTGAACCTGAGGCGTCATCTGATGAAGTTCCACAATGTCTATCGTCCCCCCAAGATTCGCAGCGTCCGGAAGACTCTGTAAAATGCTTGCCAAATCGGCCCTGAAGATATTTCAACGGTCCACCAAGATATTCCATCGATGAAGATATATCCTCTTTACGGACATGTTTCTCGACGATCCGAAGACTCGTAGCGCCTCAAGATCTCAACAACTTCAAGATTAGTGAATTAGGGTTTTCCGGTTTTTTCTCGTTTCAGAATTGGACATAGAGACAAAGTGTTGTTATTCTCGAGTTCGCCGGTCTTGTACGAAAATTGTATAGTTAGATTTAGATGAACACCGAGTTTTTCGAACACATTCGTTTTAGAGTATTTCCGAGCGTACCTTAACCAGTGTCGTTACCGATTAATACTCGCGATGTTGTCGAAGTCTATCCCTTTTGAAAATCGCCGCTTACAGCATCGATGCTAGTTACACGTTTAAACTTGGACTGTGCCACCTAGTATCTAGCGTCTAAAATAAATGCATAAACAATAAAGATTGGAACGCATTGAATTGTACATGCGATTCATCCGACAATCAAGCCACACGTACCTTCTCACGATGATCACTCGTCTTCCACTCTCGAAGATCAACAAGTTCACGTCGACGCGTAAGTATTCGCACGTCTGCGATCCAACTGTTTGTTACGATTAGATACAGAAATCGGATTACAATTTCAAAAGAAATAATAACTGAGATCACAGGTCTTGAGAATGTGTCGGGTAGAATATCGGAAAGATTCGACAATGTGGAATTGGTGGAATGTTCACTGACCGTGAATTTCTTCACGAAATTGCTGATTACCACGCTTATCAAATCTTGTAATCGAATTTCAAATAGCTTAGAACTAGATCACAGTGCAGTATTACAATTTTTAAAAGTTATTAAATAAAAAATTTTTAATTACAGTTTTGTAAAGACTAGAAAATAGAAAAAACATTTTAAAAACCACGCTTATATTAAAATGCACTAAGGAGAAAATAATTTTGTTTAAATATTAATGACTATAAAAGATTACGTTAATATAGTATAGCGCGTTCCAAGCTTTTGTTTATAGTCACTAATATCTAAAAACAGATTTTCTCCTTTTTAGTGCATTTTAATATAAGCGCGGTTTCGAAATGTCCTTTTTTATAATGAAGCTGATAAATATTAGGCATTATTAACGTTAGAATCGTATGAATATTTACATATCCGGAGAATTAGTCTTCCAAGGTTTTCTACTTAGATTAATCAGGGAAATTAGATAAGGATAGCAAGTACCAATAAATCATATAAAAAGTGGTCCACTTAATATTGATATAATATTTTTGATTACTTTCGAAAACACATATATCGACGCTGAATATTCCACCATTTCTAAAAATTCCATTTGATAACTGTTTACAATAGATGAGTACCTTCCTCTAAACCTAAGCTTGAAAAATGTTAGCCGTCACTCCGATGACCTTGATATAGGCGTATGTTATCAAGGAGAGAAATTGCAATGAGATAGCATTGATATATTTTTGTTAGTAACGTTTTAACGAGAAACGAGCAACGTCTAACGGCTTTCAAAGATCATTCTGAAGGGTATAACGTATTTCAAGGTCGAGGTGATTTGATGCTACTCCGTTATTGTAAAGAATTATCTCGGATCTTCTCCGCACATTTCCAAAACTACAGTATCAATCTCAGTATTGGTTTCGGAATTGTAATCGGACGTTCGTACTTGGTAAGAACTTGGAACGCAAACGTTCGAATAGTTTCGCGGGCAACTCTACCAGCACGTGTTTTCATAGTAACTGCACAAATCAGAGAATTTTTAAGAAGAAACAAAGTCTTTTCGTTTACATTGACATCGCAGATGCTTTGCAATATTCGTTTGTTTCGTATCACGTATTGTTTTAACACGGAGAGAAACGGTCTTCCGTAATTGCGATCTAACATTTCTGCTCTGCTCGACGATCAAGCTCATGTCGAAGATACTCATCCTGTGTATTGTTCCTATGTACAAGTACGTATATACTATAATTAATTAATTACCCGTTCGCATTGAATTAATTTCGTTAGGCGAAATTATCTCCCTTTTTGTTTGAACCTTTTCGATTCACAAATAGAACATAAAAAGAATGAACAACAAAAAAAGAAACAATGAAACAGAAAAGAAAAGAACGCAGAAGAACGAACAAGAAAAACGAAGGAATTTCTTTTTTTTCTCGTTTACATCTCTTCCCCCCTATTTTGTTATTTGACAAATTCATATAATTAACTAAGGAGAACTTACGGTACCGAAAATCACAGCGTGGGTCCAGTACCGAAAAACTCCGAATGGCTAAATTGGACTTCGTGCTCGCGAGAAAGAAAAGGGTAGCAGTAAATTAGAGTAGCGTTTCTAAATCAATATAAAAAAATTAATTTCATAAACGAATCTCAAACTTTCGATCCGCTTGTACGTTTCCTCTCTAGAAACTGCCGAACAGATTTCTCTCGCGAACGATGATCGATCAGACAAAGAAAGTCATTAGGTTTTTCGATACTAGGTACACACCGCGAGAGTGTATATAGTCTTGTCCGTGAGTTCTGCTTTTATATTTCTACAAAATATCGTTATCCATGATTCTTTTATTCTCCGGAGTGTTTCTGGCTGACGTTCGTCTAGCCTCGATAAAAACTCGCATGATCCCGCTGACCGTTCCTCCTAACCTGTGAAATTTCTGTGTTTTTTTTCCCAGAGAACAAGGCCCTGGATTACCGGACGATGTACCTGAAGCCACAGTGTTCGCCGCCGCCGTTCGATCCCGGTTTAAGCTGTTTCGGAGACCCTATCAAACCGTTCCAGGGTTCCCCGGCCTGGATCCCGGAGACGGACAAGCCCGTGGACGACCGGACGATGTACCTGATTCCACCGTGTTCGCCGCCACCGTTCGATCCTGGTCTAAGCTGTTCCGGAGACCCTTCCAAACCGTTCCGGGGTTCCCCGGCCTGGATCCCGGAGACGGACAAGCCGTACATGTGTTCCGACTGCGGCAAGGGTTACACTCACATCTTCACCCTGAACCGCCACCGTCGGACCGTCTGCGGAAAAATCCGAAACACCAACGGCAAGTGGAAATGTCACCGTTGCAAACGGGCCTACGTCACCGAGGGCAATCTCGTGCGCCACGTCCGGTTCGAGTGCGGCGTACGCCGGAAATTCTGCTGTATCTTCTGCAACCGGAAGTTCACGCAACGAAGCAGCCTGATCAGACACCTGCGGAACTTCCACAACGAAAGTTTCGACAGCAACAGCGCCGCCATGCCGGCCGAGTTCCAGTCAACGATAAACCCGTGTCACGTCGAGGTCAAGATCCTCGAGGACAACAACAGATTACCTATTTGAGAACGAGGAGATTGGCTCCGGAGATACGTGGACGCCGGTCACGATTTTTTATTAACCGACGGTTGTTTTTAGGCTCGTGGATTCTTAGCGATACCGCGCGGGACGCCCTCCGAAACGAACAACCTCTCGGTCGGCTATTATGCATTTTCTCCGACGGAATCAACTTTTCCAGTCTCCTCGGCCACTGCGCGCAGGGACCTCTTCTGTTCCGCGTTCCAACCGTGCCCTCGGAAGTCCAACGCCGTTCTTAGTTTTACCGCGTTCTGTCGGCTCTTAATCAATCCGACATTTTCCCTCACCCCTATCATCAGGAAGCTTCGGAAAGTAATTTCCTTTTACCGAGGGATAACGAAAGATTTTGCTGAATATTTTGCCAAAGCGTATCCTTGATTAGAGAAGGCCAATTTTCACCCCGAGGAACGTATGAGGGTTAAACCTTAGCACTCGAACATGGACTCAGTCACCAACAAATATTGTTTACATTATTAAATTCTTTTTTGTTTCTAATCAATTACTAAGCATTTAAGTATCGTACGAGGTAATATATCAATTGCATACCACAAAATGAAAAAAACCCATGTACAATGGAATTATTTTTATTTGGAATTAATGGAATGGTATTATTATGATTTAAAATAGCTTCGAGTGCAAAGGGTTAATCTTGCGGTTGAGGAAAGAATTGATTTTCAACTAAAAATTGCACCGATCAATACACTATCTACATTGTAAATGTATTGCTGTCTGATCGATTGCTAAACATTTATGCCATTTCTATACGGAACATGAAATTACTTTCCGAACGACCTAACAGATTGTACTGGCTCGTTGCGGACTTTGTTCGCGTCTAGTTGGACAGTCGTCGGAAGATTTCTCGGACTGGATCGAGGGAAGACCTCCAACGTTTTAATGTTTATATTTTTTTAGAAATTTTATAGCCAGACAGGGATTGTCCAGCGAAGAAATGTTTCTTTAAAGCAATCCGCAGCGGTCCAGTACCATCGGTGTTTATCGATCACAGTGTTCGGCAGGTCTTATCTTTTTCTCGAACTTTGTAACTTCGGGCGAAAGTTTCTGAGAAATGTTGTTCGAGCGGAGAAGTTGTACATTCATTTCAAAAGCTGATAGAACATCGGTGGACCAAGCTTCTAAAGATGGAAATAACGTTTTATGGAAACGTCCAGGGGTGTTAACTTCTCAGATAAACGTATTCGTGAGAAAAGTAATGTTTCGAATAAAAGTTGCAGGGATTAATGGATGACATATGTCAATGACCTTGTATTTCACCTTTGGACCTATTTTCAAGGTTATTTGGATTGTGATTTGACCTCTGAATGGCCTCATTTTAATTCTATAATTTGTAATTCTTTAATTTGACTGACCTCCAAATACATATATGTCCTCCATTAATCCCTGCAACTTTTATTCCAAATATTTTTACCATGTATTAATTAATTAATTAATTATTTTTACCGAATGTGCTTATCTGGGTACACCCGGTATATAGAAAATATGCATTATTTTCTGCAAAGACGGTCTTGTCGAAAACTTCACACGCGACAAATTTAGATTCGAAACGTTGGCTCGAAATTACATAGCTAGTTGAGCAGTGTAGAGGCTGCGATCTTCTTTGCGAAAAGCAAAGGAAAAGGAGATCGCACTCTTTACCGCGAAAGTGCAATGTTTGTTTAATAATAATATTGATTTTTATTATCCGAGAATAATTCACTGTGGTTGTTTTGAGATTGCAGATTTCTTTCGAAGACATTTTTGAAAGTCGCAATTGCGAGGCGTGTATATGCTCAAGAAGATTCAGAAAGAAAGAGAGAAATCGAAATTAACCGAACGATTTACCTTGGTGTCGAATCGATCCCGAAACTGGGATACGTATTGAGACTAGGTGGAACGGCGAGTGAACTCCGGAGAACACGTTTCTTCATTGTTAGGCTCTGAGACTCGGTTTAATGTCTTCAAGTCAGACTCGGCAGTACTTGTGTTGTCGGTGAATCGGTAGTCGAAACAGTTCTGGTCTTGTCGTGTTCGCGTAGAATTTAGAAAGGTAGGGGGTGGTCTTGGAAAAAGCTGGATACGATTAGGCTGGAGGATGTGTTTTTAATCAGTGGTGGAAGTAGGAGTTCGGTTACGGGCGGCTGTGGTTATAAACTTATGGCCTCGGCGCGCTAAGTGTAAAATGGGTCCGCGTGTGTTCGTCAGCTGCGGATCCTAGCGGTTCGTCGCATTCCTTAAATTATTCGTCCTTTCGACGGTTCCGTTCGCTATTCCGCCAGTACAGGTACGTTGACCTTGGCAGAGGATTTTACAAAGGAACATTTAACCCTTAGCACTCGAACGCGGTGACTCAGAGTCACCACCAAAAATTGCTGTAACATTATTCAAAATATTGTTTACATTATTAAATTTTTTGTTTCTAATCAATTACTAAACATGTAAGTATCGTACGAGGTAATACATCAATACCACAAAATGAAAAACCCATGTACAATGGAATTATTTTTATTTGAAATTAATGGAATGACATTATTATAATTTAAAATAGCTTCGAGTGCAAAGGGTTAAGTTTTGTACCAATTAACGAGTGGATCCACTCAACGGATTTCTTTTGCAAATTAATACGATCTTCTTACGGATAATGGAAATAACCATGGTGCCACTTGTGTTAACGATTTTAGATTTAGTAAGAAATCGATGGATTTCGGTAATGGTAAGTTTTTAGACAATACGAGATAGGAATAAGGGCTTTTCTATTATACAATGGTTTTACTTTACGTCGTTGTTACTTTTATTCGCCTACGATTGCGGACTTCCGAGTGTAGAACCCGGCGGAATGGTCCCCTGCGCGCAGCCGACGTTGCCCGGAGAAATTGCTGAAGAAAAATGAAAACGGTTCCTTGCAAGAAGATGAATCTTTTTAACGTAATCCTACGACGATAGAGAGTATCGAGTGTCACTTTAAGTATTAAGAAATTCACGTCGTGTTGCGTAGTCGTAGCTAGAGTAAGGAGGATTTTAAAGGACAACGGAGAAGGTAACCGCGCGCGCGTTGAAATTGATTATGGTAAAGTATGTACGATGAAAGAGAAATACGGAATTTCGAGCCGGGGGAGAAGCTCGATGCTCAAGCAGTCGAAGACGCATCTTGCTCCGAAAAGTATCCTATTTGACATCGCACGTGGGTAACACGTGACTGGCAACTGGCAGGTATTCGATTATGGCTGGAATACTGGTATGGCCTTTTAAATCGTTAAGCTTTTGACTATCAGAAGAATATATATATATAAATATATAAATATGTTGCAGCCCTGTAACGCCGAAACAGATGATCGGCCATGGTCGGTCGAAAACATTTTTGGAATTTTCTATTATTTTAATTAGAAAATTTGTTGTTTACTCCAGCGAACTAGAGAATTCGACATCTTTCAAAAATTCTAGTCCTTCGATGGAAGACGGTCTCGGAGACACCTAATCATTTTTATTACATTAATAATTGTAATACCAACAATCCGGAACCGGTCATTCTGACGTTCCCTCCTGAAGCGACCCGTTGTATTAGTGCAGCAACAGCTGGTCGGAGAAGAAGCGTTCACCTCTCGCATTTCACTTGAATGCTTTAAAACGCGTTAACGGTGATGTTGTAGAAAATGTGTTGCCTCGAAATCAATGTAAAATTGATTAAATTATTGTTACATTTGTTAGCGTGTGGATGATCGAGTATAGTTGTGTTCGTCGTACAGAACGCGTGTCGAGGTCATAGGTTACTCTTGAAGGTTAGGATGGTAGGATGTTTAAATACAAATCAAGACTGATGTATTTCGAACGCGAGTGTGTTTTGTTCTGAATGTGACTTGTTGAATATTTTCATTCGTTTTTAGGGGTGTTGAAGATCGTCTTAAACCAACTGAGGTGGAAGTTTTCGGTAAGTCTATTTGCTCCGCGAGAAAATGTTACTAGCAAAGCTTCTTCTCCGCATTTCGACTGTTGATTAGTAATAATTTTACTAAGAGGACCCACCACGTGAGATCATCTGTTTCGATTCTTGCCGAGCCGCACACATAAGTACACTTAATATTTCTAAGGATAAGGTTATAAAATGGCACTGAAGCACGGCGAAGGAGCGTTTTATCACAGTGGAAAGAAAACAAGGGGACGCGTCACGGTGTCCTTTCGGGGGGATGATTATCGAAATTTTCTGACGATTATGTGCCCTTTTCTTGATAAAAAAGAAAGTGTCTTATAGCTAGATATTTGTACGTACATCGACAATGTATCCGAGTACAGGAAAATACGCTTTGTTGCTCGTTCTTTAAACAAAAAAAGAAGAAGAGGAAGTGAAACGAAAAGAGAAGACGAAAAAATGTTTTCGCGATACTAAAGGCTGATTATTTGATATATAGCGCGCGTTGGGCTTTCGATAAATTTTATGTTATGTTGTCTCGAATACTGTCGGTTTTCGTTACTTTTTTCTTTCTCTCTGTAGCTATGTAATGTGTATGCGTGCGCCGCAAACGCGAAAACACGGTTTAACCCGTCGGGCTCCTGCCCCGCGTCCTTTTCGAAATCATTTCGCCAACAAACGAAGAAAGTAAGGCGTCGAGACTGTTGTCCGCAACCGTTGAAACGATGCCACGTGATTTAATCGAATTTTATGCGAGAAGCAGCGCGTTTAGTTTTCGTTTGACACGTTGTAGATGGATGTTCGAATACTGCGGCAATTTTAGCATTACTGTTTTCGATGGATTTTATTTTCTTGTTTTACAATTATTGAAAGTAGGCATTTTTGTTAAACTGAACATATTTTAATTGGTTTCGTGGTACACAGCGCGTTTCGGCAGCGTGATGGGTTAACCAATATCTTTGGACGAGTACGCGTAACGGTTATGCTGTACGATGCGAGTGCCTCCGCAAAGCGTACCAATTAATCTTTTGGTACGCCTTCGATGGTGCTGAATGTTTTAAGCTATCTCTCTCTTCTGTCTTTGTTCTGTCCAATCTTCCTCCGTTTCTCAATCTTTCTTTGTTTTTATTCTTCTCAATTACCGAATTAATCTCGTTAAGACTGCGTTGTTCAAGGGGCTAGGATTAAACATTTGCAATGGTGCACTTAAGGACCTTTCACGATGATCTATCTGAACGAGTATCGTTTCAGGGTAAGGCACACACGGGCGACCCACACTCGTCGGACGCGTTGTATCGCTGTTAAGTCAACAAGTTCCAACCGAGCCGATCTTTTCGCGTTTGCTTTCGGAAACCAAGTAGTAGCGTTGTTTAGGCTGTGACGGAGAACAAAAAGAAAAAGGAATAAGAAAGAAAAAGAAGAAGAAAAGAAAGTGGAAATGTCCCATTCGTCTCTCACGTGTATGTTCTTTCGTTTAGTTGTTTATTATGTTTTTTTTTTTGTTTGTTTTTGTTCCTGGTTGGCGAGTCGAGTTGTTGACTAAATATAATCGACGAGCAAAAGAGAAAAAAGAAAACTAATCGGGGTAAACAGCGAAAGACGAAACAGACGTGAAAGTGTTGATCGAACGAAGCGTGGCGATCAGTTTGTTGCGTTGCCTGTCAAATATTTTTCGTTTCCTTTATTTTATTTTTTTTTTTCGTTCGTTTGAACTCGTGCGATACCAGCAACGATATCGTCTGGAACCTTTGTTGATGTATAAGGTGTTACTTAAAAGAGAAGAAAAATAATAAATACACACGATTTACGTATCTCTCGGTATGCTTTTCCTCGACGTATCACAGGGGAGATTATCCTCGACAGATCCTGTTTTCTGTTCTCCGGATCCTCCCGTCGGAATATCTGGCCGTTAAGGGGGTAGACTCGTTTTTCCAGACCTGCAAGGCTGCGGGGTGCAAAGATGGGGCTTTTCAGTAGTCGAAAGCGCAAAATGAAAAATCAATCTCGGTCGCGACAGCCCTCAAAAGTCCTACTTTTGAGGACAACTGCGACATAAATTGATCTTTTAGTGCTTTCCACTATTGAGAAAGTGTATCTATGCATTATCGAGAAATGCGAAGCCCACCCTTGCAATCCTGGAAACGAGACCATCCTTTAAGCTGAGTTGTTATTACATACTCTTTCAATAAGGGAGTAGACTCGTTGCCATGACTGCAAGAGATAATGCTGGGGAGTTTCAGTAGTCGAAAGCGCTGGATAAAAGATCAATCTATGTCGCTCCTAAATTTTCAATTTTATGTATACGAGGTGTGATTTGCATTATTCGAAAGCGTAAAGCTGCGCATAAATGCAAATTACACCTTGAGAACGTAAAAGTATTATTTATTTTTATATTTATGTAACTTCTACTAGTTTATCAACCCTTCACTGCATGAGTTTTTGTAATTGGGATGATAAAATCGAAGGAAGGTCAGTTTTCATTTAAGGGAAAAATATTTTAAAAAATTCAAACATGTTCAGAAAAATAAACTTCGAAGAAGGGTTAAGGTGGGTTCACACATGGAATATTTCCAGAGGTGCCGGGATGAAAATAGAATTGTTGGGGGCGACTGCGACGAAGATTGATCTTTTATCGAACGCTTTCGACTGGTGAAAAAGGCCAGCATTGCGTTACCGAGAAATTCAGTGAAAAACGAGTCTCTCTTGAAAGCTTCTTTCAGCGTCACGCATCGATGTTACCCTTCCTATCCAAGCGTCGAGCTCACCGACGAGGTCTCCACCGCGCAGCTGTCGCGCGTCGGCGCTCGATAAGAGGCGTGAACGGCCAAGACCTCGGCGTTGCGCGTCGACCTTTAAAATGAATTTAGAACGTCCCCCCAGGTCTTCGTCCCTGATTGTTTTGATTGTTTGTTTCTCACGCATACCCGGAACCGATCGCTCACATGATTTTCCGATCCTGTTTCAGTGAGACGCCGACTGTTTTGCGACCAACTGCCCCGCGAATTGTGGCGGCGCTGCAAGGACGAGCTTCTCTGTCTGAAGTGCGCGAAGAAGTACAGCGACTGGAGGAGCTTGCGGAAGCACATGAATTTTTTCTGTCAAATGGAGCCACTCTATCCTTGCCCGTTTTGCACGCACAGAGCCAGGATACCGACCTTGCTGAGATACCACGTGGCACGTGAGCACACGGCTCCCGTCACTGTCGAGGAGATATTTTGATCTTCGTCGGCCACCTCGCTTCCGGTGCACGAATAATATCGCTTGTTAAATCGATTGCGTTGGTGAGAAACTAATTTCGCTATTTCAAGGTGAAATAAAAAACCGAATTTCTCTTTATTCAAGCGACGCAGAGATGTGCAGAATTACAATTGAATTACTCCAGAATTATAATCACAAAGTAATTGAATTAAAAATTCAATTATGTTGTAATTTATAATTCAGATCTTCGTTCAATTAAATTACAATGTAATTCGTAATTGCAATGGTGCACAATTATAAAATACATTGTTTTTATGTATTGTATTGTATTTCAAGTATATTGTATTTCAATTATACTTTAATTCAATTACATTGTATTTCAATTACATTGTGTTTCAATTATATTGTATTTCAATTACAAATCTGATTGAAATACTTAGTAATTGAAATACAATGTCATTCAACTACGTAATTGAATTACAATTTAATTGAATTAGCACAACTCTGAAGCGACGAACTTTAATCGATAAACACATTTTCTTATTTATCCTTGTCGACCAAGGATCATCGAACAGAAGAGAAAATGTTCATTAAAGTTTATTACTTGGATAATTATTGAGCTCTATTTCACCTGAAGGTACGTGTCCATCTGAGACCAAACTGTCACGAGTTACTCTCGAGACTCTTTGACAGTGTTCACGGTATTGAGACAGGTGAACAGTGTTCACAAAAAAGGTGAACACATAAATTGAGAGCTCTCGAGAGCAACTATCGACGGAGACTCTCGGCTGGACGTCTACCCCTGAAATACTAAAATTATTTTCTCGCGAACCCAACATATCCCTTGTCGGCGGGACGACGAAACGATCGTCTAGGCTCCCTTCGGCAACGATCCTGTCACGAGCGGACCAAATCGATGTGCGTTGTTTCACTTAGTTAGTACGTTGTAGTCGCCGACAGTGCCAGTCGCAATAAATATTTAGAATCTTCTCTACTTCCCACGACTACGATATTTTGTAAATTGTGTCCGGACGTCGCCGAGCGATATACACTTAAGACCTAACAATTCTTGTATCAGGAAGGTGCGATGGATCGTTAGATTTAGTCGTCGCCACATAACCCCCGAGATTCGCAATTCTTCTTTTGCGATAATAAAGTATAACCTCTTAGACTAGTATCAGTTGTCTATTGAATTTATTCGAACGATCGAAACAGCGTGATCACCCAGCTTTGCTTCTCCGCCTATTCCTTATTCATGCAAATTCTCCGACGTGTCTCGGATCTGTTTACTGGTCTCGGAGTGTTCTCGTTTGAAATACGATGGGTTGTCTCGCAACGTTGTGCCGTTCCTTTCAGATCCATCCGTCGGATGTTTGCGCGGAGCGATCGTATCTTCTTCTAACTTGTACACTTTTGATTTTTAGGGCCAGACTTGGGTTATCTGTTGGACGACACGCCGGACCAAACCGGCAAGCCGATCTTTATCTGTCCACGGTGCGGTAAGGGCTACACCTGGAAGGCCAGCCTGCAACGTCACCTGAGCACCGGCTGCGGACTGCCGCCGATGTTCTACTGCAGAATCTGCGAGTACAGGACCAGCAGGAAAGACATTCTATTCAGGCACATGAGACACGTGCACTCGCAGTTCCCAGTTTAACGATTTCTTCGGTCTCGGATCGTCAGAGACTCGTCCAAGTTTCGGGGAAACTTCTAGAAAGAACAAGTGACACTCAACTATCGCGTCGACGAGTAGATCGCCACTCAACCCCTCGCCGTATTTCAACGAGCTCTAACAAACATGAATGTGACGTTTCTTTCTAGTTGAAAATGAAATTTCATTGGAAATACACGTAGTTATATAAGAAATAGAAATTTTCGTTTAAGACGTTCGAATCGAAGAAAACGGTAAGGGGTTGAATGATCAGGCACGCGGTGCGTTTCTTCTTCGTTCACCACAAAATAAATAAAAATTATCAAAAACAAAAATCGCAGGGTCGAAAACTCGCGGTTTCCGGCGTGTGTGAACAGGCCCTTAGTGTACATTTGCCACGTGGGTGCTCGGCCTTATTTCCATTGTGCGTTCGAACAGTCGCGTCTCTGTTGTTGACGATTACAATAAAATGTTGTTCAAAGATGAACGGTATAATGAAAGATCCAATTGAATTCCCGTCGACACGTAGATTTCGTTCCAGCCGAACGATGATGTCCCCACCGATTCGCGAACTCCGCTTCATCCGTTCTTCTCTCGATCTGTTCCAGGTGCTTGGAACGTGCGGAATTACGCGGAGGGATACAGCAACCCTGTGGACGGGGTTCCACTTCATCCGGAGCACCTCGAGAAGTTTCGCGTCGCTGGACAAACGATGCCCGGCTACTCGATCGTACACAAACGCCACATGTGCGGCTTCTGCAAGAAGGTATTCCCCCTGAAGAACCTGCTCAGGAAGCATATGCGGCTCGGATGCAGAATGAACCCGCGGAGCTCGCATTATGCCTGCTCGTTCTGCCCGTACAAGAGCACGTACAAGGCGAACGTCGAGAGACACGTGAGGAACGTTCACGAGACCGGCGTGCTGAAATTCTGCTGCGATCTCTGCAACTTCCGCAGCAACTACTCGTTCTGCGTGCGCAGGCACATGAAGACGTTCCACTGCGCCGCCGAACCCGACAAGGCCAAACAGTAGAATACTCGGTATCATACAACTTAGGAGTTCTTTCGTCGAGTGGCTCTAAAAACCACCCTTTCAGCGTCCTGGATCTTCCACCTCCAGAAATTCCCAGCCTTCAGGATCCTTTCTGTTCTGCTGCCAAATAACGCAGAGGCTATGATCCTCTCAGTTTTCCGCGCGGACAGAAGTGTTTCTAAGATGTTTCGAGAATGTTTCTAACGATAGGAATCATAAACGAACGTCGCGTAGATGCTTAGGATATAAATTATTCGTTACCACATCATTGCTCAAAATGATTCGATTGGAAGGATAAGTTTGGTTTATATTCACAGTCAATTTTATTTCTGTTCGCCATCTTGGATCGCTTCTGAGGCCACTGGTGTCGCAACCATGCAACAATGTCAACGCATTTAATAAATCGGTAACTGTCAATTGTTTATATAACTTTTACAAAGGGAAATATCTGCATTATTTTCCATGCACCGTATTAGACTGAGCCGCCAAGTTGAGATTAAAATATTTTTTGCATCCCTGGCTACCGTTCACAGATATTTTTGTCTGTAAAAGTTGTTGTTCTGCCTCTGGCAAAAATATAAACAATTTACCGATTTATTAAATGTGCTGAGCCACTGACCTAGTCCAATAGCGGTCGAAGAGGTCAGAATTTCTTTGAACGAATTTTTTCTTCAATAGCCTCCTTGGAATCGAACAATTTTTGTCGAAATTATTTCTTTTCTAGTTCAAAGAATTGTTTCTCTACCCATCGACGGAGTTCGTTCGACTGAATTCTATCGATTTTTCGATAACGTTTTGTACTTCTTCGTAAAGTTTTCTATCAGGAATCAATTTGAACGATTTAGAACTTTACTCTAACCGCGCGTGATTATCGAAAGACCGATCAAATTCAATCGAATCGACTTTATCTTTGCGTACTCGAGTACTTATAGCGAGAATAATGGACACCCGGGTATTTGGAATTCCCTAGATTTTGCGGGTGTCCCAGATATACGAACGGTATAGACACGCGTTGTACATACACACGTCGTAGTAAGGCGAGTTTAAAATTTTTCATTTTCAGGATACCGTATAGTATTTGGGTACTCGGAATATTTTCAGGTAGCCGAGATGGAATCGGGAGCCACGGTATTAAAAGAGAACGAACAAATGATTGTAATACTCCACAGAGATTGTACATGTAACTTAGAATTATCAGCCAACCGAAAAGCGTATACCTAACTCGTGTCGTCCACAGAATTTCGTGATTCCGTGTAGGATATCAGTATTATACCCCGCGGCTATTGTTTTCCTGGTTTCGTAGACGCTGTAAAGAAGCGAGGTGAACCGACACTGTAGAACAAACACCGTTTGTGTATTTTTCAGGGGTGGACCCGGAAATTTCGGATCTCCAACGTTCACGCTACTGCGACTTCCCGAAAAAGATTTTTCTTTCGTGCCTCCGTATCTTTCGTGTCTTCATCAGGTTTTAATTACACTGTGAATCTTTATGCATTTACAGGAACATTGGTTAGATGAAATTGAAAAATGTTGGACAATTTGAAAAATTGAAAGTGTGCATAGATAATCTATTAAAATCATTAAGGGAAATTTTAAATTAAATTTTGCATAAAGATTCGCAGTCTAGATACAATAATATGGACACGTTTTAAAAACTGATAGGTCTTATCACCACGTTTGTAGATATTATGGTGTGCAAACTAATTCGCGAACATTTCCATTGTCCGGAGAACGTGATGGACTTTTGATTCGCCGCGAGAGTATCCGCCTCGGCCACCCCTAGTATTTTGTAAGAGCTACTTAACGCGTTGCGGACGGCCCTGTAGAATGCCGTGTAACCGCGCTCAGGTTCTTTGTAATTCGTTCGAGAAGGTAATAAAAAGATTCGATACAATCCATTAGGGTATTGCGATCGTGTTTCCGTGAACTAACGTGTCCAAGAATCTTTCTAGGGTAGGCGGGAGCGATGCGGCGAACGCGTCACCAAAGAAAAGGTAACTGAACCATCAGATTCGGGGGATGGAATTTTGTTTATTCTTGTGATACGACTTACATATGTGTCCAACAGAAAATACGTGAACCGTGTTCGTCGTGATTCCGACGCCTATTAACCAACTCGTTGTTGTTGTTTCAGTGTTGTTATGGCCTTACAAGAGCATCTACGTACTCGATCCGACGAGCAGAAACATTCGAAGGAACGAGCAACGTCATCAACACGATCAGCAACGCGGATCGACCGATGCTCGGGAAAGAAGTTTCGTTTGCGCCGACTGCGGCAAGGCTTACGCGGTTCATAGGTCACTGTGGCGGCACCGGAAGTTCGAGTGCGTGAACGCCAAGCCGAAATTAGCCTGCGAGGCTTGCCCCTATCAAAGCCCGCACAAATGGTGCATAGAGAATCATAAAAAGAGGCACCATAGCAATGTTCAAGTACAAGACGGTCTTAACGCATCTTAAAATTATTTTTATCCGGCTGAAAATTGATTTTAGCTTAAAATCATTTTTGTCCGGTTGAAAAAATTCATTTCACTCCGTCTTAATTGCTCGTGGACCATTTCCGATATGCCGAGGACTCGAGGAGGTATTCTTACTTAAGGGGCCATTTCCTTTGCGCGTCTGAACGCAGCGTTTTGTTATCCAACTGCCTTTTCTACTCCATTCTCGATCATTTTCGTTCTGGTACAATATTCAAAAGTCTCGAAGCGCGAAACACAAACTTGTGCATCCAGAGGCACAGCAAAACGGTACGACGAATGGAGTGTGGATCGTAAAACGCTGCGTCCAGACGCGCAAAGGAGAACGCACACCTTTAAAGCTTTCGTACGATCGACTCGTCAAGATTCTAATATGTATATTTTCTATATGTATGTCGAATGCGTCAGTGCAACATGTTTTTTACATTCTTTCGATTTGTAGGCTACACAGAGCTGCGGTTTGTGTAATAGACATTTCGAATATGGTCTGTGCTTGGTCTACGTTGTATTTAGTCTTGTAAGTGTTAGATTTTGTAGAAATGTAAATGATAGATACTTGGTCCCCGCAGGGTTTCAAGTGCATACACCAATCCTCCCTCTTTTTCCGCCTGTTTCAGACAATTTCAGTTTTTATGGTGGGTTCCGAACCACCTTCGATTTTGTAGAATTAAACAAGGGTTTTTAACTTCCCCATGCAGAGAAGAATGACCTCACAACTTTTCGTGAAAGTACTCTTAAGAACAACTGTACAGAAATTCGATTTCCGCAGCGATAAACAATGTCCAGCGAGAGAAGCATATTCGTACAAGTATTCTCATTTGCTGAAGCAGAGATGTGGGAATTCGTGTGAAAATAATATCCGGGCCAGCGCTCGAGACGCATGGTCACTCGGAGAAATAATCTCTGACGCTTCTCAAGAAGAACGATTACTTTTTCAGATTATTGATCAGTTTACTAGCTGATGTGAAAATGTTTCTTTTTATTCCAGTTGGTCGGAGTCGCGGAGAAAATGTTCAAAACGTTACTTTCCACTTTTACAAACCGCGTTTGTTAAATATGTGTCCGTTGTGAGAATGCACACGATCAATACAGATCTACGAAACGGGCTTTTGAAATTTTCACAGAAAAAGGTTTTAGTATTTTCTCCGCAGTTAAGATCGGCAGCAATTCGTTCCGAAATATCATTTTTTCTTTACGCGGTGATCCAGCTTTTCAATAAAAATCCAAGTCGTGCGGAATAATCTCAAAAAGGTTATCGCGCTTTTAACAGCGTCCGAATATTATACCGAGTCACCGTACGTTTCAAGCTGACTCGGAAGCCTGTGATAAACGAGCCAGTTTCCGTTACTGAACTGCAAAACTTCGTACCAGCTTTTTTATTTACAGTAAGACTACTCTTAGCTGTTGATTTCAAACAAACGAAGGTCTTCCTCCCGATAAATATAATATATTCCCACTTGCGAACCGACTGTCAGTATTCCTGGTGAATGTATAATAATTCCTGTCGAAATAAAACGTATTTGTAGCGATAGTCCAGTTTCTCGTACAAGTATCACATACACGATGACCTTGAGCTGACCTCGAAGATAGTCAAGGTCACCTTGATATCTCCGAAACAATGTAATACACAAAGAAATCGAAATCGCACTGGTTCAATGCGTTCCTTGAAAATGACGAGTAGCGTTTCACACTGATTCACCCTGTACATTAAGTGGCGTTCGATCCAAGAAACGCGTCGACCGACAAAAAAAAGAAACAGCTTTCTGTCTCTAATCGAAAAAAGATTAGAGCCGTCGCTTTCGCCGATTCAAAAGGAGAGCCCTTTTCTCCTCTCGTTTCCGCCGCTTGTCTCGCATCTCTCTAACTTGGTCCTTCTGTTTTCAGCTGTCCGGAAGATGTACGTGGGCGAGCAGATTTGCGGCTACACGTGTGCAAAGTGCAGCAAGTTCTACAAGATGTGGAGCAACTATCTGAAGCACAAGTGCGAACCGCCGGAGTTCAAGTGTCCGCTTTGCCCGTTCGCCGCGTTCAAGGCGTTCATCCTGCAGGCGCACCAGGCCGAGCAACACTTCAAGGTCGCCTCGTCGAACACGTGAACCCGGACACCACGGGAGCTCGCCATCCACTTGCCTTAACCCGCGTCGACAGTGTCGTGCCTATTCCACGCACACACTCGGCCCGGGATGTCCCTCGAAGTACGACGAAGACTTGTCCGACCGACGGGGAAACGCGCGGTGAAAAAAAACGGTGGATTTCTTTTACGACGGGGTGTAGTAACCTCACCTTCTGCCCAGACATCCGAGCTGGGATTCAGCCTGTTCACCGTTGGACAATAATTTGTATAATCAGACTCTAAAGGCTTTCGCAGCCGAGCGTCCTATAGGTTTATACGGCCTGATGAATCCAAGTGGATGGTTTTAGTGTTACTTGCTGATATTCCCTAATTTTTGGTCAGTCCATTCGTGGAATATACCTGGGATAGGGGTATGACAGTGACCAGCCTTCTGTTTTTTGTTTAAGGGCGATGGGGGAATCCTCTTACGGACACCCTCTCCTCCGATAATGATCGGCTATCCCCCTTTTTTTTAAGGATGTGGGGGAAAATACAATTACGTACACCCCAGAAGGGGGTAGTGTGGGGCTCACCGCTCAAGATGTTCGGAGTCGGCATACCCACTAAAAACCTAAAACCACACCCGGGACAGTCGATAGACTGCCTCTCTGCTATCAGTTGTCCGAATTCAGATGATATCCACGGACCTGTTTCCCACAATACACGTGGTATCCAATTCGAGTCTAGCCACGCATCCTCTGAAAGTGCAATGAGAAATCGTAGGGAAACGAGGTAAGCAGCTTGCTGCATTGCAGGGGTGCAATCCACCAACCTCCCTTTTATGCAACATGCGTCTGGTTTCAATTGCTGAAGGTTGCCGCCATCTTCCTACTACCCATTTACTTTACAATTGGTTTTATTTATTTACACCTTCGCTTTTCCTCGACCCCCGCCTATAGATTCCCTTCTGAAACCATCTGCTCGAATTCGTCAGATGATACCGAGCATTAGGGTCCTCTGCAATCGTATGCAATAAGAACATGATCCGAAATAGAAGATACCGCCCCTGTTCTACCTGTGCAAGGAATCTATTCACTGACAAAGGCATCTGAAAAATCCAACGTCTTTGTCGACAATACTTAGGGTACTCGTGTCTCGTGGAAGGCTTAAAAGATTAAAGTTTCCCTTCAGGGTGTTCTCTTTCTCGTCATCTCTAGTGCTCGGTATAACCTATAAAGTCGTCACCGTTAATGCTTTCCAGCGCAAGCTGTGTTCTTCGACAGGAACGTTGTATCGATAGTTGGAACGATTGTTCCAAGAACATGGCCTTTTGCTCCTGGCGTTATTATCAGTCACGACTGCAATCTGTATCTCGTATAAATGTTTGTTTGGTACGATTAACGCCTTATAAATATTAGATAGAAGAGCTGAGAAATTCGAGGCGATTTTACTCGCGAGCTAGTGAACGTTTTTCGATTGTTAAGTTAGAGTGATACTTCCATAGTAGTTCGAGGTTCGGGACGAAGCTGACGTCAGTGTTCAGCACCGGTATAATTACAATTGTATTCGAAATTTTCTCATCTCATACCCGATTTCCGTGTTCGATCATCTAACATTTTACTCTTTCGTTCAGCGAGCCTCGAACGTAACGTAGATCCTGTAGAACGCAAATGTTTCTCGACTGATTAATTAGCGATAATCATCATCTGTAATTACACACTTGTGACGCCATAGGTCTCGATTACGTTCTTTAATGCTTTTCTTTTCATCGTATTCGCACAATTCTCATACCGGTTCCAATACAGGCTGCGGTTATGCTACATTTCGATTCTATTTCCATGGATCGAAGAAATGAAGAATGTTGCTCCAGTTTGTTTAAAAAATAATTTAAAGTATAGTTGTCTTTACCGATTGGGAGGCAGTAGTGCGTTATAATTGAGGCCTTGGGCAAAGTAGAATTTCGGGGCCTCCGAAGAAAAGCGTAAAAATTAGATCTTGGTTTGTGTTCGGGGCCTCCTTTTGCTTGGGGCCCTAGGCATTTATCCGAGTTGCCCATGGGGTAACGCGCCACTGACAGTAGCGCTTTATAAATAGTTGGGACCTTGGGCAAAGTAGAATTTCGGGACCCCTGCGGAAAAACGAAAGAATTTGGATCTTGGCTTGTTTTCGGGGCCCCCTTTTGCTTGGGGCCTAGGGTAAAGTAGAATTTCGGGGCTCCCGGCGAAAAACATAGAATTTGGATTTTGGTTTGTGTTCGAGACCCCTTTTGCTTGGGTCCTCGTCCAAAGTAGAATTTCGGGGCCCCCGGAGAAAAACGAAAAAATTTGGATCTTGGTTTGTGTTCGGGGCCCCAGGCATTTGCCCAAGTTGGCCATAGAGTAACGCGGCACTGATTGCGAGATCAATAACCGCAGCCTGCTGACGATTACTGTGACGAAAGCGACCGGTTGAATTGTAACTGGACGGCTTCTGTCGAATCAGAAGATCGGTTCATAGGAACGTACGACTGATTTCACCGCTTAGACTTAAGGAGGGACGATCGGAGGTAGGCGTCGTCGAAACTTATCACGTAACCCCTAGTATTCTGGTAAAATGCATGTATTTTCGTAATGCCAAAAATAAAGGAAACAGTGCAAGAATAATTTGCAAAACGAAAACGGTGCCTGTTATTTCTGGGCGCGTGTGTCGTGGATCGTTCGAGGATCGATCACGAACGAAATCGAAAGACAGGGAACTGTAAATGCGTGTTTCGTTCCAAAGCGCAGATTCCCAACGACGTTATTAATAACGAAGAATCAATTTCACCTGTTTCAGACGAGATGTATTCGACGCCTCATCGTGACCACAAGCGGGCAGGCTTTTTCGCGAGACGATAAAACCCCGAGCTAATTAAGGCGAAATTTCGTAGAATCCTTTCGTTCTCTTATTATACTGTTTCAGAGGATCTGTGACGATTCACGGGGACGTCGTTCGACGTCCTTTGTGAATTCGACTCGAGGACGCGCGAGGATCGCGAGAGAAAAGAGAGCAAATACATAGTATGCTATGCCGATGCTTTTGTGGGGGCGAGAGCTTCTTATTCGTGATTAGCGCGATTACGACGGGGAGCATCATACTTAAAGCCGCCTTTCTTCCTCAAATTACAGGTTTCCACGTGTGCTGCGAGTGCAAGAAAACGTACAGATCGAGGATGGCGCTAAACCGTCACGTGCGCGAGGAGTGCGGCCGGGTCTTGTACACGTGCCCCTTCTGCCACAGTGTCATGCCCATGAAGTTCAACCTGCTCAACCATCTGAAGAAGGAGCACGGCTGCGTCGCGAAGATCTAACTCGACTGGGGAGATAATACCGCCGCTCGCCAATCCCGTTTGTCGGAGAAACTCTACCTATATGTACGCTGTGTGCAAAAAACGCTCGAGGGATTTGCTAGGGCAGATGAGAGAGACTTTATTTTTTCAATACTTGTCCTGGAAGCCCCTGACCATACCGTATGTACGACAGGCCGCGTTATCGAGGTGTCAGCGTCAATAAAGTGAAAAATCGATGAGCGTTACCAGTACTAACCAAAGGTGTGTCTTCCTCTCGTGTAACGACTGCATGAATAGGCTCGACTATTTATCGAAACGTTAACTATCGAAGAACCAGAACAAGAATGATCGCTCGACGGGTGGAACCATCGAATGCATACCCTCGTTCTACAGTATTTTATCGGTACATGTCCCAAATGTCTAATCGGGCTTTAAAAACTTCTTTATTTTTCATTATTCTTTTTTGGGACTTCGATGACCATATTTCTGGCATTTTTCTAATAAAAATCATACTAAATATGATATAATCCCGATGTTAGTTACTTGTGTAATGGACAATTAAAGTTTCCTTGTGCTCGAAACTTTAATTGTCTATTACACAAGTACATATCATCGGAATTATATCATATTTGGTATAATTTTTATTCGAAAAATGCCAGAAATATGGTTAATCGAAGTCTCATAAAAAAATGATGAAAAATAAAGATGTAGGTTTAGATTTCTCAGTGACCGAGGCCTCTCGAGCTCAGCTGTCTCGTTGGGGACTAGTATCGATAAAGTACTGTGTCTCCTTTTTCCTTAGACTATTCCATTGTGGGACACTGTTGGTCGATGGTTTTGTTTATGTACACGTTGTGTCTAATCCTGCGTTGGCGAGGTGTAACGTCGGAAGTCGAGCGACACTCTCCTTCGATCACGTTCGTTTAACACCGTGGATAAAAAGTTGTTTTGTCGAGGTGTCGCTAACCAAACCGTCCATGTAATCGTGTCGAACCGGCAGGTATCAGTGAAAACGGAGAAAATTAAACTCGGTCTTTATTAACCGATCTCTGTGATTTCTTTTTTCAGGTTGTCTGGCCGGAACTCGCTGGCACATATGCAACACCTGTGGGAACGTGTACATGTATGATAGCTCGTTGAGAAGACACGTGCGAGAAGAATGCGGCCAGCCGCCGAAATATCAATGTTCGTTCTGTCCGAAGAAGACGAAATTGCGTTGCAACTTGTTGAAACACATGCGAAAAAGACACGGCTGAGTCGAAGCTATTCGTCATCCGATCGAACGCGAGAGGAGGAAGCCGGTTGCGGAGAGCCTCGCGAAGAACTCATTAAACTGCATTATCGTTTGTCGCATCGATGACACGGAGACCATCGACTTCTGAAAGGCTCTTCTCCTGACAGCAGAGATGTAAACCCTTGTCTCTGTCTTCCCTTCCATAAATCAGACTTCTCTGTGTAAAATAGTGTACATTTCTCTTTTTTTTCTCCGCAAGCATGCCCACATTCCGTCTTTGTAAATAAAACCACTAAGAAGCTACTGTCCTGAGTGGTCGGTCTAATACGTGGAGTTGGTCCGAAACAGTTCTTCGCGGCTACTTTTCCCCGAGGAAATAACGGAGGCCGGGCGATACCTTCTTATCGCGAGCATTGCGGGGAACGATGGATCGAGCTGAGAATCGACGCGGAACATTGCGGATATCGATCGCCACTTCTCGAATACAAGTGGAAATCAAAGAATACGATTCGTTGAATGTTAAATGATTGCGTAAGTTCTACAGTGTCGTTCTGTACAAGAATGTAGTTTTATTAATCGATTATGATATTTAATTATACTGTATACTATATAGTCACCCAATTATACAATTAACAGCTGAATATCTCGAGAAACTATGCCATCGATTTTAAAGTTCTTAGTCTTGAATTGCATGGATCTGAAGGGCCTTTCTAACTACGTAAACGTCAAGTGCCCCCCACCCTTCTTCATTATTTAGTCTTTAAGAATGGAATGATTTATTAACGTAATTAACGAGACACGTCGTTTTAAAAGTTGTAGAAAGATGCGATTGTTCTTGCTTTGAGAAAATTCGATATCGAACCTTGTTTTTAATTGAGCCTGGCAATTTCTGGATCGATCAATAAAGTTCTCGAGGATCCCCAATGTTCCGCGGTCCTCTATCTTCTCGAGCACCGATCGTTGCACTCGAAACATACACATAGAACGCGGAGTTTTGGTTTTAGCGATAAGGTAAAGGTTGAGACTACACACAGTGCACCGGAACAAGAGAGTAACACCCCCGCCCGTGCCGGTCCCCGATCCCTAGAACTGACAGAACGAACGTATTTCTTTTTCAGAATGGAACACCTGTTTGGCCTGCTCGAAGTCGTACAAATGGCGGAAGTCCTTGCACCGGCATGTCAGGGAGAGCCCGGAATGTTGGCCGATCCTGTTAACGTCCGGCAACGACGACTTCATCCGACAGATTCACTACAAAATGCTCTACAACATGACCAATTGATCCGCGCGACGTGTCTTGTTATCTAGGATATCGTTTTTTAAAGAAAATAAATGTTATTCTATTCTGATACAAAGAGACAATGTATTGATTCGACGAATAGAAGGGGTTGCGCAGAACTATCTCGAGATAACTATAACACGTCGAATCCCTTTTTGCAGGCTGTCGCGAAATGCGATAATTGCCCCCCGAATCAATAGTAGGGTTGGTTCGCTCATTGTGTTCCATCTCGAGAGTGAGTATGGTGTGTTCGAGACTCGATCGATCGAGGATCAAACCGTTATCTAATCGCACTTTCTTTCTCGCTACGCAAACATAGACAACACGTCGCTCTCTCTGTGCCTTCGTGCATCTCTCACCGTTTTTCTTTCTTCTTCCCGGTCATCTGTTCCCGTCTTCTTTTCTTTTCTTTCTTCTAAAGTTAAGTCGCTCGTGACCGCCGTTTCTCGTTCCCGTCGAATCATCTGGGAACACCGTTTCGCTGACCGTACGATATTTCGCAGATCTCCGGCTGCTTCATTTGACCAGGACATCGGGCAAGCCTCGGAGAATGTACCCGTGCGTCAAGTGCCAGAAGATCTACTCGAACGCGTCCTCCCTCTACCGTCATCTGAAGCTCGAGTGCGGAATGCTGCCGCAGTTCCATTGTCCGTACTGTCGCTTCAGCTCGAAAAGGAAGTTCAATCTGGACTCGCACGTCGCCCACAAGCACCGCAAGCTCCTGCAATGTTACATAAACAAATAGAACCGCGCCGCGACATCCTGTCGCCGACCGAAACGAAATACTCACGTGAATACTCGTCGCGAGATCGTCGCCGAGCGACACGGATCAATGACAATGACTACCCGTTGCGATCGATAAAACGGTGAATCAATGATCTCAATTGACTTAGCGTGCATCCGACAGTGCCGTCACCTCTCGCGAGAAACAGTTTTCAAGTTGAACAGTGCTACCTAACCGCGTTTTGCGATTTACACTGCGTTAAAATCGCGCGACCAGTGTCGTCGGATCAGCGAAATTGAAAGAGTTCTTTGTTAGCACAGGATTAGTCACGTGACAGAGACGTGGTCAGAGTGGGGAGACAACTATTAACCCTCATACGTTCTTCAGGGTGAAAATTCACCCATTTTCTATTTTATAAATATTTAAATATGTAGTATGTCTACTACAATGAGAATCATACATCGTACTCATACTACGATGAGAAAGTATCGCAGAATCTTTTATGCAACTATTTCAGGGGAGCGTATCCCTCACTCTCTCTATGTTGCGAGACGTATATCTCTATAATGTGACGTGATAAACGAAGCAAAATTTAAGAATTTAAAGTGTCAAGCAAAAATGGATGTGCAGGTATCACAGAATCTTTTATTTCTGAGGAGCGTATCAGGGTTAATCGTGAAATGACCAATCTGATAAGGACAGAGATAGATAGAAATCCCGGCGACATTGGCGAGAAAAATTTTATTCAAATCAATTTATGTCGTAGTACGTACACTTCCCCCTCCACCATCGAATTCCTCTTTTCTTTAATCCAGCAGAGTAGTGGGGATAACGTCCCATTGTACCCAGAGGAAGAGAAAAGTCAGAGAATCGATCCACGCGTAGTGGTAGAGGGGGAAGCATTTTCAGGGGATTACAAGCCCGTCTTGCAAGACTGTGTTCTCTCCGTAACTGTCGCGACGATTTTAGAATAATAACTACACTTTTCGTAGTATACTCGATACGAAAAATTCGAACAGTTACGGTAGAGACTTCTCCCACAGTCGCGGAGAGAATACCGTGGCTATTTCCGCTAGAGCGAACGAGTATCTTCGTTGCCAGCGAACAACGAATATGTAGTGTGTAAACTGGCGATCTAAATGATTATTCGTTTGATGATTTTTTCGTATTAAAGGGTTCTCCTGATTTCTTGAAACGGACGACCATTTGAATCGCCGGTACACAACGACGATGTAATCAATGCGAATAAAGAAGCATTCGTGTGTGTCTCTCTCTCATTCTACAGGGTGTCTCAAAGTTTTTTCAGCTATCCGGAAATTGGAGATTCTTGAGATCATCCGAAGTAACATTACAAAAATTACGTCCGCGGTTTCTTTAAGGAGTTATTAACAAACCGTGTTGGCACAATCGGTTTCTGGTTAATAACAACTTAAAAAAGCCGCGCACGGCATTTTTGCAAAGGAGAACATTGTTTCGAATGATCTCAAGATTCTCCTATTTCCGTATGTTGAAGTAATCATCGAGACACCCTATAGAACGAGAAGAAATTTTCTGAAGTGTGGCTTGTATCGTAATCGTACACTAATCGTTCGTTTATTCTGCAGGCGAGCGATCCCGTGATCGTGGGATCGAGGTTAGTGTCGGGAAACGTGGTTTTCCGAGGCACAGATTAAAATCGGACGTTTTTGTTTCAGGATGTCGTACGTCGCGGCCATTGTCGCAAAGGGTTACGTGTATGTTGAGTGATATTTACGAGAAGCCCCTCCTCTCGAGAACGCCACGTTCCGCGCGCGTGTCTGCGAAGAATCAGTAACAAAACCAGTCTCGTTTTCTGCCAAAGAGAATTCACCGAAAGAATTGTGTATAGTCTGTAATACGGAAAATCGTATCCGCGAGCATTTTTACCGTTTCTACATTTATAGAATTGATATAACGAAGTAATTCGGCTCTCGAGAAACGAGAAAACCCAAGAAGAACATTTCTTTTGAAATCCCACCACCGCCGTTGAATCGGGTCTACCTGCGAGCTGTACAAACGAAAGAAAAAAAAAGAAAAAAGAAACATTGATATAAATATAAAAGAAAAACACTTGTGTATAATATACAGTCGAACCGCTACCGATTTTTCTCTGGCACTTGTACATTCATTCATCTCTCTGAATGTCTACGAGGGCAAGCTCATCCTACGACATCATCACCGAAAGCATCCTGTTTGGTTACTTTGTTTGGAGGGTTGGAAATTGGCATCTTATTTTTTCATCATCTACGACCGGTGTACCGGGGAAGATGAAAAGACCGTGGATCACGCAGCTTCGTCTTGCTCAGTCGTACATATTTTCGAATCGTGCACACGTCTTTCCATCTTTCCCGGTCGGCCGGGAGAGCCTCACGCCTCTTCACGTAAAACCACGGCAAAATTTTACCCTGGGCGCACCTATCTCTCGGAGCTATTGGCTGATACGTTATGTGTTGGGTTGGTTACGGGTTTAATCACACTGATATCTCTCTCGCCAGCCGCGTAACAACCATGCAACCGTGCATCGATCGGAGTTTACACCCCACACACGCGTCTCGGCAATTTCTGCTCGAAGAAGTCCACGAAATCAGCTGCTCCCCGTAGTAGCTGATTCCTATGATGGACTGAGCACCAATCGCCGAGGCGCACCCTAATCCCATGCCCTTCCCCCATGTGTACCCCGCGTGTTCCCACAATTTTTTACGTTCTCCCCGTTCTCTTTTTAGTTTCGTTTTAATTAAATAACCTGTTGCCTCGCTCTCGCGTCTCGCTTGGCGCCGGGACCTGTTACAGGGATGGTCGCGTTGCTCTCGTTGTTGCGGTCCGATTACAAGCAACACCCGACGGCGAAGAAGGGCGGCCGATCGACGACGTCGTCCGTCACCGGGACGAGGGGCAACGTGGTTGTAGCCGGTAGACGGGTCAGCAGCAACGCGGGCGACAGCAACAGCTACGATAGCGGCACCGACAACAACAACCCCCGGACAGGCTCCACCCGTGAGGTCGTATTTCCCGATTCGTTCGAGGTTTTACCGCAACCTCGCGACCTCAGCGTCGTCTATATGGGCGTCCCGCACGAACAACAACGGAAATTCAGGTGTCGTTTCTGCGGGAAAGGCTACCGGTGGAAAAGCACGATGCGCCGCCACGAGATGGTCGAGTGCGGCGGCAAACCACCCGCCTTCCAATGCCCCGAGTGCCCCTACAAGGCCAGGCAAAGAGGCAACCTCACCGTCCATTACAAGCGACACCATCAGAAGATCGGCTACGACGAAGGCGCCTAAACGCACATATCTCTTTCGATACGTCTTCCAACGTTCGCACGATCGTCCTCGAAATACACGCGATTAGTCTCGCCAACTATTTTCTCACCATTTCGATCCGTGCTGCTTCGGACCGCTGTCTCTCTTTCGAACACGTCCAAGACGATGCTTTTTCAATGGTCGCTCGCATTCGATTTGTTTCCTTGTAGTTTAAAATACATTTATTTTACGTTCACTCGAAACGTTACGTTGCAGACGTTCTTTTAATTTCCACCGATGGAAAATCTGTGTAGGTGTAATTTGATGCTGGCAAAACGTCCAATGAATTTAAAGATACAGTTATATATGAATATCGAAAGTGTTAAAAATATTTTCAATATGGGTAGAACATTTTAGAAAATATTCGCACATTAGTTTTTGAAAGGAATATATGATTAAATATTTTTACGAAATGTTTGTAAAATGATGGCCAACGTGGTTTTAATTGAAAAGATCGGCTTCTCCTTTCTTTTATTCTCGTCTTGGAAAACTGTTTCACCTTTCACGGTAAATTGTTTAAATGTTTTCCGTCCCACGCAGCACGGATGCTTTTCATTCTAGAATCATAGGAACGTACTATAAATCGGGATCGATCGTTGTACATAACAAATAGGTCTAGAAAAGTGTTCACAAAAATGTTTCTCGGACGTGTTTTAGCGAGCTTAGAAATGTAAGTTGTTCCACGTAATCGAACTTCTGTATGGATAACTGGTTAGGATGGTTTTCGTTTTCTCGAGTTTATTACCTCAATTGTAAGAACTTCATATCGTGGTATTTCGGTTTCTACGTGTACATATCCTGAATCTTGATTAGTTATACTTAAGTATTCTATTCTCTTTGCTTTTGTATTCCGTAGGGGAGTTGTTTTTTTTCTTTTGTTAGGTAAGTCTTTTGTCTGTCACGTTTCGAATGGACTATTATTTTATTGTATTCGCGTTCGTTCGAACAGCTCAATTTCTAGGACGATCGTACCACGAACACGTTAAACAAACATTCCAACGAAGCACGAATGATCGCACTATTTATTCGAGTCTCAGGATTATTATCGACTTAACCGCAAGTGCAAAGGAACAAATTTAAACGTATGGATCGTCCATCGGAAGATGTCAGACACGGTAGGCCTTTCGTTATACTCGATCAAAATTTTTTTGCGAGATTTTCTTCCTACAATTTTTGAGGAATTGGACCAATATATTGCTTAGTATTTAGAACAATACTAATTTTTATATTGATCCAATATTTAGACCAATATTGGATCAATATAAAAATTTTTTGAGGACCCGAGCCTCCTCCTACAACTTTTTCCATCGGGTAAGGCAATTTCTGCAAAAGACATTGTTGATCGGATAAGGGGAAGACGTGCTACGTTGACATTAATGTTGCAAAAAATATAAGAAATTTATAGGGAAAAAAAAACAATTTTTTCTTGAGGGGTGGTTGGGATTTGTACACGCGAGAAGGTAGCGGACGGCAATTATACAGGCTAATTAATGTATAATAATCTTAATTCGTACAAAGTACGCACTTGTGCTTGAACACATTTAAGGAATTACGATATTTTTCAAGGTATAAAATACCTTACACCTTTTCTTGTTTTGTTTTTTTTTTTTTATAAAATGGAAAAATATTGAAAGGAGGTGTGCCCAAAATTTCATGGTCGGAAAATAAGTGTCACCCTAGTACACTGGCACACACACTGGCATCTTCTGACGGATGATCAATGTACATTGCAGATGGGAGCATCCTCGCTCTTCCCTTGTCGTTATTTAACGTCGCAAACAAAATTGACGATCGTGTTACCATTTCTGCAAACGTTTTTTTACCGTAGAGTTTACCTATATTTTCTAGTACTTTTATATCGTAAGTATTTTTTTTATCCGTTAGATGTTACGCCATTTTCTATCTTGACACGCCACAAGCTGCACACGACGTAGAGAACTGAGGAAGGTAGTTACAAAATTACCGATCATTCCGAGCGCGATCATTGGATCGCGGACGTTTATGCGTTTGTCACGTGATAAATACGCTGCGGATTTTATGACATTTATAAATTCGAGTGAATCGAACGTTTTCTTCTCGGCATACAAAGATACTGTGGAAAAAAGATTTTCTGGAAGAACTTTCAGATTTTTTCATTACATGAACATATTACATTTGATATCTCTTTTTCTTCCAGCATCTTCGTATGCGAAGAAAACAACGTCACGTTAGTTTCATCGGGTTGAAAGTTGAAATTGTTGAAATTTTTTATTCTGCATAAAGATCCGCAGTTTCGTCCCATTATTGTCGCGAATCTGCGCGAATCGTCCGCGGTTCGATAACAATGATAAGGTTAATGGAAAAAGTGCCTTGTTCTGGGAAGAGAACGAGTAAATAAATCTAAGATTTATATCGCTGGTGATTTTTATGGAATAATCTCCAGAGTATCGGTTACCTGAGAGCACCTTATAGACTTACTGAATAGACAATAATGATTATACGATCTTCCAACCGTTATAATCGACAAAGATCGGATTGGCCATCTATTCTTTGTACGTTCACACGGCTGGTCCATACACGATTTCTGTTTCCATACTTGCATTTAACAAGATATTCGATTATCATTCTGTAATTCTCGCGACACGGAATATGCATCGATCATGTGTGACAGGCCCGGGCAACTCTCACTCTAACTACGACTTAAAACACTTTGGAAGAAGGTGGCACAGTTTTCGCAATATTGAGCTGTTAAAAAATTATGTGAGCCACCCTGTATGTAGACTGCGGATGTCTCTGCAGCTTTGAATTTTTCTAGGCAAATTCGAAGAATGTGTGATGAAATAAAATCCTGTTTTTAATGAGAACAGTCTTTGCAGATCCGAAACAAATAAAAATGGTGGGGAAAAGCGTCGTGGAAGGGAAAGGTAGAGACACATCTCGATTTAGCGACTCTACGTTCACAGGAGTTTAGTGAGGAGGATCCAGGAGTGGAGTGAGTTGTCCAGGCCTGCTGTACGGTTATCGATCGTGTCGCAATCGCCCAGCATCGGGAACACTTACGAAACAGTACCGATTCTGCAATAATTTTGTGACGTCATCGCGCAAGGTAACGAGTTGTCGATTTAGATAACAAGAATTTGCCAATACACTCACGATAATTTACGGAAACCGATCTACCGTCAGTTTCCGAGAATATTCGCCGAAGAAGAATCGAGAACATTCCAGAATTTTGCCGAGACCGACCTTGCTCGTCGTTCGCGTAGAATCATTTTTCTTATTGCGATAAGGGATAAACGTTATTCCATTTATTTTTTGTTTTGTTTTTATACGAACATTTACACGCACGCAACAATGTGAGTGAGTGTGTGTGTGTGTGTGAGAGAGAGAGAATGAGAGAGAGAGGAATTGTATATGCATAGAAAGAGAAGAGAATTGGGACCTCGTCCGGTGATTTCGATCCCCTCGATCCGGCGTGTCCGGTATTTTTGATATCAGTATTTGCGGATACTCGCGTCGACCTGCCTGCAAACGTAGGATATACTCGTTACATCGTATCCCTGGTACCTCACTGGTTGTCAATCTCGTGTTACCGAACCTTTTTCGTCGTTTCATATTTTTAAGTGAACTTATGAATTTTCTCTCCGACGTTGGCGAGGAGAGATCGGGTATCGTTATTTTCTCCGTAAACCCCCTACCCACCCACCCCCTGCCCCCAACCCCTCGAATACTCGTCTCGGTATTTAGCACTTCGAACTCTCTTTTTGGAAAGGTTTACCAAGCGAACTTATGGATTTATCTATCATCATTATTATTAGCGATTAATATTATTATTAACATTATTATTATTATTAATATTATTATTATTAATAAAAAGACAATCTTTGTTGCGGGTTATTTTCTAAAGATCGTGCGAGTCATTCTATTTATCCCACTGGTCTCCTTTCAAGTTCGATCTTTCCGGGGGTAGACTCGTTTCCAGGATTGCCTTCTCGTTTCTCGATAGTCCAAACATGAGGTTCTTCAGTAGTCAAAAGCGCTAGATCAATCTAGGCCGCAGTCGCCCTCGAAAGTCGCAGCTTTGTGAGAATGGATACACGCGCAGTTTCATGCTTCCGAATAATGCAAATTACTTTCGAGGGTGATTGCGGCCTAGACTGATCGTTTGTCTGGCGCTTTCGACTACTGAAAAACCCCATACGTGATCGAGGAACTAGGAGCACGAGGAAACGAGTGTACCCCCCTAAAGAAAGAGGTGAAAATATTGCAAACAAAAACAACATCAAATAATACAGCCGATCCGGACAATACAAGGAAACGTGTATGGTACACAGTATGGTATGAGGAAATTTCACGTGTATGCAAATACACGTGTACACGTGTATTTCACGTACACGTACTTCAGTACGTGTCATTTTAAGTACACGGGTGCACGTGTACTATTTCACGTGTACCAGTTCACGTATACATAAATATATGTGTGCTATTTCACGTATATTAATGTATCAGCGTTTTAATTCGTTTTCTAATTTTTTAAAGCAAAACGAGAGGTATATATAAATTAATGTGAATGTTAAATTATACGAATTAAAATGCGGATCCGTTGATACCACGTGCGTATTGAAATATACATACGTGAAATAGTACACGTGTAATCACATGTACTTAAAAAGGCACGTGCTGAGGTAAGTATGATACGTGTAGTGAAATACACGTGAAATAGTACAAACGTGTGTTGTTAATACACGTAGAAAACAACGATCTGTAGTTTCTCGGTGCGAGGGACATTCCGCTAACCGATGATTTCTGTTTTCAGCGTGTTGGTACCGGCTGCCGATCAGCTTCGAGACGTTTCCGTGCGACACCTGCGGCAGACAATACCGGAGGATCATTTCGTTGCAACGGCACAAGAGGCTCGAGTGCGGCAAAGAAGCGCAATTCGAGTGTGTTCTGTGCCACGCGAAATTCAAGCACAAGCACAGCCTGTTGAGGCATTACAATGTCCACGCGGCGGACGCGAAATCGTCCAAGTTCGTTCGAGAGGAGAGATCCGCCTGACAGGCCACGCTGAAGACTTCGACGCATGGAGAAGGAAGCTGTTGCGCCTGAACAAAAGGCTGGCGCCGAACATTTCGAGCAAGACAAGCCTACCGCAGCTCACCTCGAAAGCTGAGCCACGAATTCCAGTGGCTTGGGTCCAGAATCGACAACTTCGAGCGAGGTTCATCACATATCGGAGTGGTATCCGACGATTTTGATAAAAGTTTTGATCAAATACTGTTCTTGTAAGAATCATAGCGGTTCCCCGTCTAGTTCTCGAACTACAGTAGGACCTCTGGTACCTTGATTGGGTAATTATATAGGTCTGCGTACTCCGATTTTCATGAAATTTTAATATGTTATAGATTTTGACATTTTCAATAACTTTTTCCTGTTCCAATATAGGGGGTTCGCTTTTAGTTTTCGAGATATTTGCAAAAGACCATCGCTAATACTGTATTGAATTTTTCGTATTCCTGATGCTCCGCGGCAGAGTTGTGCTAATTCAATTACATTGTAATTCAATTACATAGTTGAATTACATTGTATTTCAATTAATAGTAATTCTATTACGTCGTAAATGAATTACTATATAATTCAAATACAACGTAATTCAATATAATTGAAACACAATATAATTGAAATGCAATTTGTAATTGAATTACAGTATAATTGAAATACAATACAATACATGAAAACAATGTATTTTATAATTGTGCTCCATTGCAATTACGAATTACATTGTAATTTAATTGACTGGATAAAGGAAGATACTTGGTCCCCTTAGGGTTTCAAAGTCCATACACCACTCCCTTCTCTTTCCAATTTCACCTATCGCCTAATTTCAATCAAATCCAATGGGACCTACTTTTTATGGTGGGTTCCGAACCACCTTTTTTTGCCAACAACACGTGGCCAGTACCCAGACAAGTCACCGCCTGAAGTATACTGTATATACCCATGCGGTCACTCATCCAAGCCCGGCCCACGTCCAACACTGTTTAACTTCGGTGATCGCACGGGAACCGGTGTTTTCAGCGAGGCTATGGTCGTTGACAATTTAATTGACTGAAGATCTGAATTATAAATTACAACATAATTGAATTACAATTTAATTCAATTACTTTGTAATTATAATTCTCGAGTAATTCAATTGTAATTCTGCACAACTCTGGCTGGCTGAGTAAAAGAGCTGTGCGATTTAGGATAAATGAAATAAAAATGAATATAGGGCAGAAATAGGAGTATCGTAGAAAGCGACCCCTGTATATTGGAAACGGAAAAAGCTGCTGAGAATGTGTTGCTGCATAACATATTAAAATTTCATCAAAATCGGAGTACGTAGACCTTTTCTATATTGTTACCCTTGATTGTTTATTAAGTTCAAAGATCACCACCTGGTGACTCAGGTGGTTCAGGCGGAATTTATTGTGCGAATTGATAACAGTTCAATCTATTATTTGAATCGAGCTCTATCAGTTTTATCGTTATCATTAGCGAATCGAGGTTCCACTGTATCAGTACCGGAAGAACCGCCATCGTGTGCTATCGATAAACTCCGTTCGTGCGAGTCGGGAAATATACGTCAGATATTTTTGTCAGAACAATCGCTGAAGAAACTTTCACGAAAATCAACCGGTGTCAATGTACTAGCTTCTTGTACGGTGTTGGATGCGTGCCTTTTCGACAATTCACGTCAGAAGCTGATATGTTCGTGTTTTTGTACCTTGTCGAACGAATTTCGAACGCTTGTCGCTATGCAAAGAAACTGCACAGTTCAACATTTTTCATGTTTCCAAATAACTGTTAAGTGGATCCTATAGGCTTAATTTTTATTTCTGCATGCACCGTTTTTGATAAACATCACTTTGAAAAAAAAGAACGTATTATTCAATTTTAAACAAACAATGTGACGTCGTTATAAAAGATAGTGAATTATTCCTCACAGAAAAAGATTCTGTAGACTTTCCTGTATCCAGTGATATCTATTATTAATACCTTGTGATTGTTTAAACATATTAATAATGGATATCGCTGGATTCGGAGAACAAATTCAGAACAATTCAATATCTTTTATAATAACATCACATTATATGTTTACATTTGAAAAATCACGTTTCCTTTTTAAAGTCATGTTTCTCGAAAACATGAAAGATCCACCGAACAGTTGTATAAAATATTGTTAAATGGAGTTTGCGAACGGAACAATTATTACTAATATTTTCCTGTATCCGTGTGCTTCTTCGTTGAATTCGTTGGACGTTGTACGATATCTCCGAAGGTTGCGTACCCTCTTTTATTCTTAATTGACGACTTTTAACGGAGAATATTCGTTACGCTACTGAAAATGAGCAGAATACGTTCGTTTTTATCTGACAGAGAAGTGGCCAGAATTTTATAAATCATGGTGTTGTTTATAACATGTAATATCGTCGATGGAGACGCCTAAAAATTTGTTCGTCCGTGTTATCCTCGTTGATATTATTGTACAGTACGGTGTGCTTTGTACATATATGTTGATTACGAATCGCAGTGTAACTGTGTCTTCTTACGACTTTCTCGTTTGAACAATTAATGCCTATTGTTAAGAAGAATAAAACAAATATATTTCCCAAGATGTTTCTCACTTATTGCACGCGTTCACGGTGGAACAGATGCTCCCTTCGTTCCGTTGCATCGGATGAAGATGTGACTTTGTAATTCTACACGAGCAATGTACATGTATGAAACATTTTCGTTCAACAGTAATCATCAGAGAAGGTACAGAGAAATGTCTAGAAACGTTCAGGTAATACACGACAGTTCAATAAATTATTGTATGATTGTACAGCTATGTTCTAATATCTGGGAAGATCATAACGTCTAATGTCTGTGGCCCGTCGAATCACCCGCAACCGGAACGTCGTCTTCATCGTTTCTTTTCTTTTCAGGTTACTGGGTACAGCTGCAGCCGTCCTCGTGGGAGCTGCCGAGCGTTCAGCAATCGGGAACGACGGTGAACCAGTACTTCTTCGAGCCGGTTCGAACGACGCAGGGCCAGTTGATCTACAAATGTCCGAACTGCGGCCGCCATTACATGCGGATATCGTGCCTGAAGCGGCATTTGCGCGTCGAGTGCGGCAAAGCGCCGAAATACCAATGCAACATTTGTCAAGGCCGGTTCAAGTACAAGCACAACTTGGCGGCGCACATGAAGCTCCACTTGGAGGAGCCGAAACACCAATGCGACCTCTGCTTGAGGAAGTTCTACCGGCGGGACAAGCTGGTCAAACACCAGAAGATGTTGCACAAGATCTTCCCTCTCACGTGACCGACAAAAAGTGAAACTGGTTATACAGGCTGATTAAAAAATAGGACATCGACGATCCCGTCGAGCCGCGGACAAATGTGAAACAAGTTACACAGGCTGATTAAAAAATAGGACTCCGACGATCCCGTCGAGCCACATTATTTAGAGTGTTTTTTTTGGTAACACTGATATTATTATACAGACTGATTAAAAATATAGTCTGATCAACACACGTCCTAAATGCACTCCTCGCCCTAATAAACGATGAAACTTGATTTTACAGGACTGCTTCGATCAGACTTCTTCTTCTTTTTTAATTGCCCTGTACACGTTCTTGCCGCATATTAGCTTCGTGAAAATCTTTTTAGATAACGCTTCCATCACGACAATACTGTATCCCGTGTAACAGCCTTCAGGTATTAAATCTGTATCGTTGCAAAAGTGGTTCGCAATCTCTGTAATATATATATGTGTACGTGATTTTTCAGCTGTTTCGAGTGTTCTGGATCGTTCTAGGACAAAGATGCAGTTTATCAAGCTGGAACAGTAGTTCATCCACGTTTGATCTTTTTCAGATGGTTTTCCGGGAAACTCGGGTACACCGTGTACATTGAAAGCTCGGTTATGGTCGAAGTGGATCGTCTGAAGCACTGGTCGTCGTCGCGGAGCAGCCTGGGATCAACGTTGGAAGATCGAGACAGACAGAGAGAGAGAGAGAGAGAGAGAGAGAGAATATTTGAATCAGACTGACGAAAAGTAAATTGAAAAGCTGAGATAATGAGAAGCCATCGATCCTGTTTATTGTTTCATTTTCTTACCCTGTAATCCTTTTCTACGGGGTGTCCCAAAGATATCGCACGTCCTCGAGAAGGGTGATTCGAAGTAGCTTTCTCCTCGGCGAAAATTCTCCGCGTGGCTTTTTTCTCGTTGATTTCTCGCGAAGGAAGCTACGGTGAAGATTTTCGCAAATGGAGAAATTTGCTTCGTAGGAGCTGGGCAACCGACAGAGAAAAGAAAGTCAAGTGTGTGCTCAGTGAAAGTGCAACAGAGACGTCGACCTTAGGGGCAAGCCTAAACGCTGTTCTTTTTTTCGGGATTGCAGATGCCGCGACGGAGAACAGCATGGCGGCCGAGGAGAACGCGGATCTGCCGGTGCAAGCGTGGAAGATACAGGAACAGGGACTCCAGTTCGCCGAGCTGAAGATACCGAAAGCGTACAATTACGTCGGGAAGAAGCCGCCGGGACAATTCGGATGCAGCAAATGCGGAAGATCCTATATGAGGAAGGACTCGCTCCAACGACACGTTCACTGGGAGTGCGGCAAAGAGCCAAAGTTTCAGTGTCCATTCTGCCCGCAACGCTGCAAGCGGAAAGCTCACTGGCTCCGACACATTCGCCGCCAGCACATCGAAAAAATCGGGGACATGGAGTCCTACTTGTTGTCCTACACTCCGAAACTCGAGATCGACTGAGCGTTCACGTTCGCTCGCTACTTTCCGTCCTCCGATTATACAGGACGTCTCATTCTAATCTCTCCGCGCAATCACGGTGGATCGAGTATCTCTCCATATCCGATTAACCACCCGTTGCTTATCCTAACAGCAATCAGAATCTCTTCGTCCCTCGCGATCTCCTTCGAAGAGAAACAAAATATTTCAGTCAACCCTTAGCACTTGGTACAATAAATCCTCGAATACTCTCCTAAAACCTCAAATAGACATTTTGAAGTTCTTCATATTCGAATTGTCTTCAATTTCGAGACGAAAAAGATTTAGTAGAAGTATAGAGACTTTAATGACTTGATACAACAGATGAAAAGTTTAGTGAATTTGTCAAGATTTAAGTAAAACCTCGAATACTGTCCGACAGCCGTATTCTGGTAGACATTGGAGTCAGCAGGCACTGGACAATGTTTACGTAGACATTTAAATATGTTCATAACGTTAATGAAATGATATGGATTAATGATTTAATGAAATGGAATTACTTTAGCTTGGAAGGGACATTTAATGTTCCAGTTAAAACGGCACCGAGCGCAAAGGGTTGATAAACACATCTGTCACTCGGCATTTCAGTAGAATGGGTCAGCCACTGTAGATTGATCGAAGGAGTGAAATGACACATTTCCTATTCGAAAGGAATTCCACTCGAGGACGAAAACAATCGATTGATCATCTCCACCAAAATTGTATCGGTCCCAGAATTTTTTGGGGAGGGGGGTGGGAGTAGAGTCGACGCAACGAGTTCCCGAAGCGTGTCGCTCGAAATTACAACGACAAACAATCTATTTTTTTAACTATAATTATTCTAAAAACGTTGCGCGCGTCTTGAAACGAGTAACAATCAATTAACTATAGCGTGCAAAGCTTGAGTGATCCACTGTATCGATTTTCTTTCCTTATATGCGTGTCCAATCATTGTGCGTGCGTCTCTTTTTTTCTTTTACATTACTTTTTTTATATCTCGGCTATGTAGATAGACGAAGAAACGTGCGAGAGCAAATACTCATTCCAATCGTCGATCGTACAAATGAGTGTCATAGTTTGTCTGTTAAAAGGCGCGTCGCAAATTAATCGTAATCGTCTTGTCTCCTTTCGATTCAAGAGCATCGACTGATATATTTATTTTATTTACTGTGTACAACAATCTTACCATTTTTTTTAATTTCATGTAACTACATTTGCGGTTTTTTTCTCTCGCTAATTAGATAAGCTCTTTTTTCTTTGTTTTTCTATATTTACATATATACATTTTTTTTTTAATGTAACACTTCGACTACTTTCTTCTTTCTCTATTCTATCCTCTCGATTAATAGGTTTCTAACGAAGTGCCTTAAACGTAGATGTAATTCGAATTGCCCAGACAATAAGTGCGACTTTTTCTAAAAGCTGAACGAGCTAGCCTTACCGTGCGAGAAGATACGAAAAGTTAGAATAGTGGGAACATTGTCGGCGACGTTTATATACATATATATTCTACGGACGGTTCGAACAAAGCATTATAACTCACTGAATGCGAGCTCTCGTTAAGACTGATCATGTCCGAACACAATCCTGCGTCTAGTATTAACGTTATATCTGCGACTAATATCGTGTTTCGTACGTTTTTTTTAATTAAATAAATTTGTCAGAAGACGAATTGTATCAGAGGAAATGACATTCATAAAAGAAAAAGAAAAAGAAAAAAAAACATGAGTCACAACAACAACAACAAAAACAAGAACGTGCATATCTCACTATCGGGTCTGATCACCACCGTACATCATACACATATACATACATATACTTTTTTTTTATTTTTGTTTTTTATTTTGGTTCTCCGGTTCTACGCCACCATCACTTATATATAGTTATATATATATATTCAATTCCAATTTTCAGCCACGTTGAGAACGCCAATCGATCGAGAAACACGTCACGACGATCTCTAAGAGTTTATATTGTTTGTTTTCATTGAAATCTACCCCAGCGACAAGAATCCTTCTCGACGATTTCGCGAGAGTGTTCTTCGCCTTCAGCATTTTGCCTTCTACCACCACTATTTCTTTCTGTCTCTCTTCCTGTCTCTCTCAATTTCTTTGAGAAGCTAGAATACTTTGTACATTGTTGCGGGAACTGACGGTCGCCTCGGTGACGTTTCGTCTCGTCGAGTCGCGATAGATGCAGTCGGACATTGTAAAACATGTTTGTGGAATCGGCTATCCCCACCCAGTTGACCAGCGCGAGAGGGGAATAGGGAGATAGAGGGGGACGTATTCCCCTCTCGCGTTGCTCGGCCAATCGCGACGGGCTGGTCACATGACCGGGCGCGGTAGTAGGGGTTAGCTGATTCTATAAATGAATGGTATAAAGTGCTATAAAATTGTTGTAGAAATTGTTGTTAACTACAGTCTCCGCTGTATCTGTCGTCTCTCGACGAATCGACGCACGCATCGATCGCGACGGACTACTCGGTTGCGTTTCTTTCCGATTGCATTCTTTCTGTTGAGAATTTTTCATTTTTTGATTTCTCTCGTCGACATTAGGGGAAGTAGCATGCGCACTAACTCTTCTCGAAACTTGTACATAGAAACACGACTTTTATCGCTTGTGCTAGGAAGGGAATAGATCGACCGAATCAATATGGAAACAGACTAAAAATTGTAAGCTAAATTCACGCATTGTATATCGATTAGACTTTCTGTTCCCTTCGCTACGCACAGATACCGCTCCTTCTTCGTATGCGAAATTCATAGCTAGCTGCTTGGGGTTCGAAACTGTAGGGATTACAAAGAACGTGCATTGCTCTCTCCTCCTTTGAAAAGTAATCCATTTTCATCGCGTCGGTGTCCCGAGGAGGAATCGAGGAGTTCGACTGTCGATTCCTCCTCGACATCCACGTATTTTTCAGGACCATCGCGATAGGTATCTTGTGTTCTCAGGACAACCCTAACACGATCTAGGACGACAAGCTTCTAGGGGTATGCAGGTACCTGAACTTGGGTCGGGATCCCGAATCTCTTTCGACTTTCCAACCAAAGAGGAAATTCACAGTTCGATATTCCTCCGTCTAATTACCCTGGAAAATGACAAAACTGAAAAGACAACCCCTGGTTGATTTAGACAGCCGGTATATCAATGGTTGCTTCGAGAGTCCGACTTGAAAATAATATTCAGTGGGTTCGATTTAGAAAAGCTTTAGCTTCAGCAATCAATTATACGCCCACTATACAATAATTGATTACTAAACCCATTGAATTGCATTTTCAAATCAGTCACGAAGCTATCCGCTGATATATTTTATGTATGATAAACATTCGGGATCCCGACGCGATCCAAGCCCTTTTGGGTAGCCGCGCACCCTTGCAAGCCTCCCTTGGATGATACCTTCGTTCCATTGAGTATCGAGCCAGCGAAGTCGCCTAACGAAACTGCCCAACGAATCCTTAGCGTCTAAGCCTCCGTAAAGCCTAAGTTCGCTGTAGTATGAAACACCGGGGATCGGTACTGTCGACCCGTGTCTACGAGAACAAAACGAGCAGAGAAAAAAATATATATACAAACACACAAATCACGTCCCAGGATCTAAAAAAAAAGACCGATCCTCTGTTGGTAGGGTAGAACACTAACTAATAAAGCCGTGAATCCTGTGTTCCAGCCGAAGACCTGAGCATCACCGGTCTAAAATGGGCAGCAGCCTGGCAGAGATGGAGCGTGCCCTCGATCATGTGGCGATCCGGTGGTGGATTGGGCAAGGGGATTGGTTCCGGCTCTTCGAACCCGGAAGGGTTCAACTGTCCCGCCTGCGGTAGGGTGTACAAGCTGAAGAGCAGCCTGAGAAACCATCAGAAGTGGGAGTGCGGCAAGGAGCCACAGTTCCAGTGTCCGCATTGCGTCTACAGGGCGAAGCAGAAGATGCATATCGCGCGGCATATGGAACGGATGCACAAAGAGAAGATCTACAAACAGGAGCTCGTCTAAGATGGCTGGGGATGACGAACGGGAGAGGGGGTATGTGAGGTGCATGACTCGAGGGGACCGTCGAAGAAGCAAACTGGATCTGTTTCGCGCTCGGCTGACGTTCCTCAACGATCATTGAAAACGGCCAGACCGAGAAACGGGGATGTTAATATGCGTGGAGAGGGAGAGGTGAGGGTAAAGGGGATGAAGGAGGATGAAGAGGATCGAAGGTAAAAACAGCAACGATCGATTACCGATCAGGGGAAACAGTGAGACGCGAAGACGACGGGACGGGGCTAGATAGAGAGCGTGGGCAAAACTGCCAATCAATCCTCCTTACTCGATTTTGGATTCTATTTTTTTAACGTTTTTTAAGGTTTATTATTATTAATTATTAATTAACTATTTTTATTTTTTTTTTTTTTGCGTAACAAGATGTACCGCGTATGAACGAGGGAACGCGTCGATCTCCCGCTCGGGGCGATATTTTTCAAATGCCGAAGAACGCACGCGTTCGCTCGAGACTCGCGTCAACATTTCCTTTACTTCTGATCAACGATCATCCGACGCGCCGCGGACTCCGTTCGACGTACACACGTTGAAAATTGGCGAACGGTGTCCGCGGGAAAAACGGATGATCGCGCAAACAAATAATTCTTTCTTTTTTTTATTATTTCTTCTTTGTTTCTTGAAATGTGTTCGACGGATCCTTAGAGAAGCTAGGCGAGGCCTGAAACCGAATACGTATCCCTGGATAGAGTCGTTTTATATCGCGGCCCGCCCCGAGTCGGATTAAGACCGTCCGGTAAACCGGAGCTCTTCCATAGCAACCATTCTGGTCACACTGGTTCCATATTTTTAAACGGGCCAAGCCGTGCGCGTGTGGCTCACTGGGGACATCAAAAAGTATAACGAAAACGTAAGAGAGAGACACGAATTCAATTTTCAGAGAACCACTGCTCTATCATACAGCTGGAACGTTCCTCGACCCGGCCCACGTGCTTCCTGTTGCTAAGAGACACCTATGAAGGCGAGCGAAACACACACACTCACACTGTTCCCCTCGTAGAAACGAAGATGATACTGAAAATTCTTTAGCCTCAAAATTCCTTTAACATCTGGAAATTCGAGATTCTTGAGGTGATTTTAATAAAGGAAAATGAACTCGAGAACCTTCAATTTCCTCAATTCAAGAACTGAATCTGTCCCTCGTTAACCAAGATCTTAGGTTTCTTCGGTTACTATTTTCTTTTGAAAAATAAAAAATCACCAACTCTCTCTTTTGGATTAATTTAGTAACAAATTACAAAACAATTTCATTCGTTAAATTTGCAGCACTGTCTTCATCCCTAAGAGACGAACAGTGTATACTTTTTCGCTCGCCACTGATACACTCATACACACACACAAACACGCGCGTACACAAGTACAGCAGACGTATAGAAACAAACACACGTTCATACTCATACCGCCAAACTCGTTTCAATATCGAGAAAAACATTTCGTTCCAACGTGTCAATCGATAACAAAATTTTTATGGACGCTGGTTCGATAGTTTCTCTCAACGAATTTCACCTATCTCCTGTTTGTTTTTTTTTTCGTTTTCTATATTATTTTTTTTGTCGGGCCTTTTCGTAAAAGGCAGCCATTTTATTATATTCCTTGTCGCTGACTTCGCGCGACGAAACCAGAGAAGGGGTACAGTATTAAAGCACCGGGTTCACAAGAGACCCCGCGTCCTTCTGCTTCTCGCTACAAATGCTTCCTTCCATTTCCGCAGGACCCTGACCAAGGGACTATAAACACTATTTAAGCGCGTCACAGAGTCAGATATACGTACATGTGTATGTATACAGAGAGAATGCATAACCACTACGTACACGACTAACACACTATTTTTAAATACCGCGGGGTATTCCTATAGCATTGTGATCGTCAGACTGCCAGATACACGAACCTAGTAGATTCCTATATCGATGCATTTAAGTATATATATTTATATTATATAATACGTATAATTAATGCTTTTTAATTAAGCGTCCTCGAGTTAAGATCCCACGCGTTTCTCTTCATACGATGATATTCTAACTCCTTGCCCCCGCCCCCGATATATCCCCTCACTGTCAACTCTGCAGCCCCTCCCCCGACCCTCGAAACCCTTCACTGCCGATATTATATCCTAGAAACACGTACAGCCAGATCGATGGAACGTTCACAGCGACATATTTGTGTGCCGAACACGGGCGCTACACTTTACGCACACTTTCTCATCCCCCTTGTCTAGTATTTCCAACTGGAGCTCCGGAAGTCGATCGCGTAGGTGATCTGAATTCTACGTGATCGACTCTCGAAGCCATCAGTTGGCTAGCCCTCTTGTATTCTATCCATTGTTCCGGTAGAAAAATTGTATAATATATATACATATATATATATTTGTATCAAAGAATTCTTTATCTCAGATCCACAAGAATTCGCAGTTTCGAGCCAAAGGAAATTCTCAAAGTGGCTTCCATAAGTACAAGTTGGTAAACTTATACAAACTCCGTTAGCATTACACTTACTAGTCGTGTACTAACACCACTGTTAGTATTATATCGTTATTTTCAAATGGTTTAGAATCGTATTTATATACATAATATATTTTCGTAGGAACACCGAATAGAATACATCGGCCTTTATCCTTTATCGTGGAAACACACGCCATGCAAACGTTCTTCCAGTTTTGGCTCGCTCTATCGTCACCTCTGCGTAAATCATACCTGCTGGTTTCATTACTGTTTCTTTGGGCCATATTTCTACCATTTGTCTGGTCGCGCGATAAAACGTGTACACGGACGGTGAGAGAAATAGAAGAAATCGTAAGGAATCGGATCGAGTAGCTGAACTCGGGAAATTTCGGATTTTTAACTCTTCGTTGGAACTGTTTTCTCGACACTGTTTTCGAAAAAACGTCTAGGTCTGAATTTAATAGTTACAACATTATTTTTACACATTTTACAAGTCTCTCGACATATTCTTATCTTTTAAAATTAATATTCTGATAGTCTGAGTTTAAAGTTTCTTCCTTCTTTTTACACGTTTTGAAACAGTTTCGGCGTATTCTTGAAAATTTTACATTGTCTACAGACGAATCTGTTCGTTTCTTTATTTTGACATGTTTTAAAACAGTTCCAACATATTCCGGAAAATTGTCCGCAGCTACAGCATGAAAATTTGCGAACGTTAAAAATTTCGAGTGCTCGATTTAGTTACGTATGACGGCAGAGAGTGTGTTACATTGTGGCGACCCAATTTCCTAGAAAATTAACAGACTTTCTAATACAAGTCGGGGCAACTGTTTCCTCGCCACCAGTTCCTCCACTATCAACTATTTCGTTGTGCCCCTACCAAGTGATGCCAGAAGAAGGAACCAGGAGGCACTTGCCCCGCCAGCTGGTCCCCCCACTCTTACTTCTACTCTACCCGTGTGAGTCTCACGGTGAGTAGAGGTGTACGTTCGTGTGTAGCGCGTGCGAAGTAGAGGTAAGAGTGGGGGGCCAGCTAGAGGGGCAAGTTCCTCCTGGTTCCTCTTTCTAGCATCACTGCCTCTACCCCCTCCACAGGGAGTAGGAAGTGGTGGGGAGAGAGAAATAGTATCTGACTGGTGAGGCTCAAGTTGCCCAGGTCCTGCTCTACAGACAACAACGAAACTGAACGAACTCAACGATCTAATCGATGATCGATGGATCGCCCGTGTTCGGCGAGTACCTGGCACCAGGTCCCGTATTCCTACGCCAAATACGCGCGCCACGGCCGCCCGACTTTCCATACTGTAGACAATATTTATGAGACAAGCTAAACTAAACTAAACTACTCGTAATTCATATTATACAGTGTAAGTATGCGCAACGTCTGACGCAAAACGAAGCGGTAGATTATAATTTCTTTCTTTCTCGTTAGGAGCCGCGCGCCAGCTCGCTCACACGCGTGCGTCCGCGGCCGAGTTCTCGATCGACGTCGCTCGAATACCGATCTCTTTCACGAAAGATCCCTGCGGATCTTCGAGAGAAATCAAGGCTCTTCATTTAAGAAAAAAATAAACAAAACCAATATAACAACAATCTCGATACGCTTTAAGCGGAGAGGTCTCAAAACTGGTCACACACAGACACACACACACACACACACGGTAACGAGATATACGATCGCCGGCGATCAGATTCGTCGATCGCAACAAAGTATTACGCACGCAATCGAAAGCAGGCCAGGATCAACTCACCTCCGTACGAGTGCAATAACATAGAATCCGCCAACTACTACGTTCTATCTGTTCGCCGATAAACACGTCGTCCACCATGTAACCGTGGTTGGAAAGAAAACAATCGGTCCGATCGAGAACTCGCTCGCCGACGATTTAATTCATTATCGTATACATTAGTAAGCGAACAAAATGGCTACTGTTTTCGAGTAGGGGAGCAGCGAAACGAAAACGAGAGTGAGAGAGAGTATGGTGTCTTCTATATGTTTTTTTCTTCTTAAACGATATAGATAACGCGCAATATAATTCGTAGTTTGGATATTATGAAACTATTCACGGCGTACGTGAAGAAGGACAGACGCGGGTGATTTAAACGGAATTTTTGGGATTATATAACGACGGCTGAGAGAAGAGGGGTGGATATACGAGAGGAGGGAGTTTACGATAAAACAAAAAAATACGTTTATGGATCGACTTGATACATAGTTACTGAATAACATTAATTGATAATAATACTGCCTCACGAGGCCTTGATGCGTGGCGGCGGTCGCGACAAAAGGGGAACGGTCAGGTAGCCTAGAACGGGGAACAAGATTTAAAGGGAAGACGGTAGGAATCGGAATGAAAGCCAACCGCACCGCCGCCATTGACGGAGATTATTAGATTATTAGGTATGTAAGTACTATTAGATAGATCGTAGGTTTTAATGACTCCTTCATTTTTTGTATGTAAGTAAACAAGATGATGAATAATGAACACAATAACGAGAACCGGGGAAACGCTTCTCGGCGTTCTCCTCTGTACGACAGTGCTGGCCGCTACCCATGGGGAATGTGTCTTGCCTCGATCGAGACAAACGTGCTTGGCACTGCTGTACGAAAATCTGTGGTCGGCCGAGCCGGACGGATGTTGAACAGACACTGAAGGGATTTTCGGAGAGCTGTCTATAAACGGGGAATTTTGAAACAGGCGTGGGAGGAAGAGAGAGAGAGTGAGAACGAGTGAGTGCGACTGTTGTGAGAAAGAGAGCGAAATAGAGAGCGTGAATGACAGAGAACGAGAGAACGTGTGAATGAGATATTTCGGTCGCCATCAAGGACGATAGTGATAACAATCGTGATAGAACCCCGTTTGCCGCGGGGTCAGACGACAACGGCCGAGATTGAGTTATATCTCACGGGACCGTTAAATGGCACGCGTGGATCACTTTGAAACATTCATTTCGACGCTATTGAAATACTCAGAATATTCCAGAAGAACATCTCAGCACCACGAGGAGCTTTTCTTTCGAAGATCTTTCGATGAGTCGACGAAAACGTTTCTATATCTTTTTATATTCGAATTAATGTTTAAGGAGAGGTGCTAGAATGATAATCGATTGTTTGGAAATGAAAATTATTACCGGTGACGGACTTTTCGGAAAGTTGCTCGTGCTCTTTGAAAAAACGAGATTTTTAGTGTTTAAAAGGTTTTGTTTTATTTTCGTGTCAGTCGGAAAAGTGGATTCCTGACGACTCGGAGGCGGCTGGATGGTCCATGTGTGCCATTCCGAGAGTTTTTTGGTTCTCGTGTTTCTTTCTTTGATTTTTGTTCGATTTGGTACACCGTAAACCGTCACTCGTGTCGCTGTGCCAAGTTCTTCGAAGATTCCTCTTGCGAGCTGAGACTTCCTCGTCTTTTCCTCGTTGATCCAGGCCCGTGCCTGCTGTTCGCAGACAATTCCGCTGTTACCAGGCTAGAGCAAACGTTTAGGTGCCTCGAATAATATCGACTATTTTTTTACCGAAGATCCACGGGATTTTTCTGCAAAATTTTCGGCATTTCTCGTAGAATGTACAAGGGTTCGCGTAGCATTATATATTATACGTAGTTGATAAATATACACACGCATATACGTATAAGGGTGAGGCATCTAAAATATTCTGAAACATCCCTGCTATTGGTGATATTTTCTGGTGATTTTTTAAATGGAATGACCCAATTTAAGACAAGACAAAAAGTGTCATTTAAAACAGTGAAATCATTAGAAGAATTTAAGAGACACTGCTATATTATTTTCAACCCATTGAAAGTATTAAAAATTTTTCTCTTGCATAGACATCCGCTGTCTACTTTGAAATTTTTAGATATGAAGTTGGTAGAATACTGGATGCAATATCGAAATGTTAAGTAATCGATTAGACACCGACACATTTAATCATGTAAACAACATTTCAAGTAACGTTGCGGCAATTTAAAAAAATAATGCTGTTCGCCAATAGCAGTCGAGTTGTTCCATGTTACAGAGCATTCTGTAAACAATATTAACTAACAGCGAAGCTGTAGGGTGTATCTAAATGTTTGCTCGGTACTATAGCATACTATTTAGTAGGGAAGGTGGTGCACAGTGTCCTTAAACATAGAGAGCAATATTTTCGCTTGGAAGGCTCGAAAATTATTTTTCAATATATATCTAGATAGCGGAGGGTTCGTCGATCCCGAGGAAAGGACCGCGAACAGCGCGGCGTTAGGATCGTCAGTAAACATTTTCCATCGAGTTCAATCGGGCGAAGAGTTAGTACCTATTTGCGATACGTGTCCAATTGCTCCTTTTTTCCCCCTTGTGGTTCTTCGCCATTGTTCTTCAACTAACCCTTGTGTAGTCAACGAATATGTATACAGGGAGTCCGAAAATTAACCCTTCACTGCATGATCTTTTTCATTGGGGTGAAAAATATTGAAGGAAGGTCAGCTTTTGTGTTTCATTTAAGGGAAAAATATTGAGAAAACATTGAACCAACATTTTCAGAAAAAAACATAAATAGTTAGAAAAACGTTCTTAGTTTACTATTTATCAGGTGAAAAATACGGACCAATCAGAGCAAAGCTACTTTTTTTCGTGAATAACTCCTTAACAAAGCCGCGGACGCCATGTTTTCAAAAGAAAATGTTTCCGGGGGATTTTCACAGACACCCTGTAGATTATTTAAAATCTGTAGTTAATGTTTGCAGAAATTCTCATTAGAACACAATAAATTTATACATTAGCGAGTAAAGAATGAACATTCAGAGAAATTTTGTAATATTTTTTCGAGAAGTATGATGAACAAATTGTTGTACCATGTTGACTACACAAGTTCCAGACTCGTTTCCTCTTGGTTCGATAAGTTTCGCGTACGTGTCGGCGACTCGCACGCTCTCGCTTGATTCTTTGTTGATTTTTATCGGGAAAACGATCGATCGATCGACCGATGACGACCATTGACGAAGACGACGGTGGAATTTGAGACGTCGTGGCGACCATTCTAGAAACAAATGTGCCTTCGGAACGTGTAAGAGAACGGACAAAAACGAACACGATCGTGAACGAATAAAAACGAGAATCAACGACGAGTAGGAAAGTGAAAAGAAATTTTGAAAACGAATTTTAAAAAAACGAGAAATTAAATGAACAAACACGAAGCTACAGAAATGTATCGCACGAACCGCGAGAAATTTGTGCCCGCCGTCAGTTTCAAAATCCTTTTTTCACGGAAACAACAACAAAAAGAAATATATATATATATTTCTGAAAAGAAACGAAGATATAAAGATATAAGATCGCGGTCGGGAAACGGAGAATAGAAAAAAAGTATAGAATCTTTTTGTCGATGATAGGTAAGCAAATATATTATATATGTATACACATATATGTATATATATACATATAGAGATATATATACACATACGAGTACGAGAGTGTACTCTGTTACGGGTTCGTCTTCGTATTAATTATTACGGCTTTTTTTAAAATCAGGTCTAACTCGAGTCTTGCGCATTATTAATTGGGCTTATTAATCATTTTTCTTTTTATTATATTGGTTCTATCTTCATTTTTATTTTTTTTTTTTTGTAATTAGGTTTTTATTGCGTTTACTATTTATCGCGTTACCTGCCAAGCGTTGAGGAGGTATTTTCGAAATTGATCGATCGGTGACAACGCTGCTTTTCGAAAATCAGTTTCGGCAGGTTCCGTGCAAAATGGCGACCACGCGGTCCCCTCGATCGATGGAATTCCTTTGAATTTGCTTTATCTTTGGGTGCCGGTTTGGGATTGGGAACACTCTAACCGAAAAAACATATGAAAAAATATATATATATATAATTATTAAAAATAAAAGTCATCGGTGAGATCGATGCAATACGAAAACGTAATGGGACGACAGCTTTCGTTGGCGGCGAGGCGTTAAAAACAAAAAAAAACAAGAAAAACGAGAAAACAAATTGCGACTGCGACAATTGGTGAGAGAATGATTTGCTTTTCGAACTTTTTATAGCGAGACAATTCCTGCGACGCGCGATTATAAGCGTTCACACACTTCTGTTTGTTTCTTTTTTAGTTTTGTTAGGGGTAACGAGAAGATTGTTCCACGAGTTGGGTTTGTCGCGGTTGTTGGAAATGGAACATATTTTTATACTTGCCGGCCGATCCAAGTGGTCTGCGCAGACATTATTTCTCGCTCGAACGAAATTGTCCTCTCGCAAAATTCCCATTGAACTTCCTGGAGACAGATAACGGATAAATTCTCTTTCACCGATTCGATCCGGTGAAAGTGAATCGTGTTTTGGAAACGCTCGCACTAAGCGATTCAGAGAATTATTGGGACTGCAAGTAACTTCTGTGCATTGTGAACGTTCCGAGAAATAACGACAGCGTACGGCGCCTTGCGATTGGACGCGCGTTTTGTGTCTAATGATGGACAGGGACTCGGCATTTTCAGACGTTTCACCAAGGACATTGTGTCGCGATGTACTGTTGACGTCTCCACTTTTCTACCCTTTATCTTTCTGTTCGCAATTTCGTGTAATCCGGTGAGATGAGCAATCGATATTACCGCGTTTTACTTTCTCCGGCATTTCACTGCTCGCGGTGGCTTAGGAGAACGCGCGCATATAGTGTGATATTTAGACGCTAAATTTCTTTAAGGTATAAGAAGGTCTCTCCCACGAGAAACTCCACGTGCTTCGCTATATTCTCTTCTTTTTCGAAAAAAGCAAATATCTTTAACGATCGTACTATTATACATTTCTCTCTTCTTTTTTTTATTATTTCTCGAACAAGTCGAACGTGGATCTATTATTACGAGAGAATTATTCGAAATTTATGCTATTAAGAAAAGAATATTTGTGAAAAAGCGGCGAGAGAAAGTGCAACAAAAAAAGAAAAGCATCATTGAATATATCTATTACGTTTGCTTCGCACAGTTTAGAATATCGAAATTTATTATGCGAGACGATTGCTCGTTAACTCATTTATTTTTTTTATTATTATTATTATTATTATTGTGTATTATTCGTTAAGGCGAATTTAGAAAATTAATTAGGCTCGTGTGGTTTCTCCGATGGTCGATTTAATCTATGTATTTGTTTCGTGGCACCTGTTCGAGGAGAGAGAAAGAGAGAGAGAGATTTGGTGTTTGCGGGGATGATTGAGTGCGAATTCTGTGTGCGGGAAAATGTGTTTCTGAACGAGAACGAATGAGATCGAATGTTGAGGGAGAAGTCAGAGGGCCGGAAGAACGGAATAAACTTGGAAACGAGGCTTGGTACTTTATCTGGGGGCAATTGTTGTCGAAGAAACACGAAGATCAAACCTGTCTCAAATCTTTTAATTGTCGATCAGATGCGAACGTAGTGGCTTCCTCAGGGTCACCACTCGAGTGCTAAGGGTTGAAGAGAGCAGAGTTGAACTTCGTGTCTCGCGGATAAAGTATGAAGGAATCGTGAACGACAGGGAGAATCATTTTTTTCTGGATTTCCCGAGGAGGATTTTCCAGAAGCAAACTTCGAGAAGCGATGCGAGAGAGGATCGTGGTCCAACGAAAACCGATCGAAGTTCTTCGACGGGTCGCGTCCGAAGAGCAGGGCAGATATTTAGGTGATAAGGGGATTAAAATTAAAATATAAAATTTATATAAAAGATACTTATAGACAGGCAACGTCGAAAACTTGCAGCGGCTCGGGCCACGAGCTGGAAACAGGTCCGTTTTCTGTGTAACAGAAAGTTAAAACGAATCCTTGCCGACGTCGAAAGAGAAATTTATTAATTATCTTTAGGATTTTCTTGTTTTTCGTATTACAACGATCCGTACTTTTATCGTTAACCGCCCGGTGTTTTGCGAGTCTAATTAAGCGAGGATACAATTAAGAGTTTGGAAAGAATGGCGATCGAGGAACATCGGTTTCCTTTTCGCGTGGCAAAAAAAGAAAGAAACGTTCTATTATACATATACTATATACATATATACATATATATATATCGTACTATAAATCGTACTATAAAAAAATTTTCAGCGAGAAGTCCGCAGTCAGGCACTGCGACAGATTTTTATCGAAATTCGTTGGCGTTGTTGACAATTCTAAAAACGAGTCGTTTCGAATTTTAATGCGATCGGTTTTCTTGGACCACGGTCTCGCGATCAACGTGATCGATCGATGAGAACTCTACAGCGAGAGAACGATTTTTAACGATCACAGAGAAAGAGCAGGGGGAACGGTGGGAGAGAGAAGGGGGCAGGGGAGGTAACGGATTAACATGATGTTCGATCACTAAGCCCAAACTAAGACAATTTTATATATATATATATAATTATAATATCATTATAATATATATATAATATATATTATAAAATATAATTATAATATATATATATACATACCCGTTAGGGAGTCGTTTCGTAGCTTATTCGCGCAGCGAGCGAACGTTCGGGAGGGATAATGATGTCTTGACAAAAAGTAAGAACAAGAAAATAAGAGAAAACAAAACGATCCGAGGGGTGAATTAACCGAGGGAAAAGACGTAGCTTTTTTGAACCGAGAGAGCCTTGTGTTAAGTGCCTTCAAGTACGACTTAGAATTTAGGATAGATGAAACGAAAAGAAAAGAGAAAAGAAAACTAAGAGGCGCTGGGCGCATCCAGCTATGAACGAATTTTTACGGTATTATTAGCCGGGTGTCGCGGATCGAGAGACGAACAAATCGCTCCGATGAACTGCCCTCGAAAATATTTTCTGGACTATGAAACTTGTCGAACTCGAAAATCGAACTCGATCGTTAAATTCTGAAGAGTACAGGTTTGCTCCTGATCAACTATTATATAGATAACGCATCTATTATCTCGATAGATAATAGCCGGCAGAAATTCATCGGAAGCGAGACAGTGGATGCCGACACCCGGCGGACATCTTGAGACCAGTGATATTTTTTTAGAAATTATTTATTTACGCCGAACGAAGCAGAATTAAATCTCGATCACACTCGCCTTTATACTGCCAATATTATATCCGCTAAGAGACGTACTCATCTTCGTTGTCGATCCATATTATACAATTACATAGTGACACCACCACCCACCACCATCCTTCAAACGCGTTTACATTTCGTTCCTTTCTTTTGATCCTCGACTCCTGATACAACCGTAATGTGATTCTCCTTGCGCGTCTTTCTTTTTTTTATTTTTATTTCAATCACTATATTTATTCCTTTTCTCCTCGCAACTTTTGTTCTTCTTCCCATCCCCCCTTTATCTTTTTATTAATTTTTATTTCCTATATATATGCATCTCCTCTTTTTTTTTAAATGTCGAGTACACCGGTACTCGGGTTCCTCTACATTTTCCTTTGTTCGTTCGTTTTTCTTTTTTTAATTAAAATAGAAGCAGTACAATTATCTGTAATAAATAATAGTGAATTTACCGAGCCGCGAGGCTGCGCAACGTACAGGCCGTCTCAAAACAAGCGGTGCACTCCAACAAATACTTACAATCCGTGGAAAAAGGGATCGCTGTGATTTTTCGCAATGTCTCCGTCGCTCGGGATTGGACCGCGTGTTTTGGAGCATCCTGTAAAGAATCGACCGAGGGATCCTCTTATTCGAGCGAGCGTCCCATGGATCACAGGCGCAAACGTCCATCATGCTGAACCTTTCACCAGCGACAAAGTATTAGTGGCGCCAATCGAAATTCACCGCGTCCGCCTCGAAGAGGATCCCGTGCTCGAGAGCTTAACTACGATATTCTTACAATTAGTACAAGCACAGTACTCGACTGTAGAGAGAGAGAGAAAGTGTGAGAGAAAGCGAGCATGACCGATCGAAAGAGAGCGCGAGACACGAATGAACGTTGAATCGAGTGCGAGAATTGCGCGAACGTTTTGAGCAATGTTACATCGAAAGCATGTGAGCACAAGAGGCGGAAAGAATGAGGGGAGTATTCGAAAGAAAAAAGAAAAACACAGAAAAAGATGTATAAACGAGGGAGAATGAGTGGGTTCGATTGAACGGTAGTGAACAGAGAGCACGTGTAAAAGAAAAAACGAACGAAAAACAACAATGATGAAAAAAAACTAACGCAACTTCCGCTCAGCGCCTCAACGCGAAACATACATTGTAATCGTAACTTCTTTGTCGCCATGTATTTGCCAACGAACGATGATTTAATTAATTATTACATGTTTTTTTTCCTCTCCATTTTATATTATTATTATTTAGAGAGCAATAATTATTAACGATGATACGCTACGATGGTAATGATATTCTTTCTAGATCATTTGTTTTTGCTTTTATCCTTATCATTCCTCGCGACGACAATACGCATGCATGTTGGACACTGTACAATGTACACACACACACACGTATATATGTATATATATACATGTATACAAGATAGAGAAAAAAAGAGCAAGAGAGAGAGAGAATGAGAAAGAGAGAGAATGTACACAGCGCTGAGAACGCGATCGAAATATTAATGTACGCGTTGTCGTTCGCCGGAGAATTCGAACAACACCGGCCGCCATTTCGTGCGCGGCCCTGCGTTGGAGAAGAAAATGGCGAGAGAAAAGCACAAGACGAATGTGTGTCGCCGCCGTTCATTGGCTTCGATGAATCGCGGACAGGAAAAAAAACTAAGAAAGTCGCTTGCTTGTAAAAATTTCTTTGTGGAACGACTGGTCGGTACATATCGCGCGCGAGTCAGCTCATCCGGTATTTCTCGATCGACGGGGCCTTTTTCTATACAAATCGTTTCTCGCTTGGCAAGGAATCCGAGACGGAAAGAGTATCGCGCGCGTATCGACGGGCCGGTCGTTCGCCTCCTATTTTCTACCACTGTGCTTCCTTTTCATTTCTTTGTACACGTATCGTTTCGACTTTTCGAACATTCCAAAATGCTTGTTTCCCTCCTTCCCTTTTTTTTGTCAATTTGTAGAGAGCCTTGTATTCGATTTAGAGCAAAATAAAGTCTAGAAAGGCAAGTGCGCTGTGTTGTGTTCCCTGTGCCGAAGGCGCCTACCACTTTTCTCAGGGCTTCCCGAGCTGTTGTAATTAGAGGCCGAAGAAGAGGGTGCGCTCGGACATGGGGGCCAGCTACAGGAGCGATAGCCAAAAACTATAAATTTTAGTTAGGGTGCTTCTTAACTCGACGAACTATTTTTACAGATAAATTTAATCTCAAAGACTATTAACTTTATGACAGAAATCAATACGACGTAAAATGTGTATTTTGACGAGGTCTACAACTTTCATTGGAAGTATTTTTCAATATTCCCATTATTTACGGGAAAAAATGGAAAACACTATGATTTTTATGGTTTTTGCTATGAAAATAACTTTTACTCCAATCTTCACTATTTTATTCGTAATCAGCACGTCAAAATACGTAAAAATCCAGAGTATAAAACAAAAATCGGAGGTACGAGCATTTCGGACGTTTATCCGTGAAAACAATTGGTTGATCAAAAATTAAGAAACACCCTAATGCACAGCAGGGACCCAGCCGTCAACCAGCGCTCGAAATTTATGATTTTTGGCTACGGCTCTCGCAGCCGGCTGTTTGAGCGCACTCGAAGGCGTCTCCGAGGACGAAGAGATCGAAGAGGACGAAGAAGATGTACTTAGTACGAAACGCCATGTTTCCGTATACTGACCAGCTTAATTTTTCGCAGGTGTTCCGGGTGAGTCATCCGAGAAGATCATGTGTCCCCGCCACGAAGAGGCTGCTCCGAAGAAGCACTTCATAAGGAAGAGTATCATACAGATACAGCACAAAGATCCACTGTCTAATTATCGTAGACGAACATCAAGTGAACTAGATCATTACCTTTCCACTCGATCATTAACAATAGAATCTGTTAAGTTCCAGGTGTCTCGGAGACCGTGATTATTCAAGCAGGAGATCGATCGAGGAGACCACCGATCAGGAGGTACTGAAAAACGGTGAATGAACAAGATTACATCATTAGCGATCATGCCCGCAAAAGTCCGCGCGAGGATCCCGATGATCTCCACCGGCGAAGGACAGCCGAGAGATCCTCCTCGAGTAGAATCACCAAGAATAACAAACATCCCGGAGACCCCCTTGTTACGATAGTTGATCGTCCCCCGTTGATCCTTAATCCCGATGACATGCTCGTTGTTGCTAAGCTTGAGAACTTGAATGTTTTTTCTTTTTTATCGCATGGCCCGCGCCGTTGTAAAGAGCAGTCGTGTTAACGAACCGAGCTGCGTAGAAGTGGCGGCAGAGATTGGGGAGCTACTAATCGACCCGGTCGAAACCTCTGTTTCGATTGTTCGCAGGTTTCTTCGCGAGCCTTGGTTGGAATTCGGACGGAACGAGGCGCGTGCCACGCGCGACCAGTGGCACCGCCAATGCTAGCGCTAGTCAGGTGCCGGCGCCATTGACACCGCAACGACGCGCCCGACTCCATTGTCCGTCTCGACACGGTGCTCGCAACGCCAACACCAACAACAACCGACCGATCGGTAGCATCTCTGGGTCCGGTCACGACCGACGGCACAATTGCTCTCGCTGCGGGAAAAGCTACAAGAACGCGTACATACTGAAGAGACACTTGCTGTACGAATGCGGCAAGGCGCCGTCCTTCAACTGCCCCCACTGCGCGTTCAGCTCGAAATACGAGAGGAACCTGAAGGCGCACATCAACCACCGCCACGTGGTCCCGCAACCGCCCCAATCCACCACTCCAGTTAACCAGAGGGCCTGAAGGAAGAAGAGTCCTCCTGCCTCCGGACGGAGGAACAGGCGAGCGAGGTTCAGAATCAACAGAGAATCGGGGAAACGTTAGATCACGGTCTTTTTCTTCGAGAATTTCTTTCGTTCCTCGCCTGGTGGCCGTTCACCTCTGGAACAGTGATGCCGAAATCGCGCTACCATACTTGTTAACATAAACCGTGGTATTATACTCGGTTCCACTGGAATCCATAACAGCGTCTCGCGCATCTCGGAAGTAGGCGAGGTGGCGCAACGAGCCCGTCAACTCCTACCTTCCACGTTCTCCCTAATAGAGTTGGGACTTTTATTCGGGTATATGAGATACCCGGGTACCTCATAAGACATAAGTCATAAATGATGTTGTGCAATTTAAAACAATAATGAAATTCAAAGAACGTTGATATATTAATTTAAATTCATTCAAATCGTTCAAGAGAATAAATAATCGTAATATATCGTCTGCTTTTTCCTATTGATGCAAACAATTTTTATTTTGCATACAGATTCGCAGTGTATTCATGAGATACCCGGGTACTCGGGTATCTCATAAGTCACAGCTCTACTTCCTACCCCTAGTAGACTTTGTTTTTTCTTTTTAAGAACTCTACCCTCCTTTTGTTGTCCTTTTGATTTATTTAAACCAATGGACCCGCACTCTGCATTACTCCTCGGTTTAATTTCCGTAGGCCCATCTCTTCCATTATCTTATCCGATAAACTACTATGTAGTAGAGGTATCCTAGAAGGGTTCACAGTGGGGGTACTAGTACCACGGCTTACAAGGAGAGTGCAAGGACGTTGTCACACCGTCCCACCGTCACACAGAGTCTCAACTAAATCGGTATAACAACGTCCTTGCACTCTCCTTGTTAGTACCGCGGCACCACGATTTCGGCATCACTGCTTGGGGTTACCATGGGTTCGTCGACAACTTACTTTCTTCGATACGTACTATGTTTTCATTTTTATACGTGTACAGACGTGTTCACTATTCTTTGAAACGTTACCGGTGAAACCTTACCGAGTCTATGTTAGATGTTTATTCGTTACTCACGTATAATACTCTCATTCGTTTAGTTGGGACTGAAATCTTCGGCCTGATTGTTTTTCGCGAGGCAACGAGCGCGAATGCTTGAAAATAAGATGAACTTTGTGCACCAGGTGAGAGAGGTTGAAACTATGTACAATGACTCCCACTCTTAATAAGACGATAACTTTTTTAATATTGCGCTACATACGATTTGAACTTGTTCTGGGAAGCTGGAGCAATTAGTTTGCTACAAGATGTGAAGAAAAAATTTGTTAAAAATTGTAATTGATTTACAACTTTTTTTATGTGGGCTTATATTAAAAATTTAAAAACTACGTTTTTAATTGTATCATATAATTGACACAGATCTGCAAAAGGTGGTTTTTAAATTTTCATCATAGGCCCACAGAAAAAAGTTGTAAAATGCAACTTTTAGTATCTTCTCTGCAATACCAATCAATTGCAATTTTTGAGAAAATCTTTTTTCACATCCTGTAGCAAACTAATTGCTCCAGCTTCCCAAAAAAGTTTCAATCGTATAGTACAATATTAAAAACGTTCATCTTCTTTTGGAGCGTGCTCGAACATGAGTTGGGAGTCACTGTAAATTTAGTTTCTAATCCGTAGAACGATTTCCTATGATTTCGAATCGGCAAAACGACAGTCCTCGAAGTTGCTTCGATCCGGTGTGTACGAACAATTGTAAAAGATTCCACTCTGTTATTTAACCCTTTCTCCACAGCTGGCGTTAGGAGCGAAAGGGTTCTTCCAAGAAAAATCGTTCATTTATTTTTCACGTTCGCTTTCGTCTGGTATTGAGATTTTTAGTTATTTATCGAAGCGACTGGCAGCCGTGTGTTCCTGATTGACGCGATTCGGGACATCCGCATACATGTGACAATACATTTCCGTCATTGCGATACAGTGTATATCCACTTTGGTTTTAGCATCGCGTTGTAAACGCAGCCGACGAAGGATCAGAGTCGTGTACTCTCCCGGTGTTTCGAGAACGTATAAATTGTTCGAGCAGTCGCGTTGCCGTGGCGCAATGCCGTTGTTGGACCCCGTTTAACCATGTATAAAAATATGGGGATATGATGTAAAACGTATTGTTGAATATTTTAAGAGGCTCGAGGAGACCGCCGGATAACGCGGCAACCTGAGAAAACGCGAGGTTTCGCGTTTGTTAGCGTCACGTGTGCTTCAACACTTTTCTGGTTGCTAACTATTCGACAAAGACATGACCTGTGTCTTGCAATTGATAAGAATTTTATTTTACATTATAATCCGCGGTTTATCATTTTCGAATTCGAACGTTACACGTCCATTGCAACAATGGAGCAATTCGTTGAAATTTCTTTGAGAAAGTATTTATTTAAGAATCTCTTCGTTTCCGAGTGAAACTCGACATATTTCTACCCTGAAGATTCACAAAAAGTGTGCAGCAGCGATGGACGTTCACGTCGATGGAGAGAAATGCCCATCCCTGGTGTACAGTAATTTAGTTTAGTTAACAACGACGGAGAAAATGCATTATCGACCATGACGGTGTTCAAGCAGTAGGAAGATGCATTTCCGCGGTCCCTTCGAGGCCTCGGCGGGTAACTAAATCGCCCAATTATTTTTATACTAATTATAAGTGGAGGATGGACGTTTCGCGACAGGAATTCCATCCGTTCCGTACGTTGATCGAACTGATCGATGACCAACGCGGCGGCGATCGAGTACAGTAAAGATCGTCGACCGGTTCAAGGTCGCGCGATCATCGCAAAAAGAAAAACAAAAAAAAGATAGGAGGACGACTCGATTCTCACAGTGAGACGAGCCGATTGTTCTCGGTGCAACGAAAAATCTCCGACAGTAGTAGCATCATCCCGGTTTCTAGCTCTCTAGTTGTAGTTTAAGTGACGTTCAGAGAATCTAGTCAGATAAGTGTCCCTCGTTCGTGGCCGTTTCTCCCGCGCGACGACCGGAAGTCCTGTTGATGGACGAGGCACAGCGGACTCGAAACATTGGTTCTCTGCTTTTATGCATTTATGATAAAAATGAGTAGGTGAAATTTCGAAACACTTTTATATTTTTTATTTTATATTTTCTTTTCAAATAAATAAATAAATGAAAAATATATTTCTATATCACTCCGGTTTTGTGGCAGTTCAGCTAGAACATTTTTATTTTGCAAAGAGATCCGCTGTTTAATAATTACAAAACTCAACGCAATACTCGACTGTAGAAGTACAGTAGAGCCTCGTTTATTGCGCGGAACCCCCTCACCATATTTCGAGCGAGGAATTACTATATTAATTTCAACATTAATTTCAACTGTAGGATATTCGTGAAAATTGAACTTTTTCACGTTGAACCTTTGAGTTCGCTGTGCAGTGTCGAGCAATGGCGACCGTTCCAACGGATGGTTTCAAGCATCCTTGCTTTTTTAATTGTTCGGCGAGTGATACGCGAATCGCGGGAGTATCGGAATAGTTGAGTCGCGCACGAGCGGAAGTTGTGTTACCCTTGTCGGAGATTGCGAGTAGTTTGAAGATCGGCGAAATGCTCGAACGAATTCGAGAGAGCGTGTTCGTTCTCGGCGCGTTCGTTCGAGCAACTTCGTGTTTGGTTCCTTTCGTCTGAAGTAGAATCGTCTAGCTTAGAGAAAGGCCTAAGAGGGCCGCTAACCTAACATTATAGTACCCGAAATAGAGAGTATATTTGAATCAAAAAAATATATATTATATATATATATATATATTATACATATAGATTATACATATATGTATACATAGACATATACATATTATTGCATAGTAACTTTACAAGCGATGTATAAAAAAAAATTGTGAATCGTATACAGCGCGGTTTGAAACAGAAACATGTCTTTCCACGCGGTTTGGCCGGCCCGATGGATCCGTCGAGTTCGAATTTTTATCGCGCGGGGATCACTGTGATAATGTTAACTATTTATACGAATCGATGTGGCCGATATTTCACACGTTTCTCGTTCGTATGATGGTAAAACGTTGGCTGCAAAATACGGTAGAAATGTTATTGGACAGATGTACGTGGAGTATGACTAACCTTTACTCGTTTATTTACCGGATGTACAGGGTGTCTCAAAATTCCTTCAACATCCGGAAATTGGAGATTCTTGTGATCATTTGAAGCAACATTTTCTTTTGAAAAAATTATGTCCGCAGCTTTGTTAAGGAGTTATTAATGAAAAACACAGACCAATCAGAGCGCGATCTAGACGCGTGTTGGCACAGTCAGCCAATTGACAGTTGGCGCGCCAGGCCGGTTGTGCCAACACGCGTCTAAGTCGCGCTCTGATTGGTCCGTTTTTTCGTTAATAACTCCTTAACAAAACCGCGGATGTCGTTTTTTCAAAGGAACATATTGCTTCAAATGAACTCGAGATGTTGAAGGAATTTTGAGACACCCTGTATTATTGTATATTATGTATTCGAAGTCGGTTTAATATTTGTTTTTGTATATATATAATTTCGGTAATCACTTTCGGGGAGGTACAACATTTTTGGGATGCCCTGCGCAATCTCCGGCGACTCCACGTGCAATAACCAGCATCTTCGGAAGTGATCGTCGAGCTCACGATAATTCCTTTGATTATCGAGGACGATACGGGGCGCATTGCGATCCTCGCGGTAAATTTCGCTATACGAGCTTCCTTCGAGACCCAACGAATTCGAGAAAATCCTCGATCAAGGACCAAAGACTCGACAAAGAATTACTCCGTGACAGAATTCTAGTCAAAACCCGAACTCCGACGATGATTCACGTACCGGGCAAGCGTAAGTCAGCGACAAAAAAAAATGAAGAAGAAAAGCGTATCGATAATACCATAGTGGCGTTGAATTTGGTATTTAACCCGTAGACATAGCGTGTATTTTACCATTGTGGGGGGCGGAGGGGAGAAAAATCCTTCGAAAATTTTTCTCTTAGCTTTCCTCTCTTTTTCTCTGTCTCGCTCTGTCACACTTTGGGCATTTTCTCGTGCCCGAACTATTCTACGGAGTTTTCTCGCCTAACCTTTAAAAGAATCTTCAATCTTTAATCTTTGAGAATTGTTCGATCGAACCTCACCTAGACATAGATTGTTGGAAACGACGATCTACCGCTTCTTTCCTTCGGTGGTCGTCGATATGGTTATCTCTCGACTATTCTCTCACTCGACTTAACCCGTCTTTCGTGTCAGAAATCATGATAGTCCCGTCGATCTGTTTCTCTTTCAATCACAGTTTTTTTTTGATTGGCTACGAGGAAATGGATCGACGAGGCTTTCCAAGCTATACTGTGAACCTCTCAGCTTCTACGTGCTCGTCCTCGTTGATCTCGAATCACTTTAACACGTTGACACCCGGTTCGGTGACTATATTTTATTTCCTTCAAGGTAGCAGAGTAGAGCCGCAATCCTAGTTGAATTAGATCAGTGTTTAGCACGGTAGGGGCCCCCTCCAACGCCTGCTACCCCCACCAATCTATCTTTCGTGGATGCTGATGGGGGCGCTGTGGTGTCAGTGATGCCAGAAGGAGGAACCAAGGGGAAATTGCCCCTCCAACGCCTGCGACCCCCATCTATCTATCTTTCGTAACGGTAGATGCTGATGGGGGCGCTGTAGTGTCAGTGATGCCAGAAGGAGGAACCAGGGGAAACTTGCCCCTCCAGCTGGGCCCCCACTCTTACTTGTACTGCGCACGCGCTACACACAAACGTACCTCTCCTCTGCCAATGTGAGTCTCACGGTGAATAGAGGGTACGTTTGTGTGAAGCGCATACGCAGTAAAAATAAGAGTGGGGGGCCAGTCGGAGGGGCAAGTTCCTCCTGGTTCCTTCTTCTGGCATCACTATGTGGTGTCCGTCAAGATAAAGTTACCTAGAAGTGTCACGACGGTGTCAATGTGTTAAGACGTAAATTCCGTGACGAACTTAGGACCGAATAATGGCTACGTATCGGATACGAACGCCAGCCTCTTCCGTTTCTTCGCGAGCTTCTTTGTGCCAAAGAATTCGATGCCATTTTTGTAAAGGCGACTCTTCTCGGGTCGCCTCCATGTGCCTAAAATGTGATCCGAGTCGCTACTGTTATCAGTGTGAACTGAATGTTATTGTTATATCGACGTCGCGTTTTTCATATACGTTTTCTCGAACCGCAAAATTATTTTTAGAGCGCAGATCTTTAGCGTTGTCGACGAGACACACAACAGCAACACAGACAAACAAGAGGAACCGTTGTTCGATCGGTCCGATACCGGAAACACAGGTCGAGAAACTGTTTTTTCTAGATCGACTACGTTGAGAACCGCGAAGGGGAACAGAACGTGTCTTCCAACGAGGGGGAATACAAATTAACAAATTAAACGAAAATTAAACAAACGGAAAGCTGTAATAACGACGAACGTTCGCGACGAGAGATGTCAACCCTTCGCACTCGGAGGTATTTTAACTGGAATATTAAACATTTCTTCGTACATTGGTTTTCTTTTTATTTCGTGGATACGAAGCTGATAGAACACCGCAGAAATTGTATTTTGTATTAGGAGAAAACATGATAGGTAGGTAGGTGGCACGAAATTTCAGTAGTGCAGGTCAACATCGAGCCAGAAGTTGCCAGAACATTTTCTAAAAATGTTATGATATAAAATTTGATAGAAATTTATAGAATTTGTATTTGCTTTAGATCTACGAAGGGTGTTCCCATTAAATAGGATTTTCTTTCTTTGATTCCCCATTCTTCAAATTTGTCTATAAAAATTGGAAGATGCATAAACATTCTAGTGATTAAAAAATGTAAACAATAGTTCGAATAGTGGTATAGAAATTTTTATAGTGAAGAGACTCTGAGTGCCGAGGGTTAAGCGAATAAACATTGAAAGCCTGCGTTCGCCAACCTTCTTCCGTTTAACAGTCGAACGATGGTCCGGATTTTAGCACGCGGATGGAGAGTAGACAGATGCGTAAAGACTGAACACAAAACTTGTACGAAGTGAGAGGTATACATTTATTACAAAGCGTTTAACGTCGCGAAAAAAAGACCGGCCGGCCTCTGGTGCAAGTCGGAACGCGTGATGTGGCAACGATCAGCATTTCCGAATTCAACGTGTTCTGGCCTGTACCAGAGACTAACCGTGCGTCAAAGCGAAGTAGAAGCGGCAATTAGAGCGAGTGGAAGTCGTTTTGAAACTTCCGTTCGTGATGTAGAATGTTCTATTAGAGGATATGGGTTCAAAGAGATCGAGACGGTGCTGGAAAATGGTTTCATCGAATTTATTCGATGGTAAGATCGTGAATCCTCATCTCGGAATATACGCAAGTCGAGAAAATTGATTTTGCTACAGTATTCTTCCCGTAACTGTTCCAAAAATCTTAGTTGTAATCGTCTTGTTTTTCCATACAATTAATATTATACACAATAATTAACAAAAACAGTTTTACTTTTGAAGGGGGCTGGGTCACGTCGCCCAACATCTATTTGGGAAACTTATGTACTAGATAAAAAGGAGCTTATACACAAAAATTTTGTTATCCCAAATGATTTCCGACAATTTGCAATTACGATTACAATTACTTGTAAACATAGTTAATCCAAATTTTCAACTGCTTTATTTTTAATTAATTTTTTATAGGACTTCGATGACTATGTTTGTGGCATTTTTCTAATTAAAATCATACCAAATATGATATAATTTCGACGATATTTACTTGTGTAATGGACAATTAAAGTTTCGAGCACGCCGGCGATTCTCCTTCCTTGCGCTCGAAACTTTAATTGTCCATTACACAAGTAAATATCATCGGCATCATATCATATTTGGTATGATTTTTATGAGAAAAATGCCACAAATATGGTCATCGGAGTCCCATAAAAAAATAATGAAATATAAAGAAGTTGGAAATGCAGATTAGGTGGGCTCACCGATATATCCGAGTCGCATTAGTGGGGATAGATCTGGGACATTTGCAGGTCAGACTTTTTGGACATTTATAGATAAAATACTCTATATCGTGTTTGGTGTAACTTTAACCGGAAAAAAGGTTCGTTAGAAAAAATCAAAAATTGGTGGGGATATAATTTGAACAATTACGGAGCGAATACTGCGCGTGGAATACGTTCTTTTCTTTTAATATCTCTTTGTGAATTTTACAAGGGCATTCGTTACCAAAGAAGAAACATAGTTTTAGGTTTTCATTGAATGTTGAAGTATTAGATTTGAAGAAAGTATTTCCGATGAGAATCTTTGATGGGACAGACACGCAGTTTTCGTAGAGTTTTATAGTCTACACTGTCAGTGTGCGCGAAGATCCATCGAATGAGTCCGATTGAACTTCTTTTTGGCGCGCTTCCGTTGATTTTGCAACCTTGTGCCAATATAAGCGAGGCTAGCTATGCAATACTCGAGTTATCATTCGCGCCAGCGAATGGTTGCACACCAAATGCCTATAGAATTATTTTGAAGCCACTTTATAATGTAAGACACGTACATCGTGTCACGCCGGCTCGTTGTGTACATTCGTATATCCGGAACTGTGCAGGGTGGTTGTCGTATTATTTCACCGGAATTATTCTGCGCTATACGAAGGATAGTTTAATAACAATTTGCAAATCGAAGTCTATATTTTTAATAAAAGAACACACTGGACAAAACTGCGCCAATGTGGAAGGTATTAAACGCTTGACTTGTAAAATTTTTTGTAAAAATGGACTCTTCGAAAACTTCGAAGAGATCGTGTTCAATTTTCTGTTGGCCACCCTGTAACCACTCGGGATCGTCACTTTGTTTAATATTGGACCGTCCGACTTGGATTTTTTTTCAATTTACAATTACTTGTGTAACCAGTGATTAACAATTACGGTAGAGGTACACGAATTCTTAATTTCGCTTGTTACACGAGTAATTGTAACTGTATCGTGTTTGGCGTGATTCTAACCGGAAAAATAGGAAAGATTAACTTCCGGGAACGGTCCAATATTAAAGAAATGATCGTGTTGTTAAGAGTGTCCGAATATTATTGCTAGAAACGCGTGCACACGAGTACAGAGTAATACCACCCACGTAGTACTGTGTATATAAATAAAAGTATCGATTACAATGCGCGATGCGTGATGTAGAAAACATGGACGATCCACATTGCACGTCGGATCGTCGGCGAGAGAAATGAAGGACGGACGAAACCGGAAGCTCGACTACGAATTCCGTAAATGGAGATACCTCTTGCTTTCAAAGAGATCGATGATAATAATTAGCACGTAAGCGTTTGACATTTTTTCGTTTCGTTTGTCCCTCCCCTTCGAGGGTGGCGGGACTTCAGAAGTACAGGCAACGATTATAAATGTTGGGTAGAAGGACTAATATTGTACACGAGTGAGGGAGAGAACGAAAACTGCAAAACCAAAAAAAAAGGAAAAAGAAAACAAACTATAATTGCATAATATTTATTATTCACCTAAGTAAACGCGTGTGAGAAAATGTACATTTAACGGAGAGATCGCGTAACGGTGTTACATATTCGACATATTCTTTATGGTTTCTGATTTTCTGCGAACTTCAAATTACGATTACCCCATTGTGAGTGTATCACTGATAACCATTGTGTTAGCGAGGATACTCGACGAATAATAAATAATTGAATTTAATTATTCAGCGACAATCTCTTCTCCTCGTTCTTCGCCGTTCATTTTCAAATCTTTGAGAACTTCAAAATATCGTTCTTCTTTTAATTATTTTATTCAGCTGAAACGAATACAGTGATGTTTTTAAATATTTTAATCCTCGTACGCTCCTGAAAAATAGCTGCATAAAAGAGACTAGGATAACAATTCATCCATTTTTAATATTATTCACAGCGTGAAATTTTTGAGAAATACATCTCATCTAGTAGACACAAAAGGTTGAATAATTTTACACTTTGCGAAAATATTGAATGGGTGAATAGTTAAATACGTCCACTGGTTTATATTCTACGTTCCAGTTTTTGTTACGAGTGCATAAAGATCCCCATGTCCAGAAGTTTATTTAACAATTCCACGATTTTTTCGTCCCAGAATCCTCCATTCGGAAGCTCCTTGCATGCTCGTGTCGTGAATGTTTTACCAAAGATCGTTTCTTGGGGCGTTGGTTCTCGTAGGAACTCGCGGAATCCCAACGCGAGTTCGCATCAGCGTGGACGAGTTAAAGTGGCTCTTTTCTCTTTTCTTCTCCTCCATACTGACACAGAATTTCTTTCTTTTTCAGGTCGCTATGTCTGTCATTGTGGACGCCGTTTCAAACACCAGTTCTCGATCATGTGCCATCTGAAGAACGAGTGCGGCACCTACTATTGCTGTCAGAAATGTTCATTCGCAACGCACAAGCTACTTCTGTGGCTCCGCCACGTCACCAAGCTGCATTGTGGCCCATGAGGCTGTCTAAAAACCACTTTCAACTGTACTCGATTTCTTCCAACACAGTTCACCGTTTATTTTCCGTTAAGACAAGAGAAATGTTTTCTTTTCTACCGTTATATGTTTCGCGGGTGTACAGCGCGATATGAACTCGACAAACTGTTCAATTACAAACTGTTCGTTACAAACAATCTTTGAAGATCTTACTTCCGAAATCCCCGCGTCCAACGCCGAGTCTATCAAAGGGTCTTTCGATGGAACTTTGAATTGAAATCAAACGGAAAATACTATAATTCAGTACTCGCTGCTTTACACATGAAATACAATATCATATGAAAGATTTTCACCGGAAACACGAATTATGTTTGCAAGATCCATCAACAGTTTGCGATTTATTTAAATAAACAAGAGACTGAACATGGCTCCACAAGAAAAAGTCTGACAGCGTCAAGTCGCATTTCTGAAATTTTAAATTGGGCTTGTCGTGTTCAGTCCATTATAAATATTTTTAAATATAAATCAGTGGATACTAGATTATCATCCGTTTGATTTGAAAGTTCTATCGTTCTTATGAAAAGGCAGACCTTATGTGGTTCCAGAAAATAAAAAGCCAGGCACGTGTCCGCACCCTGTAAATGTAAATCCTGTCGCAGAAGAAAGAAGACAATGCGTGTTAAGCAAGCTCGTGACACTGTACGCGACCAGGAGCCGGCAGATATTTAACGAGATGAAACGATTTCTGATTGCAGACGAGCTGTTCAGCCTGAAGGACGAGAGATTCCATCTAGAGGGTTTCGAGCTGTCGCCGTCGGTCTCGATCAACCTGAAGAAGCACGTGTGCAATTGCGGCAAGATCTACAGCCAGAAAAGCTCCCTCGATCGACACCTGCGATACGAATGCGGAAAAATGCCGAACGTCCCCTGTCCGCAATGCGGCAAAATGTTCAAGCACAAACACCACGTGACGCAGCACCTGAAAAGCTGTCGCCTGAAAGATCCGAGAAATCCGGACTACGCGAACTGTTGAAAATCCTGTGGTATTCTCGTCCAGTGTGTTCCAGTAGAGGTGTACCAAACAATTGTACTCTGTTTTGTTGTTTGTCTTCGTGTAACGAGAAGCGCTTCCCAGAGACGGTGTTATTTTTGTAATTTATTCAACCGGTGCGTGTGCCCCGCAAAAAATCGATTTCACTCGGAACCGATAATAAACTGACGAGTCTGAAAAGAGAAATGAAACGTTGAACCTTCTCCGAATCGTCGGTGATCGTTAAACAGCTTTCGCAGCCGCGAAACGAACGAAAAGCTCGATCGAGATTACAAATGTGTTTTTTTCTGTTTGCGACATTTTGCAGATGGAGGGAGTCGATCGCGGCAGCCGGCTTTGGTCAATGAGATGGAGCTCGCGGAGAAACGGAGATTCGTCTGCGGCGGCTGCGGGAAATCGTACAAGTGGAAGGAGTCTCTTTTCAAACACAGACGCGTCGAGTGCGGGAAACTGCCGCAATTCTCTTGCGAAGTTTGCGGTTATCGATTCATGCACAAGCATCATTTAATGAAACACATGTCCTCTATCCATCAGTTGGACCGGCCGCACGTAGCTCTCATGTTAACGTATCAGTGAAAACGTATCCTCGCGAAATTCTGTATTATTGTCGAATAAAATTGTACGATCCACGGTGAACGTTCGTAGATCCGTCCTCTTCGGCGCACGTTCTCCCTTTTTTCTTTGTTTCTTCTCTCCGGTTTTCAGAATATTATTGTGCGCCGCTGCTCCGAGTACTCTGTTTCTAATCAATGTCCGTTTCGTTTTCAGGTTACACCGGGACGCAACCTATCGCGAAGACCTACTACTGCGGCACTTGTACCAAACAATACGCCAGGCGCGACTCTTGGTACAAGCACACGCGATACGAGTGCGGAAAGGAGCCAAAGTTCGGCTGCACCGTCTGCGGCCGGAGATTCAAACGGAAACATCATCTCAACTATCACACGACCAACTTGCACAAAATTCTTTGAACTTGCTGAAATTCTTTCCGGAATCTTTGGTACCGCACTGCGCCGTGGACGAATCCATGGGCGAGCTTTCCCATGGATTTCTGCCTGCGAACTTTCCACTCGAATCTGTCGACAATTTGTTGACGCATCGAGTTTATCGGATTCTCCTTTCTATGGAGAATCCTGGAGATTGTGAGCGAACGGATAACAGACTGTAATCGCGACGAGCTGGATCAACCTGTACAGTCGCTTAACCTTGAAGGCTTTAAATAAATTATCTTCGACTCTGTTATCGTTATACATTTGAATCGTGCATTTTGTTTCTTCTTCTTCTATTGTGTTGGTTCCAGAGCCGACTCGGAGAACTTCTCCGAGGGAAACGCGGCCAAGAGAAGCAGGTAGGACGTCAAGTGTTTCTCACGTCGTGAATCGTTTCTAATTGGCAAGGGAAAAACTTGACGAGTCTTTTAGGAACTTTGAAATCTGCGATTGTCGTCGAGTCGTTTAGCCGCTAGCTCCTCTTCGCAATCCTTGTAATTACGTGGACGAGTCCGCGAGACAATTAAGTCCGCCTTCGGGCATCCTTTTTTGATTGCAGAGTGGGACGGAAAATACGGGGTCTACCATACAAAACCATATCTTTGCTACTCCTGCGGACGGTCGTACTCGCGGAAGGACACTCTGCAGCGGCACATGCGCGACGAGTGCGGCAAGACTCCGCAGTACATCTGCTACGTGTGCAAGAAAGGCTTCAAACAGAAGTCGAACTTTCAGCGACACAGCGCAAACGTCCACGGCTTGAAGATTTGAACGACGACCACGAAGATGCCGCGAATTCTCCGTTGACATTCTTCGAAGGCTCGCGAGTCTCTCGAATCCAGCGCGATACCCCGCGATTCGCTATTCTTGAAAATAAAGTACCGGAAGTAACAAGCAGATCGCTGACCGCGGCGTTTTATTATTTCTTTGTCCACCCGTTCGTCACACGAAGATCAGGCGTCATCACTGAAGATCTACCGAAAGCACCTCTTCACTCGAATCGATCATTCTCTCGTTCTTTCGAATTATACCTTCCCGGGAGGGGGGCTCGCAGACTTTACCGAGTGGAAAAACGTTCGCGACACGGCGCGCCGTAGAGCTCCATTTATCCTTCGTTCACTGTCGGCGACAATATTAAGTCGACGCTTAAGCTGCTTTAAAACTGATCCAAAGGACTTGAACATTTTTAAGACTTTACACCGAATAGTTTGTTGGAGAATGTATGAACAATAATTTAAAAAATACGCTTTGTAGATTCCGGTAGCTTATATGTGTACTGAAAATCTAATCGGTTCATGTTGCAACGAGCTACGAATGTTTAAAAATGATAATACTTTCAGTACGCGTAGAAGTGACCGGAATCTCAAAAACGCATTTGAAAAATTATCGTCACAGGCTCGCATAAAAAAATTTGAAGAAACATGATTCTTTAAATTTTGTACGATTCTGGGAAGCTAGTCGGTCTAACATCTTGAGAAGATGTCCTTTGGGTGAATTTTAAACAAGTTACGCGATTTTTCAGTGTTCGCTTAATACTGTCCCGGACTGTGTCACTTGAATTGAGAAATAAGTGTGAATTGGTTTGAGTCGAAGATAAATCGAGTGCTACGGTGCGATGGAATTGGTAAACACATACGAGGCTCCCCTGAGCGATACTGGTCGTTGCTAGAGCCGCGTCTCGCTCCGACGTTGGCTCTAGCGACGACTCGAATCATCATCGGCATCGTTGAAGATCCGTTCGATGGATAAGCGTCTTCGCGCACAAGCTTTAGCCGTGATATCGATCGAGTAACCGAGCTGTTTCGTCCTCTAAATTGCAGGTAGTTGCTCGAGAAGCAGGTATTCGTCGTTGCGGGGCCAAGATTTCTTGCCGAAGCCGTTCCCCTGTCACAAATGTGGCAGATCTTACAGGAACAAGGGCAGCCTGAAGCGTCACCTCCACGACGAGTGCGGCAAACCGCCACAATATATCTGCAGCATCTGCGACAAGGGATTTAAGCAGAAGGCTAACTTCCAACGCCACAATTCGACCATCCACAGACGCGCCTTCCTCCTCGATCCGTGAACAAGACCGGCCACCACCACGAAGAACCTTCGCCGTCGAAAAAGATACCGTTTCCAACGTGTCCTTGAAGCACCTTCTCGAGAAGATACTATGAATCTTGCGCGACTTAAGACTGATTCACGTTGTCCGTTAGCCGGGCATCGACCCTCCGAACTCCGATAAACAATTATTTTCTACTCGTGATCGAACCACGATTAGCCCTTTAGTGCTCAAATTTCTATTTAACTAAAAAAATCAAATTTTAATCATCCTTTAATTCATTTATTACATTTTTTTTCTTCGTTGTTTTCGGGTGTTTTTTTTAAAGGTACTTATAAGTACCATGAGTAATTAAAAATAAGTAGAAAGGTTTATTCTGAAAATTTAATCTAAATGAAATACATATTTAAAAAAAAAATTTAAGTACCTTTAGGCTCTAAAGGGTTGAAGATCATCAGACTGCGGATTCGATACATTTTATGCAAATAAGATTTTAACCCTTCGCTGCATGACTATTTTCATTAGGATGAGAAAAATTGAAGGAAGGTCAGTGTTGTATTTAAGGGAAAAATATTAACCCTCGTACGTTCCTCAAGATGGAAATTCTCCCATTTACTATTTTTATATACTATAAAAATTATTGGTCCCCCTTTATTTGTGTTGTGAGATGTATTTCTCGAAAATGTGTCGTGATAAACGAAGGAAAGTTTATTAGTTTAAAGTGCGAAGCGAAAATGGGTAAGGAAGTATCATAGAATCTTTTATGCAACTATATCTGAGGAGCGTGCGAGGGTTAAAAAGAAATTAAAACAACATTTCCAGAAAAATAAGAATACATTCTTAGTTTACTTTATATCAGTTTGATATATTTCGTTAACTGTATCAGATACGATACACAATGCAACGAAGGGTTAATACTTCTAAATATTTAAGAACGAATATTCAAAGAAGAATACAATTTTTTTTAGCGAGGAAATGCGAAGATTTCTTTTATTTTCGATAAAAATCCGCAGTCGAAAGATCACTTGTGCGAGGAGCTTGAAGGGTCGAAAGGAGTGATGCGTTAACCCTACGCACTGTCGAGTGGCGAATCATTTTAAAAAATATGTTGGTGAAAAATGAATTTTCCAGTTAGACCAGCTCCGAGTGCGAAGGGTTAACCCTCGTGTACGATTTAATTTTAAGTAATTGCTATTTTTGGTAATCGTTGACTTACGTTGGGTTAACTCTAACACGTCCAGGGATATATATATTATTTTTTAAGTGTAGATATAGTTACGTGTATGTATAGACAAGCGCATGTACAATTTACTTATAACAGTTCTCTAAACGTGTAGAACGGATCTAAGGGCGTCCACAAGTACACGAGAGTTAACACTCGAACTCTCTTTCGTTCAAGTTTCATTCTGGCTGACGAAAACCAATGGCAAGTAGATTAGGTCACCTGTCGAGGCTTTAATGTGGCAATCGTGAGATAATAAATTGACTGATTTTTATGTTACGAGTTTTGTTAGGTTACACGTCAGTGTTCCGATTATAACCACCGTTTTTCATCCATGTTCTGCGATACCAGCCTCGGTAACGTAACCTTTCGATCAAATGGTGTACCTTGAGCACCCCGCAGAAATTTAAAAAATTATATGTACGTATATACGCATGAAAAGGCAAGGGGATAAGCTACCCTTAAAATGTTAGCAATTAAGTTTAAAGACTTCTCTGCTACGTTATTATAGATACGCTACTGTTTTGGCCGCGTATCCTCGAAAAACGGTGGTTGTGATAGGAACACTGTTGCACGTGCTTGTTATTTTCAAATACGCGGAAGAATACGCGTTTATTACTTTAGAGGGAGGGAACTAGCGTCTTGGAAAAATCTTGGATAACCTTGAAACGACCTTGGGAACCGTTCAAGATGGATGTCGGAGACATAGTAGACATTTTTTGGTTGGACAAGAGTTTGGGAGGTCCTCGATGGTCGGTGTTGTTTTCTCCGAGAAATTCATTTCGCCGAAGAAGAATGAATGCGGTTCGCCTGACGGACAGCGTGAATCAACCCCTACTGCACTTTTCGCTTTCTTTACGTACACGTACAGCTTCACGCCGTATTTAGCTATTTTTCTTCTGATTTACGTACAGTCCAGTATACTACTTTTTATCGACGTTCCTCACCTAGGTAAACATAGTTAAGCGATTAAGCGGATAAGGCTTGGCAAACCTCGCGAAAGTTTCGTAACGGAACAGCTCTTTTTCGAAAATGCTTCTCCCCCGCCGAGTCTTGATTCTTGAAAAGGTTTTTCGTTGTCGTCGCGCGCGACCAGTTATTCGTTCTGCAACGACAAAATAAAAAGAAAGTGCGGGACGGTTTTGTACGGGGGAATCATCCCCGATTTTCATTGTGATATTGCGTGACGATTTGCAAAAAGTATATGAAAGAATAAAACATGTTCGAAGTAAAAAGGAGAGGTGGCGATGAGAGGGGGGCAAGAGTGGAGGAAAATTTACGATTGTACAATTGGTTTAAGAAAATTTCATTCTGTAAGCGATGTTCTGTGATACGTTGACTAATTGTTATTCTGGAAGAGAGTAAAAATGAAATGTTCGCCGAGGCCTTGGTTATACGTAATTCTAGTTTCGCAACGCGTAACTGTAGTTTATTATAATTTTATTATAACTATCGAAGTACGCGTAATAAAATTGTAACTGCAAGGGTAAAACAACTCTGAACGTGTGTCTGAAACATTCCTCGAACAATTCTGGCGTCAGCGTTTCCGTGTTCCAAGCATCCCTGAAGAGAGCTCGTCGACCGGAAGATCACATTGAAGATTCATATATTTCCCGCGCCCTTGATTCCGCAACTTTTACGTTTTTCTTTTTTCTCAGTTCGTCGGAAAATTTTCTATTCTGCTATCGACTTCTAAGTTCTTCGCCGACTTCGTCCTCGCTACCGAAAATCGAACGCCCTAATATCGACAATACAAATTTTTACCACGTGTGTCTACAGGGTAGGGCATTTAAAACAGGACACGAAGAAGATGATTTGATGTCATCAACTTCTTGTAGGGGAGGCGTCAAGGAGACACGAATGTCACCGGTTTTTTGCATTTACATTCTGACAGTGTCTCTCAAGACGAATAAAATGGTGAAGGTCATTCCAGGTCGCTCAGAGTCACCTACAATGAAAACTACAAGTGTAAAAAACGACGACCTTGAACGACTTTGAATAACCTCGCTGATGTAGCCCTGAAACACACTATCGGTAACAAAACAAACCATTCAGTTCGATTTTAACCCTTATGCGTTCCTCAGGGTGAAAATTCACCGAAATAATATTATACTGTATAATTATTCATTTTAAAAATGTGACGTTACAAATGCAACATAATTTGTTGATTTAAAGTGTAAAATAAAAATGGGTGAATTGTTATCCTGGTCCCTTTTACGCAGCTATTTTTGAGGAACGTATAAGAGTTAAGGAACAGAATTGACGCCTGCGGCTATGAATAATTAGTAACATCAAATTATGAATCTTCGAAGTCTGTGTTGAAAAACTTAGTGACCTGTTCGAAACGCCCCTCCCCGTATACATGTATGCACACACGTTCACATTATATTTTCAACATATTTTAACCACCGAAGGAATAGTAATGCCACGTTCCCTGTACGCATTTGTCAATGATACCGTGAAGAGACGCCTCCGCTGGTATTATTTCTCGATCGAAGATCTAACGCATCCGTTGATTGACGAAGAATCGGTTTCGCCTCGGTCGCGCAAAACGATTAACCGTGTTCCGATTTTGATTCCAGGTCAGACCAGGTACCTGAGAAACCCTGCACGCGACGCGCCAGATTTCCAAAAGCCGTACCCCTGCTTCAAGTGCGACCGCTCTTACACGAACAAAAGCACGTTGAATCGACACCTAAGGGAGGAGTGCGGGAAAATGCCGCGGCACTTTTGCCGTTACTGTCACAAGGCGTTCAAGCAGCGGTCGAATTATCAGCGACACGTGTGGACGGTTCACGGATACATCATGTGACGCGAGGCCTCGTAATTTTCACGGTGCAGCTCGTGAAATAGAGGGAAACGGAAGGAAATCCGCGCAAGTTGGCCTGGTATAGTTTATAGCAGGGCTGTAACTTTCCTTCGAAGCTTCGAAGGAAAGTTACAGCCCCAGTTTATAGGGGTGGGCGCAGTGGCGGATCAAGACAAGTGGGGTCCCTAAGCGGTCAAAAATTTCGCCCGCCCCCTCCCCCCGCAAACAAAGTTTGAAGAAAAGTAATCAAATAAACAACCTTTTTTTAGCAAACATGCTTGTCCATGGTAACCAGCGCTGTCACAAAATTCGACAAGCTAAACATTTTCATAATCCGCCACTGGGTGAGCGGGTGCCTGAAAATTTCGGGTCGGGAACCGAAAATTTATATTGTTTGGATCCCCGAACGTCATAGATTTTCGGATACCAATCCGAATCTCCGGATACCCGGCCCAACCCTAATAGTTTATTGGGACCGATTGATCGAATTCTCGATGGTGGAACGAACACACGGCATTTGTCTTTTCCTTTGAATAAACTTTGAATGTACGCAGTGCAGAATAAAGCCAGATTTTCCACGGTTCGCGAGTACCTCCTTTCACGAAACACCGTTTCCCCTGACTAACATTGAATCGCTACGACTCTTCTCCAGCTAGACATACTCTTTCTTTCGCTAAACGAGGTCTAACCGATGCTAAGGGGCAATCTTGCGAGAGGAATGGACTTTCATGCAGTACGCTATACACGAGGACTAACATTTCTCCGAAAGTCGAGCAACGTTTCTAGAGCGTCTTGAAAGAATTCAGTTTGCAGCGATAAGAACATTATCCAACAGTAGCTCTCTTGGTTTCCAATTGATCGAAAGCTATTACAATGTTATTAAAAATAAACGAATCAGATCTAATTTCATACTTAGACGATGTATAATGGATCTGATGACAGATTCATGCGAAATTGAATCATTTTATAATTTCAATATTTACAGACATGATTTTGAAACGGTTAACACCAGAATTGCAGTTAACTGCTCTTTTGGGAAGTCCTTTAAAAAGTTAAATAATACAATTGTCATCAATAATATGGTTAGTGAATTATGGTTAGAGAAATATCGTTCCTTCATTCAGGATAATGTGCTTAGTTCTATTAAGTTCTATTGGATACCGTCTCATATTGGGATTGCTGGTAATGAAAGAGCTGATCTTTTAACTAAGGAGGCTTCGTCCTTTAGCGCTCCTTGTATTTCCTATATTCTTTCACTGATTGCTTTGAGTCTTTCTTCAAAATTATGCTAGACAACACTCTCGCCTCTATAAAGGCTGATGGTCATCTTAAGGGCAAAACATATTTTCAGTATTTTTTAAATGAAAATAGACTTCCTTGGTTTTCTCAGTTAAACTTAACCCGTTCAATTATTGTCAGTATAAACAGGTGTAGATCTGATCACTATCATCTTGCTTTTTCTCTGAGCCATGTTCCATGGCAATGCAACTTGTACAACGAGGAAAGGCTCAAATTAATGAATAAACTCAGTAAAATAAATTTCCAGCTTCCAATGGACGTCTCAATATTAATAGCTAAACCAAATATCAAAGCTTGTCACTGTAAGAGTTGTGGTCTTAAAGTACAAGTTTTGTCTATACTGTTCCAACTAATCATATGTCTGTATTAAAATATTTGTGTATCTCTAATAACCACATTCTATTTTGTAATTTTTATATTGTGTTTTGTATGTGGTATATTTCGTTTTTCTTTTTGTAATTATATTGAAATAAATCTCATATGAGATTTTCTATTAAAAAAACGTTTCTATAGTTTGTTGTTTCCCACTTGTTGAGAGCTAGCGTGAATTTCTTCGGCATCTGCGATCGAATTGTTACGGTAGGTAACAGCGTGGTCGTTCAGAGTGTGACTGACAATGAAACAACGGTTTCAGGGTGGCAACTCGCCGCGGGACAGGGCACGGTGACCAGCTACAACGTGTACCAGTGCAAGATATGCGGCAAGAGCTACATCTGGAAGTCCTCGTATCATCGACACGTGCGAGAAGAGTGCGGTGGCAATCGGCAGTTGGCCACTTGCAGGAACTGCGGCAGACAATACCGCTGGCGGGATTCTCTGATCAAGCATTTGAAGTACGAGTGCGGAGTCGAGCCGAGATACACTTGTTCCATGTGTGGCAAGAAATTTCGGCACAAGCAGGTGCTCACGTCTCACTTGAAGAGAGTTCACAAATAGTTGCGCCGTTCGAACGAGAGATTCAAGCATAGATATAACAGGAGTGTCCGAAAATTCCCCTAAAACCTTGGACATAGGAGGTTCTTTGGGTCATTCGAAGCGACGCACTGTGGTCTGAAAGTCAGTTCTAGCGCGAATAAATATTATATTAATATTTATTAATTAATATTATATTAGTAAATCACATCACCGTATTATTGTTGGCAAGACTGTCAATATTCCAGTAAGCATTTGTTAGAGCACATCTGATTTGTATTTTATTCTTTATAAGAGAAACACTTTGGATATATTAATAAACCAGTAGTCATTATTGTAAATTATGTTTATTTACTTTACTCGCGCTAGAACTGACTTTCAGACCACAGTGCGACGTTTTTCTTAACGAAAAGAAAAATTATATATAATGCAAATAAATTTTTAGACAATATCGCGTTTTCAAAAACACAGGAAAAAAGCATAAAATAATTTTACAACGATTGTAACGGAGATGTTTACTGTATAGTCGGCGTGTGCTGTGAACAATAAAGAAAGTTAACCGTCCAGCGAACATTTCTCCTTTTACTGTTGTCCCCGGTCGCCACCTCCTCATGGACGTTTATTTGTCCGTTAACGAGAGAGTCCCGAAGACGGAGAGAGTGTCATTGGTTGGTCGCGAAGACGCAACGGTAACCGTCCTCTAATCGCATCAACGAGAGTAAAGGATACGACTTCGACGGAATTTCTCATCGAACTGATTATTGTTCTGTTTGCGATCTGTTCCAGAATTGAAAAGGGACCACAATCGCGTCAATTACGACGCCCCGTTCATCTGTTACAAGTGCGGGAAACGTTACACGTGGACGGACTCCTTGACCAGACATTTGCGCGAAGGATGCGGCAAACTACCTAGACACAAGTGCACCCTCTGCGGCAGAAAGTTCAAACGCAGAGACTATTTGTTGCGTCACGAGACCAACGTTCACAAGCTGCTGTGAACCGTCCCGGAAATTCTTGCTTCTTCACCGTGAACAGTTTACGCCGGAGAATTCTCGCGACACTTACGAAGATGATACTGTAGCGACGACTTTCTCGCGGTGTTCTTCCTCTCTCTCTCTCTCTCTTTCTCTTTCTCTCTCCGCGATACATTCCGAGACCGGTGCGTGTATTTTTGCAATTTATACGCGAGTTCCTTAGTGTCAAACTTAGCTCGACGCGAATCGTTGCGTTCACTAACGACAACTATGTTACTACGTTTTTTTGTATTTCCGTTGGTGTCCGATTACGAAACGGAACAGTCTAATTTATTGTTCGTTCGTGTTCGACGACAGTTCTCAGACTTTCACAGCCTGGCTCGATCGTTTATTGTTCTTACTAAGAACGTAGGGTCTGTCGGTTTTTAACTGGAAAATTAAACACTTCTTGCGATCTAGTTCTTGAATAGTAGCTATTTATTTAGATAAAGCGATACTTCGTTAGAATATTTTGAATAATGGCACAGCAGTTTTTAGTGGCACCTCGGAGTCGCCGTTCGTGTGCTGAGGGTTAGTGATTTAATTTTTGGAAAATCTTTGAAACTCTGAGTCGAGCACGAACGAATCGCGATAGTCAGATAAATATCGATTGTTGGAACGACGGCTTTATTAACAGCACTAATACGAGAATCAAAGACTTGTTGTTCATCTATAAGACTGATATCCGCTCGGAACCATCGATGTTCCACGGAGCATAGATGCTGCGAGAAAATTTCTCACAACATTTAACTCAGCCGTTCGATTATTTGGAGAAACTTCCGAAACCGACAACCCTTCGTTTTTATTGAAATTTTGTATACAGCACCTTTTTATCTAGTACATAAGATTTCCAAATGGATTTTGCAGCTCCCTTCAAAGGTAAAACTGTTTTTATTAATTATTTCATATAATATTAATTGTACAGAAAAAGTTCTCCGACAAAAATTGAAGCTCGTAAAAAATTCTACCAATAAAGTTGTATACGTATTTCACGTAATTCCAACAGTTTGCAATATTATAAATGTATATAATCTTTTTTGTAAAGCTTCTTACGAGCTCTTTTTTTTATTTCAAAACTTTTTTCTCCAAAATCAATATTATCGAAAATATTTAGTAAGGACTGTCAAAACTTTGAAGGCGGCTAAAAATCCTTTTAGGGGCTTTCCTTCTCTAATCAAGGATAAACTTTGGCCAAAGATTTTGGCAAAAATTTCAGCGAGATCGGAGGGTTGTCGATTTCGGAATTGCACCCGATTATTTTTCTATGATCACGACGAAATTATACGAGTGGGTTGATTTTTGCCAAATTTGAGTTAAGTGTTGGTCGTTGATCGTCCATCAATACTGTTGTACAAAATAATATCTTCGATATTTGGTCGATGGACGACTTTCGTATTAACAACGTCACCTGGCGTTTTTGCAACTGTATACTGTAAATCGAATTTTGATGTGTACATGTTTAAACTGCGATATCGATCGATGTACATACGCGAGTATTCGCGGAACGTCGTACTGTTTCTTACTTAACTAGCATTTAGAAGGGAGGAATTATTGTAAATAAACGGCTTGTTCAGCGAGTTTCGTTCTGTACGCGAGTGAGTTGTAAAAATCGATTATTGATAGTCTCTACGAGATGATGGGCGACTTGTACGAACGACGAATAATCCAAACTTGTTTCGGAGATCATGAATTAATTTCTATTTTGATTTGAACTCGATCGACAAGAATCACAAACAGGAGACAATTGGTCACGATCCATAAAGTATAATTAAATGAAATTCACGATTCAAGGAAATTCTTGATCAGGCCTGGACACATTGAATCCAGAAAACTGATTTTCTCGATCGACGACTATCGATAAGTTAATGGGAAAAGTGTTCGTAGCGGTACGTTGAGTTTTCCATCTCGAGAAACGGTATTGACAGTTGAATTGCCACGAACCATCAATAAATTATTATTCCTCGAAACAGAAACGTGTGTTTATGTCACTGTTTACCAACTCGCGGGGCTATATCTAATACCTATCACCGTGCATTTTAGTTCATTTTGCATCCTAACAACAACAAAAATAAAAGAAAAAAATATAGAACACCCACGCGAAGCGGCGTACGTTCGGACGTAATTACAGAAGCTTGTTGTTCTTTCAGTTTACTTCAGCCCAGACTATTACAAGAGGTTGGGGAGACATTTCTGCACGAATTGCGGGAAGGAGTATAGGTGGATGCAATCGCTGGTCAGGCACGCGAGGGAAGAATGCGGGAAAGACCCGCAGCACAGTTGTCCCGTTTGCGGGACGAAAATTCGGCATAAATGGATGCTGAAGAAGCATTTGGTCACCGTTCACAATTGGGTCATCGCCAATGGAAAGAACAATTAGCGAGGATAACCGGTTATCGCAGAGACATTCTAGCTTGTAGTGTCCAACAGCGTGGTAGTCCAGAAAGAAACTGTCGTAGCTACTACTCGATAACTGTCCCATACGATCGTTGGCCGGTCAGAGATAAATGGCCTCTCCGGCCACACTTTTTCCATCACCCATCTCCCTTAATTTCTATCATTAATGTTTAGACACCTCTGCAACGTGATAATGCAAATAAATTAGCTACGTGACTAAATTTTACAGGGTCGAATTGATTCGAATAATCTGTATAAGCTCATCTCTTAAGAACAGCTGGGCCGATTTGACTAATTTTTTTTTTAAATGTTCGTAATAGTCCGAACAAGGTTGTTAGGGAAAGAAAAATTAGAAAAAATGAAAGTGCTTTTTTCTATGGGATTTTTCTATGAACTCAAGACATTACTCAATTCTTTCTTTGTTTTATTCGTTATGGCCCTAGCAAAGTTTTCAGGACCAAAAAATTCGGTCAAACTGTAAAAATCGTAATTTTTGAAATAGAAATAGAAATACGTTTTTTTTCATTTTTACTTTGTTTACAAATTTCCAATAGCATTTCACAAATTCCCAAAACGATTAGAATGTTTTTTTAATTTTGGACAGGAGAACGTCTGTCGGGTCAGCTGGAATATACGGCAAAAGCGTAGCTGTAAGCAAATGGTCATTTATTTCTGATCGATCCGAATGTAGACGATTGTTGCAACTGAATGATCGGTTCACCCAGTAACATACTATCGATTGAACGTTTGGGATCGCTTGTCGGGTGAAACTCGCGTGTCAACTGTTTTGTTCGTTTTAATGGAAAGAACACAGTGTTGTACATTGTAATAAAAGGTGTGGTATGATTTGTTAAGTGTACGCGATGTACTTGTATCATCTTCGAATCGAGTTCCAAGCAATCTCGAACCTTCCCAGCGGTAGTGTCCAGTTGCCACCGATAGAATAAGTCAGAGAGTTCCAGCTTGTTCCCTACCGAGAACTGGAGTTTAACAGAGACGGAAGTACCTAAATAACCCGCGTGTGGCTCGCGAACTACAAGTTGGAACTCCCCGGAACAAGCAATCGACGATTGTACCCGAGCCGAGCAAATTTCTCACTTACGTTCTCCACTATCATCAGTAGACTGCGGATCCTCATGAAATTTTGAAAAGTTGAACACAAAAATTTTGGGGACCTGAAACTCAAGTTAGAAATAGGAGTTGCGAGAAAACTCTCCTAAACTTATTAACAACAAAAAAGAAAATTAATGAAAATATTTCATGTTATTGTATGAGATATTATACCAATTTCATATCCATAAAATTTGAAAAATCATGGAGAATGGAAATAGTCTAGATCGAAAGAAATATTTAATTTTCAAATTAAAATAGCTCCGAGTGCAAAAGGGTTAAAATGATTAAGGGAAGAAAGAACGTTTTATTTAAATTTCTCGCAGTCGACGCAGACAATTTTTCTTTTGCATAAAGATCCGCAGTCCGGTCATCAGTCACTAGAGCATAGAACATTTTGCGGAGGGAACCCCATATTTATGTATATTATACGAAGATTTTGGTAATAAAGTCGATGATAACAGACGGAAGGATGTGTGAGATACCACGGATAGAAATAGACGTTGTTGCATCGTAGAGGAGGAATGGTGATAGGTAGATTGACGCGCGAGATAGAGACACAGACTAATATCCCTCTCTGTTTACAGGATATCCGAGATCTCCGTATCACGCACGTTATCGCGGGAGATATTTCTGCGACGTCTGCGGGAAAAAGTACACGTGGAAGCCATCTTTGATGCGGCACAAACGCGAGGAGTGCGGCAAAGAACCACGATACGCGTGTCCGGTCTGTCATCACAAGATCCGTCGAAGCGGCCAATTGAAGTTGCATCTGTTTCACGTTCACAATTGGCAGTCCACCATCTACGATGTCAACGAGTATCGAACGATGTCAGTGCACTGCTCTGCCAAGCACAGCTGATAGAACTAGATCGCATGTCCAGATCAAACAGGAGAATGGCGGACCAGTCTCTTTTCCCCATTTTCACTTGCCATTAGTGATTTTTAAGAATTCTTCTAGAATAGAACAAACAGTCTTCGGGGACATCTGCTTCTTTTTTCCAAGTTAAATTCTTATCGTTATTTGTTGAATGTTATACTCGAGCATTTGTTGAACATTCACAGAAATGCATTCGGATTGTTATTCATGGCGTCAGTAATAATGTGCAATAAAAAATATGGGCCCTAATTTAAGAAGTGAATGTGGCTAGTGAAAGTGGGACACCACTCCAAAATTCCGGTATTGCTCGTCCATCAGGACACGACAATGACAGCTGAAATTTTTCAGTATTTCAACGCTAATTGTACTTCCGATGTTTGCGATCTGTTTTGTAATCCGACGACGAAGTAAGTCGAACAATAAACGAAAAGCATCCATTCTTAATTTCCGAAATCTGCGGGCTCGTCGCAATAAAATCATGTACGAATACATATTCCGTTGCGTTAACTAATTTTCACACCATTCTCTTCTGTATTATTGTTCTACTTTCTGGTTGTGATATTATCACGAAAGGGCTGGCTTTTTCATTTCCTTAAAAATTGGTATTCCAGTATTCCCATATTTTTTAGTCACTTATTTACATTGTTTTTCGACGAGCTTGAAAATTTAACCGCGTTTCAGCGGCTGATCGCTATCAGCTGTGCTCGGTAGGACTGAAATGTGACACGAACCTGTTTCCGATTCCCCACCCAATGCTCCTGAAGAGATACATGCACCGCGTACCACTCGAAGCGAGACACCGAAACGATAAAGCATGCCAATCATCGATTCCAAAGTTTCCAGCGATAGTACAAATCTGTTGTGTCGTTAATTTTTAGGCCGACTTAGGAAGTTCCTCTGCGAGAATTGCGGCAAAAGGTACAAGTGGAAGGAATCGTTGCAACAGCATCGCCGATTGGAATGTGGAATCGAGCCGCAGTTCGGCTGCATGTTCTGCGGGTGGAGGTTCAAGCACAAACACCACTTGAAGCAGCACTTGAAGAGGCGGCATCATTACGATTTGTCGATGAACGGCTAATCGATCTCTCAATAGAGACGCTCTCCGTTGATCTCTTTCCGTCGAATTACATATTAATTGCGAAATCAACTTCGGAGCAGTTTCGGATATTAGATTATCCATACTTACCAACGAGTGATACAGTATTTTTCACCGTTCACACTTGGAGCTATTCTAACTTGGAAATTAGGATACGTGGAACACAGCGAATGGAAATATTTTAACTGGAAAATTAAACATTTCTTCCAGCTTCAAATATTTTCATTTCCTATGATTTTTCAACGAGTAGAAATTCATCAATTTTTTCAGTAGATACCAGAGTTGGGCAAATTTTATTTCGAATAACGAATAAGGTTATTCGAATAAAAATTTATTTGTTACTGCGACTAAATTCACTTTATTCGCAATTTTTATTCTCTTGGTTATTCGAATGAAATTGAATAACGCCCAACTCTGGTAGATACTCATATGTTTTCACTATAGCTCCTAAAAACTCATGTTCCTCGGTTCGCTAGTTCAACTATTATAATTAAATGGAAAAAAATGTTCAAGATTCCGAAAAGCTCTTTGAGACACGTTTATTGTATGTCACTAGCTGACCCGACATACGTTGTCCTGTTCAAATTTCTATAAATCTGACGATAATAGTGTAAATTCCTATTGAAATATTTATTAAAAGCTGCGACGTTCGTTTTTTTTGTATTGAAATATGTTTCAAAAAGCACTTCTGGTTTTTCTCGAATTTTCCATTTTTCCGGGCAACTATTCCAATTTTTCTTTCCCTGAAACCGTATTCGGACTATTACGAACATTTAAAAACAAAAGAAGTTAATTAGCCAAAAACCCGAAACTAATGACTGTGCGAATTGATTTCACGGCACTCGTTGGTACACTAATAGTGTTGATATCGTTACACTGACAAAACGCAGATCTTCCATTGCGCCAATATCCCGGGATGTTCTCGAATACTCTTTAAACATTTTTATACGCGTACTCTTGTTCCTGTAACCGAATAACTTCGTTGTATTTTGAGATGCGATAGGAGATACTCTATTGAAGATGTTTGATAAAACGCTATAATAAAAAGATACTTAAAAAAAAGACAAAACGAGAGAAAGACAAGAGGAATAGACCCCCTGTTCCACGTAGAGAATGTTTTATTTCAAACTTTTTGAGAGGTTCTTCTGTGTTTATCGTCTAACGATGATAATTTCGTGCGCGGAGCTAATGGCCGCGTTCCCGCTTATGATTTCAGGTTTGCCGGTGTTCCAGTACCGGCCAGGCTACATGTGCAACACGTGTGGCAAGACCTACAAGTGGAAGGAGTCGTTGAACCTGCACAAAAGGATGGAGTGCGGTATCGAGCCTCGATTTCCCTGCAAGATCTGCGGGAGACGATTCAAACACAAACACCATCTCAGAAAACATCACAAGTCCATTCACAATTACGTAGACCAGTCGCTATTGACCGACGAGTCGACGAAGGAATTCGAAAGACATTCGCGATCGTTCAACGACACGACCATGTTATGATTTGCTTCAACCGTTCGCTAGAAACTAACCAAAGTGCAAGCTCGAATTTCTCGGGTTACCGACATCTCCATTTCGTGGCCATACATGGCGACACGATTTCACCGACACTAACTTTCGTCGACACTACCGTCTGGCAATTATTCGGAAAGTACCACTATCCTCCGATTTTCATAAAATTCAAATGTGCTATGATTATTTGGTCCCCTCAGCCCAGAGTTGTGTAGAATTACAATTGAATTACTCCAGAATTATAATTACTAAGTAATTGAATTAAATTGTAATTCAATTATGTTGTAATTTATAATTCAGATCTTCAGTCAATTAAATTACAATGTAATACGTAATTGCAATGGAGTACAATTATAAAATACATTGTTTTCAATTAATGCAATTTGTAATTCAATTATATTGTATTCCAATTACAAATCTGATTGAAATACTTAGTAATTGAATTACGTTGTATTTGAATTATATAGTAATTCATTTACGACGTAATTGAATTATTATTAATTGAATTACAATGTAATTAAATTACAATGTAATTGAATTAGCACAACTCTGCTGTCGCTAAACACGGACTGTCGATGAAAGCATAGTGTCGCGAGAAAGTTACTGTCGGCGAAACGGAGTTGCCGAGGAACCCATGGTAATCCGAATTTCTCGATCGTTCAGTCCATCTGGCACAGTTGGCTAAATCCAACTTCGCGCCTTTGTTACGTAGATAAACAACGAATAACTATACTAGTACAAATAAAAGAGAACGGAAACCTTTTATTAAATAAATGCGATTTGTCTGAGAAACCCCTTGATACCCTTTTTCCACTTTACCCGCTAAAACTCATCACTTTCGAGCCAGCGTATTCTCAAGATTGAACCTTGGCTATCCGACATTTCCTCATGAAAATCTACATCGAGGAACCAAACACTCGTTCGGTCGTTCTTCCCGAAACTCTCTTCTAACTGCGTTACCGCTAACACACGCTAACAGGTTAAACATTTCCTGAGGTCAAGTTTAACGCTTTACCTACCGATTTTTAATAATTCTGCTGTACCACAAGGAATCATTAGTAAGGATGATAGTTCCTAATGAAAATTGCCATTGAAGATTAGAAAGTGTTTAGCCACGTGGCATCGATTTTTCAAAATTGTGCAATAATCACCGGTCGGTAATGTGTTAATCAAACATCACAGCGTATAATTGTTAGTTGATTCCCACTCGTGCGTAGCAACAGTTGTAGAAACAGTATATGTAGTTTATACAGGCTGTCCCAAAATTCGTGTCGTTCCCGGAAATGGGAGGTTCCTTGGGTCATTTGCAGCGACATTTTCCGTTACAAAAATGACGCCGGCGCCTTTGTTTAGGAGTTATTAACGAAAAACACGGACCAATCAGAGCGCGTCTACAGCGAACGCAGTCCGACTCAGCGACAGATCCCGCTTAGCGTGGCGGCGCCATTGGCCGAGCCAGAATCAATCCGCTGTAGCCGCGCTCTGATTGGTCCGTGTTTTTCGTTAATAACTCCTAAAAAAAGCCGCCGACGCCATTTTTGTAAAGGAAAATGTCGTTTCAAATGACCCAAGGAACCTCCCATTTCCGGGAACTACACGAATTTTGATACACCCTGTATTTGATTTACGTGGGTGGATTGTGGTGCTAGAAATTTTTATGGATCCCACGAATGTCGATCTTGAGTGAGATTATCGAAATCGAGAATGTGGTCCCTGATCTGTGTAATTGTTCTTGTTCTTTTAGTTGTTAGTTCGAGATTTTTGTCATCGACGCACAGTGGGGTATTTGGCCGAGAAACGGGAATAAAATAATGTAGCGTTACTTGTGGGCTCAGCCAGCCCGTTGTCTTCTGCACGCACGCACGACTCCATAATTTGTGTTTCAGGTGAGGCCGGCCAGGAAACGATTTTTCCGTGCAGGGTCTGCGGCAAGGTCTACTCAAGGAAATCCTCCATGTACACCCACCTTCGGCTCTGCGGGAAAGCGCCCGCGTTCACCTGCATTCTTTGCGGCAGGCAATTCAAGTACAAACACAGGCTGCAGTCGCACCTTGCGTCGAACTTGCACACAAGACTGTTTCAATAAAATCAGGATCGAAAGGACCGTTGTTTCTCGAAGCAATGTTTTCGCCAATGAATCGTGTTGTTACGATGCCAAGCCCAGCGTCGATTCTTCTCCTTTTTCTTGCATTCGTTATTTTACGTAATTTTACGTAATTTTTATTTTTCGTTTTTCACTCTACGTTACATAACCGTATTTCACGTGCTTTGCTGTATTTCGTTAGCTTCTATATTAACCCTTACAAGAACAGTGCAAGGACATTGTCACACCGATTTAATTGAGACTCTGTATACTTATACATAGATCTCGATTTTATTATTATTATTATATATATATCCGTAAAATAAAAAGAAATGTATAATTTTCCAGTTAAAATAGCTAGCTCTGAGTGCAGCAGTATTCATTGACGAACATTGCAACAGTTATGGAGTTTACAGTTCACTTGGAGGAAAAAAAAAAAAATGTTTATCGATGGTTGGCTTTTGATTTCCGTCTAGTGCCATATAATGAAGGTCTAGCCTTTTCTAGTATGATCAACGGTCGCGTATTTACCGAAGCGTCAATAAAATTCATGGAAATACCATAACTTCTATCCAAGTTAACGGTACTCCCAAGAATGAACTCATTCCCCTCCTATACTCCACAGAAATGTGTAAGAAGGATCCAGGAGAGGATTCGTTAATTAGGCAGGCCTGATGTAAACCGTGATTGCGAGAACAGAGACGATCAGCCTGAACGACGAATCGAACGGCTGTGTAAACGCACCGAAGACAAGAAAGACTGATAGAATTCTTTACGTACATCATAATCGAACAAAAGCCACGAGATATTTTTACAGAAAAGGTATTTTTAGTAGAAGCGACTGAAACAATAGATAACTAGCGAACGATTCGTACGTGTAGAAAGCAGATATTTTGTTACACAGTTTGTTCTACATGTAGGGCTTCCAGAAATGTACACGACGTCTATCAGAAAGGCAATAAAACATTTATGACAACGATCCGAGTAGCAACACTCATTGTAAATTTAAATATGACGTGTGTGGTTCTGCGTGTGGGTGGCTTGCGATGACAGCTAACGAGAATGAACGACCATGATTATGCGACCAGTGCGTAGCCGTGTCCCTAACCATTGTGAAACGCTTCTTTTTTCCAGGCAACTTGCAGGAGGTGTGGATTTGCCATGGATGCTACAAACAGTATAAAAGCCGCGCTGCCCTCAGGACTCATATTCGCGTGGAATGCGGCAAAGAACCGAAATTCATGTGTTCGATTTGCGGCCGGAAATTCAAATACAAACATCGATGGCTGTCGCACTGCGTATCCGTGCACCGGATGTACAAACATCCCTTGTGCACCGGAAACGCTCGTTGAAACCAGACGTTCTTAACTTTTCAAAATCCAACAAGGAGAGTGCAAGGACGTTGTCACACCGATTTAGTTGAGACTCTGTATACTTATAGATCTCGGTCTCCCATTTACGAACATATACCATTATAGACGCTACACTCAATAGTTTTTGAGATATTCATAAACAAAGTTCTTAAGTGGTATACAACGAGACTTCCACCCGGCGGGCTGGGGTTCGATTCTCGTTTGGTCAAAAAATTTTTTTTTCATATTTATTTATATTATTTATTCGTTGTGTAACATTGACTTGTCTATATATGATTGCAAATTTATTACAAGTTGAAGAACAAAAGGATTAATAAATTATAAATAAATTCGCTGTGTACCATTAACTTGTTCGTGAGATATTGCACATTTATTTATATACAAGTTAAAGAACAAACGTGTTAATAAATTATAAATAAATTAGCCGAAATTAATTCGTTATATATCTCTAAAATAAATATTCGTTGTATACCTCCTCTACTCAAAAACTATTGAGTGTTAGCGTCTATAATGGAATATATTCGCAAATGGGAGACCGAGATCTATGTATAAGTCCTTGCACTCTCCTTGCATTCCGCCATGTTGGAATATAAGTTTATCGTCTGATAAACGCGGCCACACGCTCGTATAAATAACATAAATTCCCAAGCATACAGTTTCCATGAAATCACTTATTTATTTACATTTTGTAATTCGTCATATATTATTTCTTATTCTTTTATCTTACAATTTCGTCGAATAAAAGAAATCTATAAAGCAGAAACGTTGCTCAATGTTCCCCGAAGAAAATCGTCTCTCCTCGCTTCGCGTGTACGCGCTCGATAGAAGCGTCTCTCCTATTATTGATTTCCCTTCTGTTTCTCTATTGTCTTTCCAGTGGCGAGGCTTACGGCGGAGAATATTCAGAACCTGGCCTACTGGGGAAGACCTGTGCTTCACACGTGTGCCAGGTGTGGCAAGTGTTATCAGCTGGAGACATCGTTGAAGAGGCATCAGAGGCTAGAGTGCGGACTGGAGCCGAGACAGAGCTGTCCGATCTGCGAGAAGAAATTCACGCACAGGTTCAAATTGACAAACCACTTAGCTTCCTGCAGAAGAAAACACACGCAACAACGTTCGAGCATCGACCAAGGCTGAAGAAACGACTCAAGTTCGATCACGATATTTTCGACGGAAGTTTCAGTGAATGTGCGTTAGAACGTTAGAGAAATATTCAGAGGGATCTGGTCGTGACTAGTTGACGAGCAATCGTACATTTTAGACTGCCGACGACTGTGTGCCGAGAGGTTTGTTCTAGAGCTCGGACTTTTACCCGGGTACCCGAGTACCCTTGAGATATCCGGGTAGAGGAATACTACTCTGGTATCTAATGAGACATATGTCATACATGATTTTGTGCAATAATGAAATTAAAAGGACGTTGATATATTAATTTAAATTTATTAAAATCGTTCAAGAGAATAAGTAATCGTAATATATCGTCTGCTTTTTATTTTGCATGAAGATCCGCTGTGCATTCATGAGATACCCGGGTACCCGAGTAATTTTTGTTTACCCGGGTATCTCACAGGTAACCCGGGTATCCGGGTATCTCATAAGTCACAGCTCTAGTTTGTTCATTCGAAAATCCGAGACGACCGCGAGAACCTTTTATTGTACAATTTTCTCACTTTTCAATAAAATCGTTTTCTCACCACGAGACCAACGCACATTTTGAGAGGGTAGTTTCGTTTCCAGGATTGCGATACCTCCTCAAAAATCTTATTTTTAGATTTATGAAGCGTAATTTGCATTATTATACAGCAAACAATGTAAATTCCGCCAAGTGAACGTAAAATTAAGACTTTCGAGGGCGGCATCGATGAAGAAGCCCATCTCGCGTTATCGAAAACTGAGAATAAAGAATAAAGAAGTGGGTTTCTTCGTTAGAGAAACTCCGAGGACGATATCTCTCATCACCGCAAGAAATCATACTCTCGCTACAGCTGGCATTCTGTATAACACCTTAGTCTACTGCTTACCCGGCTGCTCTTCTTCTGCTACTTTAATCTCTACTCCCCTATCTACTCGCGATCCTCCATTTGAGTGTTACTCTCGAATAGAAGCTATACAATACAAAAATCATGTCACGACTACCGTTGCGTCGTTGCGCTGTTCAAAGAATCGACCTTGACGTTCACGGACAAACTTTCCCCTGAAATGCTTGCTTTCCCACCAACCTCTCTTTCAGCCCTGGCCTACAGGGTGTCCCAACACTTTTGTTCAACACTTTTGTTCCTCGCGATCGGTAGACCATGCGATCAACAAAATTTAACCGTGAAAAGAATAGGTCGAGGAGAATTTCGCGACGAAGTCCTGCCAGGGTAGTCGTGACGTATAATTTTTGTAGAGCCTGTACACCTGAAGCTAACTCTCCGACGAACAAGTAGCATTCGCGACGAACGAAACGAGGACTAACCACTTTCAGGAGCGTGCTGTGTAACTCTCCGCTACCGGAGAGGAGCATTTTGTAAATTTTTTCTTCCCGTGGTCGCGGGGAACGGCGAAAAGAGGTGGGAAAAGCTGACGTCTAACGTCGAAATCCTCTCGTTTCAGGGCTTCTGGCGACGATGCTGCTATCGCAAGACATTCATCAGCCACGCGACAACAGCGACGCGCTGTGGAACCAGCTGTGTTACACCGAGACGGCTTACAAGCTGAACAGAATCCAGAGAGGAAAGGATTCGAAGGACGCGGAGGCGAAGTACGTGTGCAACAGGTGCGGGAAAACGTACAAGGCGACCACCTCGTTGAGCCGGCACAAACGGCTCGAGTGCGGCGTCGTCCCTTGCGAGGTTTGCCCCATTTGCGACCGGAGGTTCAAGCACAGATTCGTTTTAAACTCGCACATCGTCGGATGCCAGAAGAAGCTGCGGCACATCATGCAAAAGTGCCGCGACTCGCCTGTTCTCGGCGAGAAACCGGAGTAGCGATAGTATTCACGATCATCATTCGCCGCGGGTGCAGCGCTATCGATACGGGTCTGCAGGGTGACGCATTACTGAGACAAGATACAGTAAACCTTAGCAAGTTGTCCCAGGTTGGACGACTTGATTCTTGTCCATGCCTACTCACTCCACTATCCGTCACCGCTGTGCCGCGCCGCAGGGCGGCGGCTATTATTCTCGGCCCGGGTATATCGGTGTGAACACTACTACATTAACGCAACGAATCGAATCTTCAAACATCTTAATGTTCATTATTTTTTAATGAGATTTTACTGACTTATTCCTGGCATCTTTCTGATTACAACAAGACCAAACAGCATATAATTTCAATTTTATTTAGTGGTGTATGTATGTATGTATATATAAAGTTTCGTATGGGAAAAAGAAATTTATTTAAACATATGCTATAGCATATGTTGAAGGTATCATAAATTATAAATTATGCTTCACATGTAGAGTAAATACGGGCCAAATTATATCGTGTTTGGTCTTGTTTTAATCAGAATAATGCCAGAAACAAGCCAATAAAATTCTCATAAAAAATAATGCAAAATAAACCATTTAGAATTGGCATTACATTGTGAGAACACGTGGACCTTTAAACTGTACCGGCGACACTCTGCGACCCCACGCTGCGCGTAGCCGTCGTCGACACAGTTGGTCTATTGTAGTCTCGGTCAGCGCGATCGGAGCGGTAGACCCAGCCGTAAATCAAAATGACAAATTATCACCGCGATTCTTGTCCGCTCCAGGAACAGTCCCTTGGATAAAAATCAAGGGATCACTGTATTCGCACTGCCTGAACTTGCACATCAGTCCTTCGAATCGTTTAACTCACTTTGAAAAGGGCTACAGTTCTGGCTTTGTAAAAAGTATACAGGTTCTACCCGTTAAGTTGTGCTACCATTTACTAGGCATTTCCGATAGTGTACTTAAGAAATGTCTTAGACAAAAGTTTGTCTAAATACTGTCAAATCTGAGAGAATACTTTTTACGTAAAAAAGTAAAGATCACTAAAACATTTTTGACTTTCACTATCGGAAATGCCTGAAAAATGGTGACATCTTCGGGAACAATTTTCGGGAATAATTTGTCTGACTCATCTCGGCTGCCTCACCCTGCACGTCTACTCTGTTAGGCTGCGTGTTCGTTTAAGTGCAACATTCGTGAAAAGAACTCGTCCTTTCGAAATGAACACGTGCGTCAAACAAAACGAAGCTTGAAGCTTGACAACATTACAGGATGTTTCAGTACTTTCGTTTCTTGCTCAGGCGACAGTTACGATCGAAATTGTAGAACAAATTCGCTGTCGTTTCTTTGATCCGGAGAACGATTGAATGAGACACCCTACGTACCATACACTAAAATATTACTCTCTTTTTAAGGACATCATGTATACTTTAGGACTTGCGCCATTTTTTAATTGTAAACGCTTGAAAATTGTACTGTCCGCAATAAGAAATTATATAGAGAACTCGTGCGACAGTACAGTTTCGAAAGTTCTCGTCGCGTATCTCCACTAATATGTACCGCCAGGTACAGCGATTCAAACTAATTAAACTCTTAACACTCTTAGAAAGACGATAACTTTTTTAATATTCCACTGTACAATCTGAATGTTTTTGGAGAAGCGAAAGAAAATTTTGTCAAAAAATTGCAATTGATCGGAATTGTAAAAAAAGATACTAAAACTTTTTACAACTTTTTCATGTGGGTAAAAGTTGTAAAATGCAACATTTAGTATTTTTTTCTACAATTTTCGACAAAATTTCTATTCACATCCTGTAGCAAACCAATTGCTCCAGCTTCCAGGAACAAGTTCAAATCGTACAGTACAATATTGAAAAAGTTATCGTCTTTTTAAGAGTGTCCGAATATTAGTGGGAGTCACTGTACATAGAACTATGCGTTTCTTTTAATACCGTTGACGATAATCGTAGTACACAGTGCATTGAGTTAACCACTGCGAAGCATTTACGATCAATTGTTTATATACTTTTTTACAAAGTGCAAGCGTTCCTTTTTCCAACGAATAAAATAACGTATTACCAGGAAATCTCTTGGTGCTTGTGCTTTCTATGTACCTCTAGAAATAAACGACGAGCACGATGTAAACCACATTAAAACTCGACACTGACTATTGTTAAAGCTGACTGTAATATTATGCAATCAACACACTTTCCCTTACACTAGAATCTCGAATCCGACGAGTTCATGTCGATAGTCCATCTTACACCCGTAGTACTGTTCATTGTTCAAAATGGCGATTGTCGCCCAGGTATATCTATTTTCTGTTCGTTCACCAGTGTGTTCATTCGACAGGTCTATTATTGAAGAACGCGTGGAGCACGTTAGACAATTACCATAATCTACCCGTGGACGATCTCCTGCCGAAGGAAGGGAATTACAACGACCAGTACTATTACCAGGGCGCGCCGAACGATCCGAACAAGAAGCAGATCTTCAACTGCAACCTGTGCGGCAAATCGTACGCGTGGATGTATAGCTTGCGACGACATCTGCTGCAGTGCGGCAATAAAGAAGCGAGGAATAAGTGCCAGTTCTGCGCGAAGAAGTTTTACCGACGCGACAGGCTCAAGGAACATTTAATGGCTCACCACTCCGATCTACTCTAGAGAATCGTTTAGATACCACTTCATAATTAACCCCTTAATCTCTGCAATTTCTTTCGTGTGCGTACAGTATCCTCTACGCAACATTCGCGAGCGTCTCCACCGCAACTGTTCAACCTCAATTGTGGCAACAGTGATGCCAGAATCGTGGGTCTTACTTCTTACTTCCCACTCTTACTTCTACTGGTCATGCGCTACACACGCACGAACGTACCTCTACTCTGCCCGTGTGAGAAGTAAGAAGTACAGCAGAAGTAAAAGTGGGGGAACCGAGCTGGCAGCAGTAGAGGAGGAGAAAAACCCAAAGACCTACGATTCTGGCATCACTGCGTAGCACATCTTAGACGCGACAGTTGCGGAGACGCCACTGTATGGTGAACCGTGACTCCCAAAAATTCATAGAAAGGGTGCGGCACCTAAATCAGGCCACCTGAATAACTCGGCTGCTATTGGTGTCGGGAAAAAATTTTTTTTTTTTGGATGTGGAGGAACTTTTTTTTTAGGGACACCAGCACATTCGACTGGGCTCTTTTTCTCGCACAATGGGCCATCCATATTCTTTGCATATAAGAAAAAATTGAACCTAACCCTCGAAACCGAGCAAGTTCAATCTGATGCATTTTTTCTTGAGGTAGCCTGTTTTAGGGATCTCACTCTGTATTTTCTAGACGAAATTCTCAAGGAAGTATGAAAGAATACTCGTTTCACGTTATCTCGAGCCAAGTGTTTCAGAATTAAGGGGTTATTACTCGTTCAGGGGTTCCGTGTGTTTCTTTAACGTTACCGCTGATATTCATTTCGCGACGTCCGCGAATGCTGTGTGACCAGATCCCGAAAATTGTATTTTTCCCAATGTTCGATAATTTAATAAAATGATTGATTACGAACGCCGTTGTAAATTGTACGAGTCACTGCATCTCAGCATCGAAGGGTTACCTTAGAAAGGATCTACATAGTTTTGTGGGGATCGAGCGTGCACTGATCTGTCGAACCGTACACAATCTCTTCGTTCTCTGCGGGGGTAATATTAGCTAGGGGTGGGTAGATAATAATTTTAATAGACTGACAAGAACACGCGTGGACTTCGGATCGAGACAGGGAGTCGGGTGTAGTACGCACAGTAGGTCCCCGGCTCCCTACCTTGATCAAGTTGGATAAGTAAAAAAAAAAGATAATAATTTTAATAATAATTTCTGGGTACCCGTCTACCCCTGGTACAATGTGGAGCTCCAAATTCTACACGAGTACCCGAGTATCTCATTGTATCCGAGGACCCGAAAACTTTCACCGCTTGGGGCCTCCACTTAAGCCGCCACTATTCACGGTTTCGTTCTCTTCTCCCAGTAATCAGTGTGCGTGCGTGTATCTCGTAGTATCTGCACCATTTCCTATAGAACGTTTTCCTCACTCCTCGTAGCGACTTTTGAACATTCTGTTAACTTAACGAGACTCCGGCGCGGCGATGGCGTCGCATTATTAACCGATTCTTGTCGCATTCCAGTCGGTGCATCCATGATGGAGTTCGTGGACACGAAGAGTTTCCAGCCGGGCCCAGTGCTCATCAAGACTCGGGTGTCACGGATGCGTTCGCAAGCGTTGCAGAATTACATGTGCGGCGAGTGCGGCAAGGGTTACAAGTGGATGGCCAATTTGCGCAGACATCAAAGACTCGAATGCGGGAAACTGCCGAAACACCGATGTCGCGTGTGCCGCAGAGAATTCTACCGAAGATACGAGCTGAAAAATCATTACAACACGAAACACACCACCGGCGAATACGAAAATCCATCGCAGAAAGATCCATTGGCCACATGGACCAATTGATTCGGTCCAATTCTAATTACAAAAGCCTCTCGTTTGGGTGTTCATGTAAATCGACGATTATCACCCATCACTTCTCTTTCTTCCACCATTCTGTGTTCGGCTGTACTTCACTCTCCAACTTACACGATATTCATCACTTATTTATACCGCATACACATGTACTTTAGACGTAGCCTACGAAGGAGAACTTGCTTGTCGATCGCGTGAGCGCTCACCGCTTCATTTATAACGCTGATCGAAATAAATAAACGTACACAAAAGTTTCATACATTCTCTGTAAATTCCCGGAGACCTCTGAACAGACTTCATCTATTCCTCTTTCCTGTAGATGTTTTCCGCGCAGACAAATTTAATTTCGACAACTACCAGATTTTTTAAACTTGCCCCCACCCTTTCCACGACCCTGTTCCGTCACGGGCAGGTCACGTGAGGCGTTTCGTCTCCGTCCTGCATGCGTCGCAACGTCACGTGACTAATCTGGAGAGGAGAGGAAGGATAACTTTTTCTTTCGTTTTTAAGGGCGATGGGGAAATGCATTTACGCAGCCTCCCTTCCAGGTCTAAATGACGGTTAGGGAGGTTGTGTGGAACTCTGTCTGCGAAAAATGAGACTAGGGTATATCCACTGAAACCCCATCGCCCAGGAGCCCAAGAGGGACATACTTCTTCTCCCTCTCTCCATTTCTTCCACATCTGTTCTTGGCTATTAGAGAGAGAGAGAGGAGGGGTAACTGTACTCCCCTGAATTACCCTGGTACGACGACACTGATCGTGGACAGTAATCGTCGAAAGCGGCGTCATTTTGTCCGTCTCGCTGCATGTTCTTTCCCCCGTTTCGCCTCACCTTGCAATATTTCGTATGCGTTAACGCGAGCTGTTCGTTCTTCGCAGGGATTCGAGTGGAGGCGATCGATTGGTACCTGAAAACGGACCATGATGCCTCGCAGACCCTGTTCGAGTTCGTTGCCAGCAGCTACGACTCACCGGAAGTGGAGGAACGGAAGAAGTCCGTGAAGACGGTGATCTGCGAAGAGTGCGGCAAAAGCTTCTCCCGCCTCGACAGCCTGCGACGCCACGAGAAGAATTACTGTAAAGTGAAAGGGGAAAGACTGTTTTGCCGTTTCTGCGGCAAAAAGTTCGTCAAACCGTTGTCCTTCATCTCGCACGTCAAGTCGATGCACTCGGCCCTACTCGCGACGTCCAATCCGCGACTGACGATGCAGTGAATCGTTGTCACTTTGTCGGACGATTTTCTTCTAGATTTATCGGTTCTCTTTGTGTTCTTCGAAGATCGGCAAGTATCTGTCGACCGCTTGCCGTATTTTAGCGAGTCTGACTGAGAATTTTCAAAAATCTAACAAATATGAACGTTTTTGATGAAACAAAATTTGATTCTAATTCGAAAATATTATTATTTAAATTTGAAAAAAAAACAGTTTTAATATACCACGTTTTTTTTGTACTGAAGAGTATAAAATAATTTTTCCTAGCCCGATGCAGATAGTAGGGAATACTTGTGAGATTTGAAACAAAAATAAATATATTGAAATGCACTAAAAAGGAGGAAATAACTTCTTTAGATATTAGTCACTGTAAATAAAAGCGTGGGCGTTCCACGCTTTTATTTATTGTGGTCATTAATAATATCTAAAAAAATTATTTTCTTTCCAAAAAAGCGGGTTAATAGAAACGTGGTTTACAATGTTCTTTTCCCATCCACGAAATTTTTGAAATTTTGTAAATGGCGCAGCAAGGGGTTGAAAACGACTGCGAACACGTTTCACGGATTTTCTCGTTTGCTCGATATCTCTTTCCTTCCTTGCTTTCTACTGAAAATCATTTATTGTTGTAAATCTCGTCTCTTCGGTGCTAGAGTTCGAACGCTCGCCCGTTTGACGGTTCTGTATGCGATAAGTTAGTATACGTTGCGAAATACGGATAATTTTTTTGAGTTGTTATAAAATCAGTGTACAAAAGTACGGGCCGCTCGAAGCCTGCGTTCTCGATTTTCTTTTCACATTGTAAACCGCGAAGATATACTGTAACTATACATATAATATACGTAATCGAAGACAACTTTGTAACAAACATCGCGGTTTCGTTCTCAGGGTGACAGACTTCCGCGAGAGGAACTGCGAATGTGTATCTTGCAATTTGTCGCGGGAGTTGCTAATTAAATAATATCAACTGTTCTTGCTCTAATCTAATTATCATTCTCTTCCGGTTGTTGTCCTATCTTAAGAATTGATTCAATCGATACGTCGATCGAATGTGGAACAAGAAATTACTGTGCGAACGAAGGCTTTTAGTCTTTCTACGTCCATGCGGAATGTATCTCAACGAATATCGTAAAACTGGAATCAAATAAAAAACGCATACTTGAAGGTTTCGTAAATCGAATGAGTCTGTCAGCGAGCGTCCTTCCCCGACACGAATTCATTGTAACAACGACGTACAGTGACTCCTATTAATATTCGGACACTCTTAAAAAGACGATAATTTTTTTATAATTTGCACTATACCCTGGTAGCACAAAATATTGTATACATATTCATATAATATTAAAAAGAGATTCAATCTCTGTTTAGTATTTAAATACACGTACAATATTTATTTTATATTAAGTAACAAATATTTTTCTGAATATTATATGGATTTTTATTTCATATTAGAAGTATAGTATTTTATCGATAAGTGTCCGCAACACGGGTCTGCCCAGGGACAATTATCCGCCAGGGATACTGTTCTTTGCCACGAATGCACATTTTTAAAAAAAATATTTACTTTATATTTTTCAAATATCTATTTTATATTCTCTGAATATTTAGCTTGTATTTTCTAAACATTTAATTTATAATTCTTGTACGTGTATACAATATTCAGATCCAATATTTTTCTCATATGAAAAAATGTGGATTAAAAAATATTTTCCAATATTTTATTATAATTATTTTGCTACAGGATGAGAACATAAATTTCAGCAAAACCGGAGGGTTGTCGTTTTCGGAAGTATATCCAAAACTTACTTCAGACATATAAGCATTTATAGTAAAAATTTCAAAAAATTTCGACCAAGTCGAAGATTCGACTTCAGTTCGTGTTTGCACGGTTTCGAACCACTGTGCGTCGGCCCAGAATTTTTAAGCAGCAGCTAACTACATCACACACATAATGATTATTCTCTTGACGACATTATTTGAAAACGTCCTACTTTCGTTGCCATTTATTTGAACCTTGTTTGTACGCTGATTAAATCTGAAGCTCGAAGTTGGCACTACAGCTGTTCTACATTTCATTCCAGCCCTTCCTGTAGCATTTATTCAGAATGTTCGATTAGCTAATTCTCTCTGTGGTGCATTCATTTCGTGACACATTATCGTTATCCCTTTCTGCTTCTCCCGCAGGTGTTGAAAAATACGACGCTGCGAGGACCGTAGTGAAGAAGGAGCGTCACAGAGGCGAACAGAGTTCGGTCTACGGTAGGATGTGCAGACGGATACGAGACTTGACGGAACCGCGACAAACCGAGGATGATCCTTACAGAACAGAACCTTATCTCCACGTTCACCAAACGAACTATCTGTGCACCGACTGCGGAAAGGAGTACAAATGGCTGGACAGCTTAAAGAGGCACAAGAGGGTCGACTGCGGGAACAAAGAGAAAAGATTCTCCTGTCATGTCTGCGATAGGAAGTTCAAGTACCGATACGAACTAAAGAAACACATAACCGCGCATCATGCAATGTAAATAATGCGAAGCAGTCCCTACGAGAAATTCGAGATCTTCGCCCGAGGAAACCAGAAATTCTTAACTTCTTCGTTATAAAATTCTGTGCTAGTTATATGAATTAAAGTGAAGAATTTCTGGTCAGTTTCATTTAATTGGTATCTAAGCAAAAACTCTAACGCTGTTTCTCAAATCGGAACGAAGGTATTCTAATTGTTATAACGATTCACGTGTATCAAGGTCACTTTGTCTTCGTTAATTTGTATCGAGACTATACGACGCATTAGGGTGGTCCCTATAAAAGTTATTGCAGATGTATAAACCGCAGTTCCGTGGAAAGATAAATGTTGTTGAAGCGATGTCGATAAACTCGAAAGACTCGATCGTTTTTCTTTTTGTATTTTATTACCCTCCGATCAAGATAGGAAATAAATCGATTGTAACTAACAGAAAGCGTTTCAATGTGAAGTTCGTTGTGCGTGTAAATTTACCGCTTCGTTCGCGAGGCGTTCCACGTTATTGAAGAGATTCAATTTTTCAGGAACACGGCACAACGCGAACAACTATCGACGCAAACGCGGGAAGTCGCGCAAATACAAACACAATCTGAGAAGACATCTGTTGCCCGAATGCGGCGAGAACAAGAAACGCCGCTACGACTTAGTCCGTCACGTCAACATTTTCCACGAGCAACAATAAGAAACGAACGTCCCTTGTTTCTTCGCTTGTCTTTTCTTTTTCTCGTTCGAAACGTACCGGAACGACCTCGAAAAACACTTTCAATGAAACTTTGAATTTCCGCTCGCTGTCTATCACGCTGGACATACGATGTTGTCGAATGAGTGTTATCGAAAGTAAAAGACAACGAATCTCTTTGACCCGTGCTTTTGTTTCACCCGTTCTATATAATTGATTTGATAGTTTGTCGTTCTCTTACTCACACCTAATTGTAACGCCGAGGGTGAAAGAAAATTTGTTACCGTTCGTTGTTACGTCTCTGTCGGTGGAGAACGATGCCTGTTTCCCTCTCGCGATCAGTAAGACTCGAACGGGTAAATATTGCATTTAGGGGAGGCAGCTCCGATGACCTT